>BSBK01004017.1:2500-520000 GCA_027943335.1 Chamaecyparis obtusa
CTTTGTTACCTTGGTCTCCTTGTGATGTGCACTATGACACTTGGGTTTGCGACATGGATTAACTACCTCCCATGTTATATAAGTGTAGTAGTTGTATCAAGCATTAACAGGTCAATATTTTGATGCAACAACAACTGATAATTGGTATCAGAGTCTAGGTCATAGGTTTGAACCTCGTGCTTATGTTGGGGAGATTGTTTCAATATGTGTTCCCTTGGTCTCCTTGTGATGTGCAGCATGGTGCTTGAGTTCATGACACAGTTTAACCACCTCCCATGTTCTATGATTCTAGTGGTTGTATCAGGAATTAATAGGTCAATCTTTTGATGCACTGACAACCAATAAATGGAGGGAAATTAACTATAAATAATTAAACAAGTATTATAAATTATTTAATTATTGGAGATGAAGGGAAATTAAGTTAATTAAATTAAATATTTAAAAATATTTGATTAATGTTAGAAAAAGGATTGATGAGAAATGATGAAGTATTTATATGGAAGTATGTTTGTCATTTATAGCTACCTACATCATATGACACAATGCCTTTTATAAAATTGTTTCAAAGAAATGATAGTCCTAGCATGAAAAGTTTGCTAATGATATGAACTAGTTTGACCCAGTGAACAAAGGGATGCAGGTAGGATGACTCCTTGAGAGGCTGGCCAAAAAATATATATTTTAGAAGAAACTCTCAAAAAGCATTGATAAATTAGATGAAATGGTTTAGGTTGGATAGAAAGGTTGGTTGAAAGAAAAAGTAAGTTGAAAAGGTGATGTAATGAAAGATTGTAGTGAGAAAGGTGAAATTTAGGGTTGAGGAGGTGTAAATAGGGTAGTAGAGATAATTTATCATTTTCTACACTCATTCACTTCACTTGTTTCCTAGATTCGATATCAACCAATTTATGAATAGTTTATGAGATGGTAGGCATTACAAATATATATCACTATGAAGAGAATGTGCACAAATTTGATTGGAAAACCAATTAAGACCTTAAAATATGTGTTTGACTATTAGATTTTTAGGTCACATCTTAGGTGCATATATTAGACCCCAAAGTCCAAAGAGTACAAATTGTAAATATAAACTAGAATGACACTATTATGTTGGAATAATACACAGTTATAGTGAAACTAAACTAATGAAGTCACATTACTATTCTATTAAAGAATAATTGTGCCTTTTGAGGGAAGATGTTACATAATTGAATGGTTGTGCAATTGTTGCATATGATTAAGCTAATGTTGTGATGTTCCAGAATTGTTGCATATGATTAAGCTAACGTTGTGATGTTCCATAAAGGTTGTAAAGCTAGAAAAATGTCAAATAATTTATACACTTTTATGGAAATTCAATGTAAATGTATGACATCAATGTACTATTTCAATCTATGAAATAGTTGATAATTAGGGTTGCATAAATGATATTATTAAGTTTCTAGGTGATTTTAACTAGTGGTAGATGATGTTTAGCTTTTCTTGTTGCAAGAGGACCTATATTGGTTAATTTTGATGGAGTAGTATCCTATAATAAAAAAATTATTACCATAAATCAAAAAAGAGTAGATAATTCTAAACATGCTTGACTTATGGCATATTATGTTTATGCTTGAGATTATGGATAATCTTGATACAATGACAACATTGGTCGAGTGGTGGAATAATGAGTGCAACTTATTTCATTTTCTAACTAGAAAAAGGATATGTGAGGGATCATTCAAATTCACATTTAAGGAGAGTGGGTCTAATTTATAAAAATGAATGCTAGAGAGATTTTTCTAGAGAGGGATTTCATGAAATATGATTTTGGCACTGAGTACACAGAGATCAATTTGTTGTGGGATATGGGAGATTTGATTCATTTACTTTGGTGAAAGTAGTAGGGATGATAGGTTGGTTTCTATCATCTAGTAGGAGATTGAGAGATAATTTTATTATATGTGGAGAGATTAAGAGAGGATGATAGAAGGTGGGGTCATTTTTCATAAAGACTTGTATTTTAGCTTATTTATAATATAATATGCATCATATAATATATAGGTGTGGACATATTTTGGCATGTGGTTTAACACATCTACATATATAGGAATCTGAGCATCCAATATTCACTTGTATGGACACTCAGAAAGTTGAAGTGCAAAATTATTATTAGGAAGAAATATGGAGAAAATAGAATTTGGAGATTTGTACCCTCAAGATATATTATATACTTAGTTTACACCCTTGAGAACATATTTTAATGAAAAAAAATATGGATGAAGGGGAAATCACTAGGGTGAATGAACAAACTAAGAAGATCACCCCTATGTTCTCTCATACAATAGAAGTAATACGATCAACTAGACTCAAGAAGGCTCGAGTGCTAGGTGGATTTAGTGATCCTTTGATTGAGTGAAAGATGACTATGAAAATGGAAATGGAATGCAAGATCTATGACAAGAAAGGAAAGAAAGATGAATTTCTATGTATGCAAACAAATAAAAAAAATTACAATTCAATTCTAAGACCAAATTTGGTAAGCCGAGACAATGAATGATTTGTAAACCATATTTTGGCCCAAAAAAGTAGGTCATGGACAACAAAAAGGGCCAAGGGTGACCATGAGGTCAATTAAAAGTCCACTCACATTTGACATTAAAACTTATCATGAAAATAATATCAAATTGTGTCTCTCTATTAGACCAAGTTGTAGCATCTTCTATTGTTGCACCACCTATCACTTGTGTTAGGCCCAAAGAAGACAAGCATAACTAAGAGGGGGGTGAATAAATTGTACTACACTTAAAAATTTAAAACACCTAATATAATTAACAATCTAAAAGATAAATATTAATGAAATATCTACAACACATAACTCACAACACCATATTTGTTCTCGAGGAAACCTGGTTAAGGGAAAACCTAGTTGGGAGTCAAACCTACAAGATAAATATACTCTACTAAAATTACTTACTCATTAAGAGAAAATGAAAACAAAAGTGGAATGAACATGAATTCACAAGCCCACTTCTTAGAGAACACTACTCACAATACAACAATTTGACCCTCAGTCAAGTTCAACGATCAATCTTTGATTACAACTCAAAAAAGGTGGACAAGCAATCCAATATAACTGAATTGACTTAAAACATCTACAATGCCAATACAGTTCCAATCAAGTGCAATTTATACCTCAGACATAGAATGTATACATTATCTCTCCTCTCTTCTCATCTACATTCTCAATCATAAATGATTTCTCATTTATACATATTATAATAAATAATCAATGACAAGGTTGACTAAGACCTATAAGAAAAAATGATATGAATATTATGCTCAACCTTCAATGTGATCCAAATTAAGTCATCCAAGACTTAGATAGGACCAAAAAAAACATCCTCAAACATACAACAACTTCACCAAATCCTCACCAAGAATAATAGCATGTTACTTCAACAAGTCAGCTAGGACCTAAATAAAGAAATACTAACACACTATAAAATTTCCAAATGCGATCACCACAACCAATGCGAACCATCAACACTATGATAACATGATCCAAGAACACTAAAAATAAGCATAACTAGCTTTCCAAACCTTCACATCATGTTAACCTAAAAATTCAAACTCGTCTTTGTACTCATCATCAACAATACTAAACATAAATATCTATCACACTAAAAATGTAACTTATTGAACCCTGGATCATGAAAAACACCAGTTGAGGAATCAATAACAAGTCCCAAATTTTCCACTATATTTTCACCAACTAAATCAGCCAATCTGATCCATACCAAAGAAAAAACTTAACCTCTAACACATCTTGAACAACTGGAACATTGAAATACATGTGACTAATAAATCAATCATATCTCACTTAAACTATCATGCAAACCTCTATAAGTTGATCAAAATCAACTCCAGATATATCTGAAACATGATCTAGAATTGTAGGAAAAGATCTTCAACATATCACCTAAACAACTCAAATCATATTTACTGAATAAAATAAAGATTGTCTACAACATAAATAATATGCTGACATCAATGACAAAACACTAATGTTAGTACACATAGTTAAGGTCTAATCAACAATCTCTCCCTTTGGCATTGATGGAAACATATGAACTGAAAAATGTTAGGAATAGTCCCAAGAGATAACTGAGAGGGGGGGGGGGGGTGAATCATTTATCTACAAGTTTCAATTATTTATCCAATTAAGTATACTTAAACATAAAGCATAAACACAATGAAAGAACACTTCAACACAACACCAATATTTTGGTTACGGGGAAACCCAAATAGGTAAAAACCCTGGTGGGAATTAACACCCACTAATATTCTGCACTAGTGTATTATGATCCTTGTTAGAAGATCCTTAACCATGTTAGGAGTTTCTTTACAATATATTTAGTACCGTAGACTTGGTCAAGGGTCGGACCCTATTAGGGGTGAGGACACACTATCTGAGAGCACACTACTCAAATGGGTGAAGGCTACAACCTTCTAAATAACAGATACATGCTATACCTAGATCTTGGTGATCTATGATTTGACCTGCTATCTGGATCAGTTCCAATGTATAGCACAAATACTTTACTTGGTCACATAGACCTTCTTCTAATGGCTCAACACTTCGCACACTCTGCTCTTCTCTTCACAATCAACTATGAACCATGCTCTAGCAATCACAAATGACTGTCTATAAATATCTTTCCTCTAAATGATATAATTAAGTTGGCCTATTAGAAACACCTTGAAATCATATTAGAGAAGTCATAACAAACTTCAATAATAATTTAGTTAGCTCTACTAAGCACGCAACACATTCTGGGATCTGTCCAATAAGATAATTGTAGACGCACGCTACACATTGTCGGCTCTACCAAAACAACTGGATCTTTCTCCTCAAGCTGAATTACATCATGCACTCTTAACCGAACATTAATAACTCTTCTCAAAGCTCAAATACAAGGGCACATACCAAAATGATAGGTGCAACTCCTAAACCAATATAATCTCTATCGGCTCTTCTGAACAAATACAGGAAACTGCTACTGGTGAATAGCGACTGCATAACTTCACTTCTACTAATCATCAAACTCTGCACCCATAAATGTAACATCACTAACATGTCTCTATCACATATCCAAATGTGCAAGGCTCCATGATAACTGTATGGACAACCATTCATAGAACATTGTCTATAACTCTATCAGGAACACTACTGACACAAGCTGCTATATAATTGTTTGTACTAATAGTTAAGCTATGTGCCCATGATATCATGATGATAACATATCTATGCCACATATACTATAATCTTACTACATAAGTCTTCCACGCATGCTACTTACCATATGTTGTCATCAATGACAAACATATAGTCGACACTGGCTTGCTGGCAAATCTCCAACAATCTCCCCCTTCGGCATTGATGGCAACATATGGAATGAAAAACTCCACCAATCCAAATGAACAATTCTTTTATAAAATTCTCCATTTCCTCTTCAAAACTCCTCCAAATATGAATCCTCCATCTGTTGCAATATTCTTCAACATTCTCCATTTCCTCAATTGAACTACTGCCATAACTAAATACTACTCCCCCTTAGTATATTACTCCTCCTTTTACTTCTATTTTCATGGCTATATATTACTCCCCCTTTGACATCAATGGAAAAGGGCACCAATGGTTTAAGCACCGATACTACTCTTGAAGTAGAGTAGTCAACCATCCATCAGTCCCTGAGGACTGATGCTCTTCCTTCTTTCTTCTAAGCAGAATCAGGGAAGAAAATTACTCCCAACTTCTCCCTGAGATACTCAAAATTATCCTTTGGCAAGGGCTTTATGAATATGTCTACCAGCTGATCTTTAGTACTCACATAGTCCAACTTGACTTCTTTTTCTACCACTTTCTCTCTTAGGAAGTGATACTTGATCTCAATGTGCTTTGTCTTTGCATGCATCAAAGGGTTCTTTGACATGTTGATAGTGCCAGTGTTATCACAGTGAATAAAAATATGATAGTCAATCTGAATTCCAAAATCCTTTATCGTCTACTTGATCCAAATAATTGTAGAACAATTCAGAGCTATTGCAACATACTCCGCTTCTGCTGTTGACTGAGAGATACAATTTTTCTTCTTGCTTGTCCAAGTGACAAGTCTGTCACCAAGAAACACTACTCCACCTGATGTACTATTTCTATCATCAACGCATCATACCCAATCAGCATCAGTATACACATGAAGCTCAACATTTTTTGAGTTATAATACCATAGACCATAGTTTATAATGCCTTGCAAGTATCTGAATATTCTCTTTACTGCCATAAGGTGACTTTGTTTAGGCTCTGCTACAAATCTTCCAACTATGCCAACTGCATTGGAAATGTCAGGTCTAGTTTGAGTAAGATAAATGAGTTTACCAATCATAGACTTGTACAATGTTGTATCTACTACTAGTGAGTCATCTTCTTTTGTAATCTTGCATCCAGTTATCATAGGTGTCCCTACTGGCTTGCAATCATCCATCTTGAATTTATTCAATATCTCTTTCACATACTTAGACTGATTAATGAAAATACCTTTCTTTGTCTGCTGCACATTCAATCCCAAAAAGTACTTGATAGGTCCAATCATGCTCATCTAAAATTCTCTCTGCATCTCCTTAGCAAATTCAGCACTAAGTTTGTCATTACCTCCAAAGATAATGTCATCAAAAAATATGGCTACACATGGTAGTCCTTTAGATGTCTCTCTTATCAATAGGTTACAATCTTCTACTCCTTTCTTGAATCCAATCTTTGTTCCATCAAGTCTCTCATACCAAGCTCTAGGGGCTTTCTTAAGTCCACAGAGGGCTTTCTTCAATCTACATACCATATCAGGTCTATATGATAGGGTGAATCCTTCTAGCTGCTCAATGTATACTTCTTCTTTTAGCTCTCCATTCAAGAATGCTGACTTAACATCCATCTGATAAACTTTGAAGTTTTTGAATTTTGCAAAAGCTAAAAACAACTTAATAGCTTCTAACTTGCTTACTGGTGCAAAATTTTCTGAATAATCAATACCTTCTCTTTGCACATATCCCTTACATACCAATCTTGATTTATTCCTCACTACTGTACCATCTTCATTCATCTTGTTTCTGAATATCCACTTTGTTCCAATCACATTTTTATCACTAGGTCTTGGGACCAATTCCCAAGTATCATTCTTGATAATCTAATCTAGTTCTTCTTTCATAGCATCATGCCAATCTAAATCATTGCATGCATCTTCAACACTTAAGGGTTCAATATGAGATAGTAAACATACCGCCTCATTGCTTGCATAACTCTTTTCTTTTGATCTTGTTGTGACTTTTCCGCTCTAATCTCCAATGATCTCATCCTTAGAATGATATCTAGATGTAAACTTTGGAGCTTTGGGTGATACTATCTTATCTTCCTTAGGATTTTCTTCTTCACTTGTCTTAGGGTCATTGAATAATACATCAATACTGTCAAACATTTCTTCAATAACTGTTTCACTAGTGGAGGGTCTGGGTTCTTCTTCAATCATGGGTGAGTAATCATGATATCTTTCTTGAATCATAAACTTTTCATCAATCTTAACATGATCACTTTCAATGATCTTTTTCAATCTTAAATTGAAACATCTATAAGCTTTACTTTTAGTAGAGTAACCAAGGAAAATACCTTCATCACTTCTTGCATCAAACTTGCCTACTGCTTCATCCCTCTTGATGTAGCATGTGCTTCCAAAGATTCTAAAGTATTTTATTGTGGGAACATTACCAAACCATAGCTCATATGGTGTTTTGTCCGCGCCAAGCCTCAATTGAATTCTATTGATGGTATAGACTATTTTATTGACTGCATCTCTCCAATAGGTGTGTGCAAATTTTCCTTCAATCATGATGGTGCGCACTGTATCAAGAATGATCATATTCCTTCTCTCTATAATTCCATTATGTTGAGGGGTTCTAGGTGCACTCAACTGCCTCTTGATGCCATGTTCTTCACAGTACTCATAGAATCTGTTAGAGGTGAATTCTTCTCCTCTATCTGATCTCAAACATTTTATCTTTAGTCCAGATTCATTCTTAACCTTAGCTTTGAATATTTTGAACTTCTCAAATGCTTCTAACTTGTCTTTCAAGAATGCAACCCGCACCATTCTAGTATGGTCATCAAAACACAAAATGAAATACCTTTCACCATAGTATGATCTTGTTTGAGTTGGACCACATAGATCTATATGAATCAGATCCAGCTTGTTCTCTGCTAAATTGAGCTTGCTCCTGAATGAGTTTCTTACATGCTTTCCCATCACACATTCCCTGCATATAGTATCAACTGGCTTTGCTATCCTAGGTAGATCTCTTACTGCCTTTACATTGCTTATCTTTACTATGTTATCAAAATTGATATGACATAGTCTTTCATGCCATAACCAACTATCATCTACTTTAGCAACAAAACAAGTTGCTTCTGGATTAAGTTGAAAAACATTACCTTTAGTTTTTGATCCTGATGCAATTATTTCTCCTTCTTTGTTGTTAATGATGCACTTGTTTCCATTGAATTCTAATCTATAACCTTTGTCAAGTAACCACCTAACACTTAGTAGGTTATGTTTCAAACCATCGACATAAAGAACATCATCAGTATTATTCTTTCCATCCAAGGTGATGGCTAGTCCTCTACCAACTATGGTTTAGGAGTGTTATCTCCAAATATAACCATGCCACCATTATATTTGTCCAAATGAACAAATATCTCTTTATCACTTGTCATGTGATGTGAACAACCACTATCTATAATCCAGTATGTCCTTATATCAGTTTGTGAAATCAATGCTAGCTCTTGTTCCTCTTTCTCATCTTCATGGTTGGTCTTATTATTCATTTTCTATATAATGGAAATGAATCCAATTTCTTGTTTAGCTGATTCATCATTTGAAACTCCATCTCCAGCATAGTAACATTGCTTAGAGTATTTGGGCTTATTGTCATTTTTGAACTTTCTAGCTCTTGTAGGACACTTGGATGCAAAGTGACCAATCTTATTACATGAAAAGCATTTAAATGGAAATTGACCTTCATATTTTCCTTTTCCTTTCTTTTCTCTTTTGGAAATTATAGCAATGAAATCATCTAGTGTTTTCTCTTCATCATCATTATCAAAATTACCAGAAGTGTTTGCAGATTTCTTACCATGAATTGTTGCTTTGAAGGTTGTCCCACTTTTAGGTTGTGTCTTCAATCTTGAAATCTCAAAAGCTGAGATTTTGTTGATCAAGGTCTCTCTCTTGAAATTTGATGTAAGCTATATGGTCTCATCAAGGATGTTGATCTTGCTTTCATATTCTGGAGTGAGAGTAGTCATTAATTTGTCCATAATGTCTTCCTCTGAGATCTCTCCACCATTGTTCCTGATTCCAGCAACTGCTTCATTGATCCTTTGATTTTAAGCTCTAATGTTTTTTTCAAGTAGCATCTCTAATGCATTGTATCTTTTCTTCCATGTTTTTCTACTTTCATCCTTTTCTTGTTTGTCTCCTTCAAATATGTCTTCTAGGTACTTCCATATTTTGTGGGCTATATCAACTTTCTTTATTTCTGAAAACTCACTATCAGATAGGGCACTGATAAGGGCTTCTTTGGCTATTGCATTATGATGAAACAATTCCTTTTTCTTTTTAGTAGCATCATCCTTTGCAAGGTCTTCTATATTAGGGATCTTGACTACTTTGATAGTTACATCGAAAACTTCAAAATAAATGCATTGCAAATGAGTCACCATCTTGTTCTTCCAATCAAGATAATTCTCTGCATCAAACTTAGGACTTTCTTTTCTAAAGAATGCCATCTGATCAACCTCAAGCTGTTAAAATTTCTCTCTGAGGCAATTGGCTTTGATACCAATTGTTAGGAATAGTCCCAAGAGATAACGAAGAGGGGGGGGGGGGGGGGGGGGGTGAATCAGTTATCTACAAGTTTCAATTATTTATCCAATTAAGTATACTTAAACATAAAGCATAAACACAATGAAAGAACACTTCAACACAACACCAATATTTTGGTTACGGGGAAACCCAAATAGGTAAAAACCCCGGTGGCAATTGACACCTACTAATATTCTTCACTAGTGTATTATGATCCTTGTTAGAAGATCCTTAACCCTGTTAGGAGTTGCTTTACAATATATTTAGTATAGTACACCTAGTCAAGGGTCGGACCCTTTTAGGAGTCTTTTACAATTAACCCTGTTAGGGTTGAGGACGCACTGTCTGAGAGCACACTGCTCAAATGGGTGAAGGTTACAACCTTCTGAATAATAGATACACACTATATCTGGATCTTGGTGAACTACACTTTGATCTTCTATCTAGATTAGTTCCAATGTATAGCACAAATACTTTACTTGGTCACATAGACCTTCTCCTGATGGCTCAACACTTCGCACACTCTGCTCTGCTCTTCACAATCAACTATGAACCATGCTCTAGAAATCACAAATGACTGTCTATAAATATATTTCCTCTAAATTATATAATCAAGTCGGCCATTTAGAACCACCTTGAAATCATATTAGAGAAGTCATAAAAAAATCCAATAATAATTTAGTTGGCTCTACTAAGCATGCAACACATTCTGGGAGCTGTCCAATAAGATAATTGTAGACGCATGCTACACACTGTTGGCTCTACCAAAACAATTGGATCTTTCTCCTCAAGCTGAATTACATCATGGGCTCTTAACTAAACATTACTAACTCTTCTCCAAGCTCAAATCCAAGGTCACATACCAAAATGATAGGTGCAACTCTTGAACCAATATAATCTATGTTGACTCTTCTGAACAAACACAGGAAGCTGCTATTGGTGAATAGCGACTACATAACTTCACTTCTACTAATTGTCAAACTCTGTGTCCATGAATGTAACATCACTAACATGTCTCCATCACATATCCAAATTTTCAAGGCTCCATGATAACTATACATACAACCATTCACAAAACACTTTTTGTAATCTGTTAGGAACACTACTGACACAAGCTGCTATATAACTATCTGTACTAATAGTTAACCTCTGTGTGCATGATATCATGCTGATAACATGTCAATGCCACATATACTAAAATCTTATTGCATAAGTCTTCCACACATGCTATTTACCATATGTTGTCATCAATGACAAACATATAGTCAGCACTAGCTTACTGGAAAATCTCCAAAAAAAAATGGATCATTGCACAAAGACATCAAGAGACAATGTATATATTTATTCACTCTGAATATATAGCTTCAAAACTCTCAACACAAGCTCTCCCCAATAAAATATTTCTTGATTATCCTATTTTTCACATAATCTCTCCCCCTTTGACATCAATGGAAAAGGGGCAAAGACATCAAAAGAATTGAACTCACCTCAAAAGGCTGATATGAAATTTTCATTTCTAATCTACAAGATCCATAATAATTCCCCCCCTAAGGAGTATTCCCCAACTCATCAATCCAAATAATAATATTCTGATAATGTTATTGATCTATGCCATCACTAGCATCATTAGCTTTGATCGGAAGGGGATATAACCCCAAACTTATATTTGAGATAATAAAATGTTTCCTTTGGTAAGGGATTTGTAAAGATATCAACAATATGTTCCTTAGTAGACACATACTCCAATCTTACTTCCTTTTTGCTGACTTTATCTCTCAAGAAATGATACTTAATAGAAATATTTTGTGTCTTTGAATATTGCACAGGGATCATTGAAATATTTATAGAACTTGAGTTATCACAATAAATAACAATAGGTTCATTAATGTTTATCCTTAAATCCTTTATCATTTTATTCATCCATATAACTTGAGTGAAATTTATAGCAGAAGCAACATACTTAGCTTTAATAGTAGATTGAGAAATGCAATCTTGTTTCTTACTAGTCCAAAAGATTAATCTCTTACCCAAGACTAATTCCTTGGGATTAAAACTCCATAAATGATCCAAAATGTGTTGTTTGGGTTGATTTTATGTTTCTAAAATGATTTTGGGCATGTCCAATCCATCTAGGGTCCTAATAGGTCCTAAGGAGAAAACTGGAGCAACTTTGCAACAAAAGTTGTAAAAGTTGCAAAAGTTCCTTGACAACGTTTGAAACTTTTGTGCAACTTTTTCATAACCACCCTCCAATAGCTCCAAAATTTTAAATTTAGTTTTGTATGTTTGGTGTGAGATATATATGTTCAAAAATTTCAAACATGAAGGGGTTGTTCATGTAACACATATTGGTGGCAAGATTTAATCAATAAAAGGTTTTATTTTCTATAAATTCCTTGTTGTTTTGTGCTGTATCTTCATTCTACAAGTGATTTTTATTTAAATCCTTCATTTTTTTTCTCATAGAAGGTTTTAATCCCCTAACGCTATTGGTTTGAGTGAATTTGGTGGAAGTGGGAGGGAGAAATCTTTGGTTCACCCAGACTAGTGTTTAAACCCTTGTTTCACCAGGGTGTTGCAAAGATGTACCCCTAACTTGCCAATCCACTATGGATTTCACGTAACCCTTGGTGAAATGAAAGTAGGGGCAGTGTAAATTATGATTCTAGAAGGGAAGATCAAAAGGATCCTATTTGGCCACTTTTCCACCAAGCCCTAGGCCAAGCATCTCTATATGCTCAATTATAGTCAGTTCCAAATGAGTGCTCTAGAACTTGTGGGGAGTGGTTAGGTTAAATTTTATGTTGGATTAGATATTAATATGGGTGTAAAGTCCTATTCCAAGTAGTTTTTGGGGTTGGTTAATCCATTTCTATAAACTTGGTTTGAAAACTAACCCTCATCAACCCTTTTAGGCCTCTATACTTTGTACTAAACTTTATGGTAGAAGAATAGTGTTATGGACCAAGGATTTGGGGTTGGAAAAATATTCCAAAAGGGTATTTAAAACCTCAATTTATTTAGTAGGTCCTTTGGGAGGAACAAGAGTCATATCATGAAAATTGAGTTCATGGGGCTACTAGGAAACCATGTCCAACTAGGCCTAGTGGAACAATTTGATGTCTAGCCACAATAGGATTTTGAAGAAACTCTTAGTGGATCCTAATTGATTTTTTGGAAATAATATAACCTTGATTCATTCCCTATTATGGTGTTTGGAGTAAGCATGCACTGGTGTGTGTTCAGAGGAAGTGACAAAGGAGGACTTGTGAATTGAACTTGGAGCATGCCTTGTTGGTGTGTTCAAAAAGTTGAAGGAGATGTTATAGTGAAAAAATGAAGGTTTTAAAACACTAAAATGGATCTTGGTGTTTGTAGTGAAGAAGGAAAAAAAATCAAAGTTGTGGCTAAGCCTATTTGCCAACCTACCTTGCTAGCCTTTGCATTACTAGGTGATACTTGCGACCAAGTTGATGTAGCTAGAAAAATTGAGTGCAAGGTACCAAGAATGAGGCCTAAATGCCTTCTAAGTGATACTTTCAACAAAATTTAATAAAATTTTGATTTCAATAGGATATTTATGAGACAAAAGCTAGAGCATTTTAGGGATTTCCTAATAAGAGCCAAGATAGACCAAATTACCTACAAATGACCAATCAATTAAAAAAAATCAGTTTTAGATGTGTAGGGATGACCCAAATGACAAAGAGGATATGAGAAAACCATACTAAAAAAAATATCAAGACTTTCAGACTCAAGTCTGATAACCAATCAAATACATGATCATACAATAAATTCCAACACTATGTATGATGAAACTCTCAATGTCATGCGATAATATGGTGAGGCTATACATTTTCGTATCATGAAACCCATACAAGGATGTGACAAAAGACAACAATAATATGATAAAGCACTCATGTCGTGCAATGAAATGCCAGGAAAAACAATAGAAAAGACAATTTTCCACTATTTTTGAAAATTTTGACCAATCTAGACAGTTTGACTTTGAATCTGATGCAAAATTAGAGTGTTTCTAGACCAAGTTTCAATATTTTTAGTGAAAGAAATAGTATGAGAAAACAATAGTCTTCAAAAAATCTAGCAAGGGACAAAGAAACCTTGTGGATACAAGCATTTGTGAGGTCCAAAGTTTTGTTTCAATTATCTAAGAACATCAAGTGTATGTTCGAATAGATTTCTATGGGTTTCAACACAATCAAAGACACTTCAAGAAAGAGATACCTAAGGGATTGGCTAGCATCAAGATCTTTGCCCATAACTTGGTATTAATTCACCTCACACAAAGTGATATTGGATTTTCCAAGGACTATGCACGTTATGGATCAAGAGAAGAGACTCAATGCTCATATCACAAAAGCTCTCCAAATGCCACATTCATGCTTTAAAGCATCCATGGGAATACATCTGGTGAGTGTAAATCTTCAGGTATCTGAGTAATCCACTTGGATCAATCCTTGCACAAAAATTATGACACCTTCGAAGGTAATTTGGGTAGCTTCTAACCTATGGTATCTAGTAAGGACATTCTTTTACAACTATACCTTATAGTTCCACTTTGTAGAATTGAGGCCTATAGTCCTACAAGCACTTCAAGTAAGGTAGTCTTACAAGAAAGTTTGAGACCTCTTGACCCTACACATTTCCCTTGTGTGTGTTCTTATATCCAAATGAATGACTCAACATAGTTAATAGCTATGTCCTTGAGGATTTAACCTCCAAGGAAAAAAAATTATAGTGGGTTGGAAGAGATAGCTTTTATTTTTTCCACTTGCGTCGTTCTCGTGAGATTTTTACCTCAAAAATAGGCCCTCTAATGGTAAAATGAAAATGAAAATGGATAGCAAGAATAATGTTTGGTTTTTTTATTCTACCTCAAATAAGAGAAGAACATGCTTCCCTAATTCTCTTGTTTCTCCCAAGCACACCAAACACTTTCAAATTTACCACAAGAATACTACTTTCCTAAGATCAAATAAGCATGTTTTGTTTATGATCCTCTCTAAATAAAGGACAACACAATCCCTATGCTCACTTAATCTCAAAACAAGGAATCCACCTAATTAAGATATGTTCCTAGAAAATAAAGCTAATGAAGACATAATGTTTACTTGAATCTCCAAGGAAACCTACAAAACAAATAGCTTGGTAGTCTCAAGACATGGATTTGATAAGCGTCCTACAATCACAAATGTGTTAGTAGTCTCTAAACAAGTGCAAGATAGGTGGATTTGGCATGCAAATATTAATGCAGGATAGGTAAGGAGGATCCAATTAAGGACAACCCTCTCAAGAAGCCAAACACCACAATGCAGAATTACAGAACAAGACAATGTTTTCAATAGAATTTTCATTAACATTCCCAGCTATAAGGCCTTCTGGGTTAGGGAAAAATACAATCAAAAGTATTTCTACAATCTCTCAGCTAGTCCAGCTCTAAAAACAAATTAGAAACTGATGGAAACCCTAAGGCAAATCTAAACTTGAGCTCGCAAGCCTCCAAGCAATATCCTTGTCTCCAAGCATGCAAACCACTAGCTCTACTATTACAAACTATCAGATAACAATCTGATCTTCAAGATCTCCTAGAATCTAGATCTAATCACTATCAATATGATCTCCCCTTATCTCTCTCTAAACAACTACCCCAAACACTCCTTAAATAATAATCTTCAGTCACAAGTTGGTTGGATGACATAATTAAATCCTAAGCCAAGTCAGCTCCTATTACAAACAAATATTAAATGCAACAACATTCGGCTCTCAAATAGCCTTACAAAAATTTAATTCTCTATGTCAGCCTCTAGATCTACATAGGAGAATAAAACAAAAGATACCAACAATAATGCACCAAGTCGGCCAACCAAACCCTCAATAACTCCAGTTGGTAAACCAGAACTAAATCTTCAGTCACAAGTTGGTTGGATGACACAATTAAATCCTAAGCCAAGTCAGCCCCTATTACAAACAAATATTAAATGCAACAACATTCGGCTCTCAAATAGCCTTACAAAAATTTAATTCTCTATGTCAGCCTCTAGATCTACATAGGAGAATAAAACAAAAGATACCAACAATAATGCACCAAGTCGGCCAACCAAACCCTCAATAACTCCAGTTGGTAAACCAGAACTATCGAGCACCAGAGAAACAATCGAGCATCAGTGAAACAACTGACAATGCCAAGAAACACCGAGAAACATAGGCATCACCGAGCACAAGAGGTTTCATCAGGTTCCTTCAACAACCGAGCTTCCTTCAATAACTGAGATGATAGGTTAAAGTTGCAACTGAGTACCACAGAACCAAAACAACATGCCTCCATGTAGATTCATCGAGTACCCTAGAATGCCCCTGCATCAAACACCCCAGGTTCAAAAAGATGTTCTCATAGGTTGGAAGAACATCTTTTAGGATTCAACACATAAACCCTGAACTAGTTCTTCACATACATGTCCTCCAACTTTACCGCTTGCATACTCTTCCACTTCAGTTTCCTCTATCTTTTCAAGTCTTTCCTAGATAACACACATGCTTTTTTTCCATACTAATCATCATTCCTCTCAGGATCCGCCAACTCAACTCGGCTACCAATACTTAGACTTCTCCTACTGAGTGTTGTATCTAGAAAAGGCATCTGGGAAAAATTCTTGTCATTCTTCTCAATAGTAAACACATTCTTAACACAATCATACATAGCTCTGCAATCATATTTCCAAGGTCTACCAAGAAATATATGATAACTATTCATCTCCACAATATCACACAACACTAGATCCTTATACTAGCCAATCTGAAAATCAACAAAGCACTGCTCCCTCACTTCCAGAGCATGAACATTTTGTAACCAGCCAATCCTATAAGGATGAGGATGTTTCATTCTATTCAAAACAAGTATCTAAACCATGTCCTCAGCAACAAGGTTATCAGTACTACCACTATCAACAATTACATCACAAATTTTACCTCTAGACTTGCACTGAGTCTTGAACAAGTTACTCCTCTCACAAGGTTCCTCCTTTGCACTGAGAAATGTTCTTTGAACTAGCAAGTTCTCAAATTCAAGTTCTTTCTGAATGTTCTCATTTACCACAGTAGTCTGTCGATCACCAAGCTTCTTCTATGTGCACTCAAAAGAACGGTTCCCTTCTTCACCACAATTATAACAAGTACCCTTAAAGATAAATCTACCTGTCTTCTTCTTCAATTCCATAGGTTTCAGTTCATCTTCAACAGTTGGTTTATCCTTCACCGAGTGATCAATCTTATCCTTCCCTTGGGGATTACTATGTTGGCTCCTTTTCAACTTATCTTCTTCCTTTAGAGCATACTGATAAGAATCTTCAACCAAATCAATCTCCAGCATACCAAGCTCATCCTAAATATTAAATTTGAAACCATTCACATACCAAGCTACTTTTTCTTTACCAAGTTCTCTGTGTCCAAACCGAATAGTCAACTTATAAAACTCCTCAGTATAGTCTTCCATAGTCAAATCATTTTGCTTCAGATTTTGCAACTTCTTAAACAAGTCAAGCTCATAGTCGACATGTATGAACGTAGCTTTCAATTTAGTCACCATCAACCTCCACCGATTGATCTTCATTTCACCTTCATCTTCTCTATCTCTTTGTAATTCTTTCCACCAAAGAGTAGCATGTCCTTTTAACTTAGTCTTTGCCAATCTTACTCGAAGAGGATCTTTAATTTCTTCTAGCTCAAAGAAATATTCTAATTCACCAATCCAATCAATCAAGTCCTTGGGTTTCAAAGTATCAGAGAAAGTAGAAACTTCCATTCGGTAACTAGTACTTAATCGAGCTCTAGATCTATGCAATTGACTAGTTCTGTCTTCACTAGATCTATCTCTCTGGTCATCACCACTAGATCCAGCAGCTTGCTCATAACCATTATCAGTACCAAGATTCCTTGGCATACTAGCGACATCTCTCATGACCTCAGCGATCATGTCATTCTTCATCAATTCCATCTCAGATCTAAAATCAACTTTAACTTTCTCTGTAATCTTCGATTCCACAACATCACAGAGATCTGAAATCTCTCTAGGGTCCAATCTTCTCAGAGGCATCCTTCAAGATTTTTGAAAAACCCAATGCAATAAGTCACCAACAAGGTCCTAGTGCAAACAGCCTCAACCAAATATTGGTTGACACACTCAAGATCTTCAAGCTCTGATACCACCTGATGTAGGATAGGTAAGGAGGATCCAATTAAGGACAGCCCACACAAGTAGCCAAACACCACAATGTGGCATTACACAACAAGATAATGTTTTCAACAGAATTTTCATTACATGCCCGACTGTAAGGCCTTAGGGTCAAATACAATCAAAAGTATTTATGCAATCTCTCAGCTATTCCAGCTCTAAAAAAAAATTAGTAACTGATGGAAACCCTAAGGCATATCTAAACTTGAGCTCGCAAGCCTCCAAGCAATCTCCTTATATCCAAGCATGAAAACCACTAGCTCTGTTATTACAAACTATCAGATAATAATCCGATCTTCAAGATCTCGCAGGATCTAGATCTAATCACTATCAATCTGATCTCCCCTTCTCTCTCTAAATAACTACCCCAAACACTCCTTAAATACTAATCTTTAGCCACAAGTCCGCTAGATGACACAATTAACTCCTAAGCCAAGTCAACTCCTATTAAAAATAAATATTAAATGCAACAATAGCTGGCTCTCAAATAGCCTTACAAACATTTAATTCTCTATGTCGGCCTCTAGATCTACATAGGAGAATACAACAAAAGATACCAACAATGAATACACCAAGTTGGCCAACCAAACCCTCAAGAACTCCAGTTGGTAAACCAAAACTACCGAGCACTAGAGAAACAATTGAGCATCAGTGAAACAATGACCACGCCAAGCAAAACTGAGAAACACAGGCATCACCGAGCACAAGAGGTTTCATCAGGTTCCTTCAATGACCAAGCTTCCTTCAATAATTGAGACCATCTATTAAAGATATAACTAAATACCACTGAACCAAAACAACACACCTCCATGCAGATTCACCGAGTACCCTAGAATGCCCCTACATCAAATATTCTTCAAATATCCTAGAAAAACAAGTTACTACTGCAAAACATAAATCTAAAGGCAATATGAAACCAAATCAGGGGTTAGAAACTAAAAATTCAATCAAAGTGACCTTGAAAAAAACTTTGTACTTTTGGTGCAATGAAACACAAACAATATTATATAATCGTATGATAGAACTCAATAAGCCACACGATGAAAACTAGAGTTGATATGTCATACAATGAAACACTAAACTGGATGCGATGAAATCCTCTATTCCATATCATTGTACAATAAACATCACAAATGCATGTGATGAAACAAGTGTTGTATGATAATTTGGACTATAGTGGTATGATGATTATAGCAGTTTTAAAAAATAAACAAAAATAACCTACAAGAAATGAGACCAAAATTTGATTCAAGCCCCATGGTGGGGGCTAGAAAATGTGTCGTATAAAATTGGTATTCAATTATAATGCAACCAACACTTCAATAAACCATTAACTCAAGAATCTAGGCACTAATTATCCAATCATAATGAACAAATAAATTCCAAAAAGTGGCTTATTGCTTCCTAGTTGAAGCAAGTTTAATCCTTTATGCAATGTTCATCATATTGGGCATATAGGATTAGTGACTTGACTACTCCAAAATGGAAGATTAAACACATGAGTGAGATGCAATTCTTTCATTCACCACTCCAAAATGATCTAATGTCTACAAGTGCAAATTATTCAACTAGCAATGAGACTAAGTTGATGTAAATCTATGATGCAAGAGTAATTTAATCAAGACCAATTCTACCATGAAAGCAAACTAAATTAAAAGCTAGCTAATAATTCAAGATTACTCTACCAGATTAGCTAAACTAATAATACAAGAGAGATATCAATAGCACAAGCTCACTATATTAGGATGCAAATGATAAGAGTTGGAATCCTTTGAGCCAAGGAGGAGCTTCCTTTTAAGGAAATTGCCTCAAGAATGAAGGTTCATGGAGATTAAGATGCAAAAGATGTTAGGTAGAGATGAGTAGTGAGAGAGATCAATCCTTGTGAGAGGATTCAAGAATTTTGATTGGTCAAACTTGATTGGATAATAAGAAAAAATAGAAAATCCCCTTTTAATTGTCATTTAATCAAGATTAAGTTACACACTTATGTGAGAAATATGTTATTTTAATAAAAGTGATGGGAATTTATATTAAAAGTAAGGTTTTGACAATCAAATGGTTTCCAAGAATTAATATTAGAAATGATTTGTGCTTAATTTTTGGAGATAATTTAATTATGCAAGGGGAATTATCCAGGTTTATTACATAATTATGCCTAGTAATTTATGCCTTTGAGATTTAGAATTTTGTTTAAAGAAAATTGATGAAATTTAGGGGCTTAGGTTTTACTAGATAAATTTTAGGTGATTACAAAACCTTGTATTAAAATCATCCAACAAATCAACCTCTTATTACACATCAATTAGAGGGAAGCATCATGCAACAAATGCATATCAAAATAATGTGATTATAATCAATCCACAATGGACTCACAAACTAGTCCTAAACAACAATCTTCTCAATCATATGGTCTATTCAAATGTCTATCCAATCATTATCAAAAAAAAAAAATTGTCTTATATAGTTACGTATACACTTAGAACCAAACATATAAGTCTTAAGAAATCATTTCATTCCTAGAATGAAATAAATTTACCATCATTAATCAGACAACTAATCAATACAATGAGCAATATGGTTGTTGAGTACATCAATCATCTTCCTCTATTGTCAATTTATGTTTTGTGAATATGTTCTTATATTACTCAAGAATATCACTAAGTGATGAGAGTGGTTGGGATGGATAATGATATTATTTTTATTGTTTTCTATTTGTGGGATGTTTCTACGAAGTTCTAAGGAAAATATGTTAAGGGTGTCTATGTTGATATGTTCATTTGCCAAGGATCTCAAGCAAATATAAAAGTCAAGGATCACTATGCTTGTGACTATCACACATATCTCTACCCTAAACATATGAACCCTATAATGGAGGGATTCATTCCTTGTCTTATATCTAATTTCTATGACATGGGAAAGGGAAATAGTGTCTAGATTGTCGATATCTAGACACTTCTATTTTTTTGTTAAAATAAGGCTTAGTGAGGAAAAAGTTGTAAAACACCTATCAATCATATCAATTTGTCTCAATCCATGATTTACCTCTCACTTAGTATTAATTCCTTATTAATTATTTCAATTAATATTTTTCAATCCCTCCAACATGCAAGTACTTCAGAAGCATAATGACCAAATGAACCACCAAAAGGGTATTTATATCTAAAAATCCACAAACCCTAATTGTATATATGGACCTCGTCAAATTAAAATTCCAATATCTTGAGTTCTATCTTTTGAACTACTCAATATCTATACCTTAATTAACATTATCAATAAATTGATGCTCATGTTATCCCCTTTTTCTCTATTTTTTGTGGGACTACCAAAATGACCTACTGCCACCAAGGCCTGCTAGGGAAAGTTATGAATAAGATATTCTTGACATGATGTTCAAAAGAATACCATATCAAAGAGGGAAAAAATGTGTACACCTTAAATTTTCCTATTCTTATGAGCAACAAATACTAATTTTCCTCTATTAATTAAATAATTATTTAATTATTTAATTAATTTGTCTTGTTAACATCATTTCTTCTGAAATCAATTAATTGCTCCAATTTCTTAATCATTAATCATTTAATCAAATCCTCCTGATATTAATTAAATAATTACATTAATTAATTTTAATTTTGCCTTTAATTAAATAATCTTTTGTTATTTAATTAAATTCAATTTCCTCTCCCCATAATTAAAGTAATTATTCTAAATTATTTTAATTGGCTAATTGATTCCTCTTGTTAAATTAACTCATTTAATTAATTTAATTTAACTTAATTCAAATCCATGTCCAAATTAAAATTCACTAATTTCCCTTAATTTCATTTCATTTCCACTTTCATCCTAATTTCATTCCAAATCTATTTATTATTTATTTTTAGATTTTATTATTTATTTTTGAACCTTTGTATTTTAAAATTTTCTAGGTGAAATTTTTTATTAAAAAAAAATTCATATTTGTATGTTTTGGTTTTAAGGCATTTTAAGTCTATCAGAAGTGCAACTTTAATTCACTTTATACATTGGTTTTTTTCCATAATTTCAATGGTCTTATATATGAAAAGAGTTAAATTTGAATTTTCCTTGGTTGTGAAATTTTGAAGAATCAAATTTTGTCAATGTTTCATAGTTGGATTCCTTGGGTTGAAATCCACTATCCCTTAAAGTTTCATTTGATTTGAAGGAGTAGTTTTCTACTTCCACTATCTTTGGGGTTTTGGGGGCATGAGGAGGTGTTTTTTTATGATTTATGTCATATGTCCTATTTAAATTTAAATTTTATTTGTTTAGAATGATCATAGAGTGATTGTTTATAAATTTAATTCCATCTCTGATTTTTTTGGAAAGTTTTGATCTAGAATTTATACATTCTCATGATCTTTTAGTGAAAAGAGGGTTTATAGCACTTCCATGTTTGTTGGAGATTGATTGATTGAGTATTTTGGTGAAATAAATGTATTTTTGGCATGATATTGGCACAAGGGAAAAATGGTTTTTCTAGATTTATGATTCCTTCAGTTTGTAAATTTAGTGGTTTTTTGTTGTGTAGTACTCTAAGTCCAAGTTGGAGATAGTAGATCCATTGTCTGTGATTTAAGGTGTGGAATGTATAATGTAGCCTTAATGTGTCTTCGACATACCTTTGAGTGGTTTAGAATGATCATTATATCATACCCTCGAATTGTAGCCTTAGATATGTAGATGTATGTGTGTTAATGATGGCAATGTAATGGGCACATGTGACCCTTTTGTGAAACCATTGTTAAATGGATTGCTTGGTTGAAAATATTTGTTAACATGTCATGAACATTCATAGCAAGGAGATAAGTGAGGAATTTAATCAATGAGATAAAGAGAACCTTAATGTGTCATTTATATTGTATCTTGTTTCATTATTATAATGGGATTAGAATGGGTGTGCAGTCAAGTCTGAGGAGTGGCTCTTCTTGGAAATAGTTTCATTATCATGAGAGATGCATTAACTTAATAAATTTATAGGGAAAATGTTGATATGATAAGATGGATCTCCTTTTCCATATGAAAGGAGTGATTTTCTCCACATGATCCACATTTGACTATGCTATGACATCCTTGTTTTAAAATCTCCACCCGCTCCTTGTACAAATGAGTAGTATACCCTTTGGGTATGGTGTAATTATTGTCCTTTTGTGTGTGATATGGTAGTAACTTCCATGACATTAATTCCTTGTATTGGATATAATCTTGAACTTTAATTCTTATTGTAGCCTTACTATCATCTTAGTTTTCATGTTTTTTTTGGGCCATATGAATGACTCCACGAGCATAGTGGGGTAGGTACCACATGGTTAGATGGCATGCTCAACCATTGTTGGGGACTCATGGATAGGTTTACAAGAGGTCCTAATGTATAATTTATCCTGACTTATGCTTCATAAGGTGATACAAAGGTAAACTTATTTAGTATGATGCATTGGGGTTCAAGTTAAGTGATTTTGATGATTGTATTGCATTAATAATGTGTATGATGTAATCTTTCTTTTATCGATCATGCAGAGTGCACCAAACATCCTTAGAGTGTAATTGGTACTTCCTGATAAGTATATAGTTTGTTTGGACCATTCGTAAGAGCCATCAATAATTCTAGACTTGCAAATTGGTATTAAAACTAAACCTAAACATCTATATATTATTCATGTGTATTCATTTTAATCTTGTACATATACCGTTCATTTCTATGCATCCATTTTCTTCCCTAGTGCATTTAACCTTTATTACTACACATTTTTTAACTATCTATGCACATCTATATTGGTGGTTGGTATACCAAAAGATTGACCTACTAATGCCTGATACAAATAATTTCTTCATTAAATATGATATTTGGTTAAGCCGTGTCACAATCCAAAGCATTGTACTACACAACACAATGAGACCAAGGGTGCAAACCTTACAAAAATCCCCCCTAGTGTAAGTGTGAAGTTTAAATATGTGACCTGGGATCTGATACCGATTCTTGGTTTTTATTTCACCAAAATATTGACTTGCTAATACCTGATATTGTTTCTTTCTTTATAGAACACAAGAGGTGGTTAAGACATGTTATGAACCCAAGCATCACACTACACAACATAAGGTGATGAATGGAACACACATTCCAACAGTTCATTTCTCCACATCCATAATAGAGAGGGGTATATGGGGTCTATATAAATGGTGAGACTATGGTTATATACCCTCTAAGCCCTAATTTACCTTAACCTAGTCGTATGTGTTTACTTCTATCATTGGTAAACACATTTCTTCATACTTCTTCCTTGTAGGCTCCTAGTTGATCATGGTGCATGAGTGATAATCCATGCATGTTGTTTTCATATAATTCCACAAGTTGGTCCTCTACATAATTTGTATTTAATTCTATTGAACCCTTGGGAATAATTATTTTTTATTTTTTATTATGTTTAAGGTCTATGCACTTTCTTAATCAAGTAACACATGTTAATGTTTATATCTTCGGTCATATTATTCTAACCTAAGTATTTGATATATCTCCTCCTTTAGATAAAATGAGAATTATATGTTATATACATCATCATTATACATTTGATGATCTTATTAAGATTAATTCTATAGTTAGCATTACTTGACAACTATGATATTTATAATTTATAACTATCATAGTTATCATTATTGATAGCTAATATGAGTAAGAGTGATATCAATGATATAATTGATATTGTTATCAACTTTAATTATTAATAAAGTTGATAACAATATTAACTTATCATTATTAGAAAAAGTCAATATGGTATCAACCAAATCATAAGTTCATATTTTTATTAACTTTATTATAATTGTTAGGAATGGGAACACTAAGATTGGGGGTGAATCAGTGTTCACTGAATTAAATCTTTTTGCTTAGCTCTTTAATCTTAACTTGAATGCTTAAGTGTTGAAATGAACATTAACATAAACAAGATAGAAGAACACAAAACATAACACCAATATGGTTAAGGGGAAATCCAAATAGGTAAAAACCCCGGTGGGAATTGACACCCACTAATATTCTGTACTAGTGTTTTATGATCCTTGTTAGAAGATCCTTAACCCTGTTAGGAGCTTCTTTACAATGCTTTTAGTACAGTGACCTGGTCAAGGGTCAAACCCTATTAGGAGTCTTTTACAATAACCCTGTTAGGGGTGGGGACACATTTTCCTAGAGCTCACTTCTCAAGTGGTGAAGGCTACAACCTTCTGATCTCAGATACACACTATATCTGTTGGATGAATTGGCACTATGACATTGCTTGTCTGATTAGTTCCTTTGATGCACTGATGCTTTGACCTATTGAAAATCTCTAATACATCTTATCAAATATTTACACACTTATGCTCTACTTATTTCAACTCTATATCAACTTCCATGCTTCATTACAACGACGCATCTAATATTTATATGTGCATACAAAATAATTAACTAGGTCGACCCTTTAACTGATTACATACAATGCTTCCAATTGTATTGGCTCAAGTGTGTTTAAAAACAAAAATAATTATATGTCTAAAACCTAATTACAATAGGTGCATAGCCCTTACACAATAATAATATAACCGCTAACCAAAATACCAATAGTCGGCTGCTTGCTCTGTTCTTTTCTGGCATTCACTATCTGTGCAACTTGAACTCTCTGTATCTTCCTCATACTAAATGTTCTGATCATGTGCTCTTAGACTTAGCATGAATATGGTCTTACCAAATTAACTTCTAGGGCACATACCATAATTATTTCATATGCACGTGTGTTGATTCTCTGACCTTCAGGTACTCTATATACAATCTAGTCTTTAACACTTAGCTGATTTATGATCTTCTTATCATGAGCACTAACTCCAAAACATCATATGACTTTGTTGCCATAATTACAACACTATATTAAGTCATATACACTAGTATAGTCAACTTTCCAAAAATATCCCCCTTTTTCATTGATGGCAACAAAGGAATATGGCAAAGTTACTAACTATCCCTTAATACAAAAGACACTTGATCATACTCTATCTTATATCTCCCTTATATCTTCTTACTATATATTTTCTTAACATAGCTATAGCTCCATATTCTATACATACTCCCCCTTTGACATTAATGACAAAGGTGTTACAAAACTGAATCTATACAAGTACTTACACTGAAAGTACATCCAAGTATGCAATCTATAAATTTTGGATCTCTTGCTTCCAAAATACAATCAGTGCATTGATTGTTTGGAGATGGGAGCATAAGGCATATTGTAGTTTCTCCATATTCTCCAAATCTGAACTAGGACCTTGATCATATGTCACCATGGTGGCATTGATCTCCTTGATATTCTGATTTAACACATCTAGGGAGAGCGCAAGAGCATTTCTAAGTTGAGTCTGCCTAGCCCTTATCTTTGACATCTCTTTTTCTACCTTCTCAATTTTGTCAATCTGTCCCTGATATACATTGTTACACATGTTTACATCAGTAGAGGGATCATCTATTGGCTGCCTCACCTTTTCAATCATGGCCTCTTCTTCTTGAATCTTCTTATAGTGATCAGTTGTCAACTTATCTTTATTCATACAGTCAGCAATAATTTTTCTTCCTTTTGCTACAAACTCTTTCAAAGTTGCTTGTCCAACTTTTAGTGAACTAAGGTCTAGTGAGAAGTTACTAACCAACTCATTTAATCTTTTATGCATATACTTCTCCTCTGCAACTAATGATGTTGATTTTTCCAAGCTAGAGAAATTACTCTTGAACTATGAAATAATTGCACTTAAATCATCAACAGAGTGTACCTTGGACACTTTCTTATCTGATGGTAACAGGTTGTTCAAGATACTTATTGATTCTACAAGGAAGGGATTCCTCATTACCTGTTTCTCCTTGGCCTTCTCCATAGCTAAGACACTGAACTTGATCAGGTCTTCTTCTCCCCATGAGTCCAAACTAGTGATGTCAGGTGCCAAGCTTGACAACAATGATGTTGAGCGAGTGATAAGAGTGTTATCCATCACTTCTATCTTTACTTTGCTTATTATTTCAACAGATGGCTTATCTGTTGTTTCATTTCCTTTTTCCTCTTCTTTTTCTTTTTCCTCTTCCATCTTTTCTTTCTCTTTTTCTTTTTGTTCTTCTTCTATTTCCTTCTCTTCTTCTTTTTCATTTGTTATATCTTCAATGTGTACTTATTCTTGTGGCTTGGGTGAGTTGTTATCGCAAAGGATTTCAGCTTCTTGTGTGCTCACAAAATCTTCCTAAAACATATCTAGGTCTCTATCTATGGCTTCCATGGCTATTTCTACATTATCAATGATGATAGTGTTATCTTTTAGTGACCTGGTCATGGGCACAAACTTTTTTGTCTCTGTATGTGTTTCTACTGTAGGTGCTAAATCCTGAGGACTTGTCATTGATACTTTTGTGGTCTCTATCTCCTTGGCTTCCTTAGGAGGCACTTGAGTTGTGTGTGCAATAGATGGATACATGTGTCTATTCAAGAATACCTTCTCAAAGGCTTTCTCTGTCTCTTTAGCTACTAACTCATAATTTTTATCAATGATATGTAGTGTTCTTGTCTTAGTTCGGAGGTGTGGTTTCACCAAGTCTAATAATAGGGCTTTCTCTTCATAGGAACATACTGGGAGACTTTCATCTAGAATTTTCTCTCTTATTCTTAGATCTTCCTCATTTTCCTGTCTCTTCAAGAATTCCAAAATGTTCCATACATTGTCTGGAATCACTATTTTTAGTTCTAGGACTATCTTTTTAAACTTTAGCATATGTTTGACAATCATTCCATGTATCTCTGATTTGTCAATCTCACTGTATTTCTCATAGAACTTTCCTACTTGATCAATTTTGTCTTCATCAACAATCCTTATCCTTAACACACTGAGACTAGATTTTAAACTTACTTCTGGAGGTGCTTGAGTGTTTCGTTTGCTTCTTGTTGCTCGCAAGGATGGATGACTAGTACTGATCTCTTTCTTCCTCTTTTCTATTGTCTTATACTCTGGAGGAGTAGTAAGATCAATTGTTACTGGGGGCGCGGGAGGGGCAACATCAAATTTACCCTTCTGATAATCTGATTTCTCAATTTTCACCTTCTTTATCTTTGGATCATCAAATTCTATCTTTGCTATAGCTATGCTCTTATTCTATCCAAACCTATTGGTTCCTTCTTGCAATATATGTATGCCCTAATATCTTCCACATGCATAACACCCATAGGAGTGTGGGAGAATGCACCTTCTAGGTCCTCTAGTGTGGACTTGAACGGATGCCTCTTAAAAACATATCTCTTCTTCTTATCCACATCAAATACAATGGGAGTAGCCATTACATACTTGTATATCACTTTCCAAATGATCTCAAAGACTTCTGAATCAGCGCGATGGATTAGGGCTTCTGCAACCAATCAAATGCACTTGCTAAACACTAGTGAATCAATCTGCAATCCTTCACACTCAAATGCTAGGGATCCTCTACTCTCCAATCACTCTAAATTTGAATGTAATGAGAGATCTAAAAGCTTCTATGTACTTTAAATTAAAAATTATGTCATTAATGCTTGCCACGTAAACCAGACTTTCATTGAAAATCTCCAACTTTTGTTCTGCTATCAATCAGGAAGTGCACTTTTGCACACAGCCTCTATTATTCTCCAAAAGGTTAAATCAAAAGGTGCATACTCTAAGGGTGAGTATGCCGGTCGTGCAGGGGTCTAGAGATAAATTAGCTCCCCCTATGACCCTGAGGGCCATTCATCCAGATGTAGAGGGTGCATCCATTTTAGATGCATCCAATACATTCTCATCAACCTTATCCTTCTTTTCCTCTGACCAAATCATGCTCACATCTTTTGAAGCTTTCACAAACTTGACTTCTCCTTCGGTATCCAGAATTGATTTTTTTGGCCTTTTAGGGCTTTCCTGACTTTGCATCCTTGACCTACAAAACTTTGAGATGTGTCCAGCCTTGTTACATGAGTGACAAATAACTGGAGGCCTTATATTCCTCAGTGCATTGACATGGGTTACCATTTTACACTATCTAGCTAAGTGACCATTATAGTTACATATCTGACATGTAACATTCTGAGAACTTCTTATATTTGGTTGATTCTGATTTCTCTGATTATGCCGAGTCTTGTTCTTCTAACTTGTCTTACAATTCATAGCTCTATGACCAAATTTATTGCATGAATAATAGTAGCCATTGAAAGGTCTTACCTCTGTATAGTTCCTTACTATATGTCCATGCTTGTTACATGCATAACAGGTTTGATCTACTAGCTTGTGCTCATTCTTAGATGGTTCAACATGATCTTTAGTCTGACTTCCAGTCTCCTTAGCTTCTGTAGTGTCTTCTAGTGCTTTTATTCTTGCTCGCATGTTGTCAATCTGATTTTGTGCTTCATTGAATCCAATGCCACTGGTATCTCCTTTAAGCTTCCAAGCATACAGTTGAGATTCAATCATATCCTTGCTTTTGTGTAGTTTATCAATGTGATTCTTAGCCTCTTTCAATTCAGATTCCAAGATTTCTTTGTTGTTTCTTAGCTCCAAGATTTCCATGTTTTCTTGCCTCAATTCTTCATTTAGTTGAAGGTTCTCTTTGATCTATTCATCATAGACTTCTTGATTGTTGGTTAGCTTATCATCCAATTCTTTAATTTGTTCTTTCAGGGATGAATTTTCTTCATTCATCTTCTTGATCATTATCCCTAAATCACTGGTAGAGCATTCTTTCCAATCTTTTCTTAGCCTTTTTATGACTACTTGAGCATCAATGACTTTTTCTTTTAGTTCTTCAATTTCTATTTCAGATCTGTCCAGGTCTTCAAGAGCAACTTAAAGATTCATTTTCAGATGTTTCATTTCTTCTTTTTCATTTTGTTCAAAGATCTCAAAAGTTAGCCAAAAAGGGTACTCAGATCTATCCTCCAATTCTCAAAACAACGACCGTAGATATCTGAAAAAGGGTGTTTTTGGGGTGGCTATATAGGGTTTTACCTTAGTCAAACCCATGTTTTGGTGATCTCCACCTCCATGAATAGCCAATTGAAATAGAATGTGTGTGTGTGTATGTATTGAAAGTGTAATGCCAAGATCTAATCCTCTAGATTAAAACCCTAGCATGAATATGTATGAAAGAATAATGCATAGATTTGAATGAGATAGGAAAGCATACCAAGCCCCCAAGGATAAAGTACTCCTACCAAACTCACAATTTGTAATTGCTACCCCATTATTGTATCTTTGAATGCTTTAATGTCGATAATGGTGGATCAAGGAAGAAAGGATCTCTCTTGCTCCAAATAGATTTTCACAATGGTGTGCTCACAAAGATGCTTGATGTCAACAATGGCTTGATCTTCTATATCATCCTCTTGCAATCTTGCATTTTCACTTCACCATTCCTTGCTTTCTCAATTGTGTTATCTCCACTTGATAGATACTTTCTTGGTGAAAATGAATGCAAATGAGAGTCTTTATATAGAGGTTTCAAGGTGAGGCTCCTAGAGAAATAAGAGTGTAAGGAAACTCAAGTGCGGAAACAACTTCCTATGCTAATCTCTATAGGAGAGTATTGTGCAAATTCTTATAAATCCTTACAATTTCAGATTCGTTAACTACTTTAACAAAGATATTGCAACCAAATACCATGCATACAGAAAAATAGAGAATGACACAATGATATACCTTGGGGAAACCTTTCAGTAAAAACCCCAGCACTCCAAAACCTGCACAATGTATTGATCAAAACTATTACAGCTTACAATAAACTTGCAATGCAAGTTCTTTCAGAAGATTTCCAAAAAAACTTGAAGACAAATCACGACAGCATAAAAATGTTCCAACCATACACTCGCATCACATCTCTTCGCAACCCTAAAAAATCTTATATCATGCGCTTCACTTTTTAGGGCTACTCCCAAAGATAACCATATTAGGGTTTTACCATTCCTGAACCCCACGATTGGGGAAGAGTGTACAGTACTCAAATTTATTAGTTGCCACATGTCTTCACCTATCATTGAATCTTCCTAACATAGCTCTTACATGTCATAGGAATCCATCATAACCATTTTAGCCATGATCTCCTTACACACAATTCAAGATGCCGACACATCAACATTATTTGCAAGAAATACATTTTACAAAACAAATAATAAGAATAGGAATTATCCAAGGTTGAGACACCTTATTCCTAACAAAGAGGACCCATAATTCAAATTTCACCTTGAATTATGGTCCAATCATAATAAACAACTAAGGAGGGAAAATAATTAAATGAATTTTGAATTAAAATCCTTCCACACTCAGATCTGAGGGCCCGACATTGATTTCGGGGCCCGTTGGGACCAAATCTAAAAAAGAGGTACATATTCTGGAGGAGGTCAAAGATGATGTTGTCTTTGACCTAGGTCAAGGATGACCTCAACCCTGACCTAGGTCAGGGACAACCTTGACTCTGACCTAGGTCAGGGTCTAGATTTTCTTAGACCTAGAGATCCAGATCCTTCCAAAATCAAGTATAGCAGGTCCTAGGGATGCCTGGAGACCTAGAAATGATGCCAGAATGGGACAGAATGCTGGGGAGAGGCACAAAATCCTATGATGATTATGATGAAAGATAGGAGGACCTATTTCTAAATCTTACCTAGAAAATAGAGCCATGGAAGAGGGAAATTAAGGAGAATCCTCAGGATCCTAACCCTAATTTTACCTAAAATGAAGAAATCAAGTGCAGAATGCATCCTAAATGCAAGTCTATCATGATAAATGTACTAAAAGAGGGTGCTAAACCTATCAAGATGGAAGTGATTCCATTTTAAGATGATACATTTAGCCCCCACTTTATCTTAGATATGACACTACGTGAATATGCAAGCTAAAGTAAGAAAATATCATAGTAAATAAAAGGATATAGAAAAGTCCTTGATGTAAAGATCCTGCAGAAAAAACTATTAGAACCTAAAACACACAAGGTTAATGAAAATCCATTAATAACCTAGGGCTTACTATATGAAAAATTAAGAAGTGTATAGAGCCCCTTATGCCCCCCCTGTTTCAGCTTTCTACTTCAGAAGGATGAAACAGGGTGATAATAAAAACTATATATACTGGATATGTAGTGTGTTGAAAAGTACTTTCCTAGACCAATTAGAAGGATTTCCAACCTTCCTAAACTAGTTCAGGGAGTTAGATATTTGAATCATGATTCCAACACCGCTGACAGCACTAAAAATGGAGTTACCAAACTCAAGTTATGATGAAAAGCGTGGATGTCTATCTAAATGCATAAGAAGGGAAATCCGAGTTTACCATGAGAAAACCCTAAAAGAAACCCTAATTTAAACTTATGAATAATGAAAAGAGAGAAATACTTTACCATTCTTACCATTTACAGATTTGAAATGAGGAAGCAAGATGCCGAAGAGAGAGGAACTTCGAGCGACCCACCTAGAGCTTCTAAGACATAGCTTGGCTACCGGACGATCATAACCTGAGGTGAGTTTGTTGTTGTCTACCATTATACTTTCCAAATTCCTATTTTTTATAGGCAAGGTTGACTTTGACCCATCTAGGTTGACTTTGACCCATGAAAGTCAACATTGACTAGAGGGTTTTTGCCTATTTATGGGATGAGGTCGACCTTGACCCAACAAGGTCGACCCTAAGCCAGAAAAGTCAACATTGACCTGATAAGGTTGACTTTGACCTAACTAAGGTCGACTTTGACCTAGTTAAGTTAGATATGCAGATTTGATGATGTAGATGACTGATGTGATGTTTATTTGTGCTTGCAGGACTTCATCTATTTCCGAGAGCATCCCTTTGGAGAGTTGCTAGTCATGGTCAAAGAGAGACTATCTAAGCTTGATGATGAGGAGATGCAGTTACTGAAGGATGTGGGACTATACTAGGTATTAGTCCTTCCATAGATCAGACTATATCAAGCCATGCTATCGGCTCTAATAGAGAGGTTGGATGAGGATACATGTTCCTTCCATCTTCCCTTTGGTGAGATCACAGTGAAATTAGAGGATGTCTACAGGATCATGCAGCTCCCAGTCCGAGGTGAGACCGTCAAACCTAGAGCATAGCATGCTTGTGAGGAGATTCATGAAGATGTAGATTATTGTACAGGATGGCTTCCATAGATGTGGACCTAGTCAGATCAGATCCTATTATCCTCCATACTGTCAAGCCCTACACCTTTAGTATGGAGGGTGATGCTTTGCATAGTATCCTTGGTTGTGTTACCCAACTCAAAGGGTACTATATTTTGTTCACCTCTTACACATATAATATAGAGGATGGAGAGAGATAGGACCATGTTCTCATGGGATCATAGCATGTTAGCTCAGCTATACCATGAGCTAGGTCAACTAGTGAGGTATCAAAGGGAGAAACTATCGATACGCACACTCTTGCAGATTTGGATGTTTGAGCATTTCACATGTACACATCCACAGGGAGTTCTAGTGATGGTAGATGCAAGTACATCAAGAGTCTTTTTGTATTCCTTGAGAGATGTTTGGTATTTTGGAGATATGCTCTACTGGAGAGTACATCTAGACTGCATTTCAAGCACTGATGTGATATGGAGACCCTACTGTCGGATGACAAAGTGGCCTGATACATGATTCTAGATGAGATATTCATAGAAGCGTAAGCTGCTAGAGGGTCATAAGAGTCATATAGTCATTCCATACTATTATGATCAGGTGATGAGGTAGTTCCACCTATTACAGGGAATCCCTAGAGCAGTACCTCGCTATATGCATTTGATGAGGTACTATCAGAGACCTAATGCTATGCACTAACCATCAATAGTAGACATAGAGGATAGTGATATAGATGGGATATATGACATAGAGGTACCATCAGATGTGACCTATTCAGGCCTGAGCTAAGATTACATCAGGTACTAGAGTCTGCAAGGGATCCATCCTATCTTTCTTGAGGATTATACCACAGGTGATCCAAGTTCTACAAAGAAGACACACCGGGATAGTGGTACCACTGAGGAGGATGAGGATATCAGAGATGAGGAGGAGCACATCTTTGAGGGAGATGCCATGGAGGAGGAGAGAGTAGAGAGATTAGAGGAGAGATCGAAGGAGAGAGCCAAGGACATACCCCTAGCTGGTGATACTAGTGCAGATATACACATTACTCATGCATCACCACTGAAATCACGACAGCCCCCACAGCCCCACACAGAGACACCACCACGGAGGCCTAGATATAGCGAGCATGGAGAGAGTAGTCACTCTATGCCCCCACCATATAGACACTTTAGTGACATCCAAGAGGGAGACCCAGGCATGAAATATGAAATTTTGATTGAGTATGTGATTTGATTAGAGATAAAAAGATACTAAACTGATAAATGTTTTCATTCTACAGCTAGCGTAGTAGACTAGAGGAGCTTTGTATCTGATATTCTCAAGGATACAATTATATCCTACCGACTACTAGTCGACGAGCAAGATTATTCCACTGGTCATAGAGATCTTGATAGGCATGTCGATATCTTTGCATGCATCCAGCAAGAGCTGAGATTGTGTAGAGAAAGGGAGGAGAAGCTGATAGTTGAGCTATAGAGTACCCAAGAGCATCCATAGGGTATGAGCATATTGAGGAGCCACACATGGACACACAAATCTTCATCTTCCTATCATAGGGGAGAGAGATCTGGAAGCCATCGACCATTAGAGCATAGTGATAGATGTAGTGATAGATAGGGCCATTGGCCACATATGTATCAGAACTTGAAAATTCTTTTTGATGACTGAAAAACTTTCTCTAGTGATTATTTCTATGTTTGATTACTATGTTTTTATCAATATAAAACTTAATAGAAAGAAATAAAGTAAGAGAGTGCATAAATATATTCAATATGTAATTTTGGTAGAACTACATAACCTATAAAATAAACTTTATAAGGAATACATAAATGCACAAGGAAAGAAAAGAAATTAAGGATAAGAGCATTTGAGATGCATGATATTAATAGGTTCCTTAAAAGAAACACCATCCATATCAGCAAGTTTATAAGCACCCAAACCAAATTCTTCAAAAGCCAATTAGGGCAAAATTTTCCTTTTTTGCCCGGTAAAGAATTCACATTTTGTTGATTCTCATAAAGGACTAAATCACCAACCACAAATGTTCATTCAATTACCTTATGATTCTATTGTTTTTGAAGAGATTTATGATAAGCTTTTATATGTTCTAATGCATGTATTCGTTGTTCATCCAACATTTCTAGCTCTTGTAAGCGTTGTTCATGAAAAGTATCTTTATCAATTATCCCATGAAATGAAACATGTAAAGAGGGCATTTCCAATTCCAAAGGCATAATAGCATCAGTACCATAGACAAGGTTGTAATGAGAAGTACCCGTGGCAATATGAACACTAGTCCTATAGGCCCATAAAGCATAAGTCAGTTGAGAATGCCAATCTTTCACATGCTTACTAACTATTTTTCTTATAATTTGTTCAATGATTTTATTTGATGGTTTAGCTTGTCCATCAGATTGAGGATAATAAGGAGTTGAAAATCTATGCTGAATCCTATACTTCTCCAAGAATTTCGTGACTTCTTTATTTTTAAAAGAGGTACCATTATCCAAAATTATCATCGAAGGAATACCAAATCTTGCTTTGACCCACTTTGTGAAGTAATCCATAGCAGTGAGAATGTAAGTATGTCCTTAAGAAGAAGCCGGTGAGATTTTTCCAATAAGGTCAAAACCCCAAACACTAAAAGGCCATGGAGAAACCTGATTATGAAGCTCATGAGCAGGAGCATGAATCAAATTACTATGTTGTTGACATTGAGGACATTTCTTAACAAACATGAAAGAATCTTGTTCCATTGTTTTCCAATAATATCCCATTCGAAGCAATTTATTAACAAGGGATTTTCCACCAAAATGTCCCCCATAGGAACCAGAATGAGCTTCTTCCAAAGCTACAAGAATTTCAGTTCTATTGAGACATCTTAATAATAATCCTTCATAAGAGTGTTTGTAAAGTGTATCTCCTAAAATGATGTAACATGCTACAAGTTTCCTAATATGATTACGCATGTTCCTAGTTGTTGATTCTGGAAAAGTACCATCCTTCAAAAAATGAAATATATGTAAATACCATTCATTTGAATGCAAATTGAAACAATCAAAGGTAATCTTGTCAGAAATTGTAGGGCTTTTAAGAGTTTGTATAGTAAATTGAAAGTTTTCAGCATTATTTTTGAGACAAACTAAAGAAGCTGCGCTTGCCATGGCGTATGCATGTCGATTATCCTTCCTAGGTAAAGTCTAAATCATATAAGAGGAGAATTGTGAAAGCACATCAAAATCTAAATCATTGTATTGTGTCATTTTAGCATTCTTAGTCTAATATCCTCCTTTAATTTGTTCAACAATTAATTATGAATCTCCATATATTTACAAATGTTTGATATTAAGGGATGAAGCTACTCATAGTCTAGCTATAAGAGCTTCATACTCCGCAATATTATTAGTACAAGGAAAGGTTAATTTATATGATAAAGGGATGGGTTTTTTTGTAGGGGGAATCAAGATGATACCCACACCAGAACATGTCTTACACTTAGACCCATCAAAATATAATTCCCAAATATCATCTTGTTGAATAACTAGAATATTATCATCGGGGAATTCTATTGAAGTAGAATATGCTTGTCCCTTAATAGACTTCTGAGAGATAAAATTAAGATCAAACTTTGTAAGCAACATCACCCATTTTTCCAACCAGCTAGAGAGATCAGTCTATGAGAAAAGATGTTTCAAAGGATCAAATTTGACAATCACATTAACTTCAGCAGTTATAAGATAATGCCTGAGTTTCTGACATGCATAAACTATAGCTAGACATTGTCTTTCTAAATCTGTGTATCTTGTTTTGTAATCAAGTAAAGTCTGACTAATGTAATACATAGGTCTTTCCTTACCATCATCATCAATTTGAGGTAATAATGCACTCACAGCCCGTGGAGTCGCTGAAGTGTATAAATGGAATGGTTTATCAAAATTAGCAGGCTACAAGATAGGAGGTTTCGCAAGATACTCCTTAAATTTCTCAAAAGTTTGTTTACACTCATCATTCCAAGAGAAAGTGGTATCCTTTCTAAGCAAGGAATTAAAAGGGATAGTTCGGTCTGCTAAATTAGAAATAAAGTGACGAATAGCTTGTATTTTTCCTTGTAAACTCTGTAACTAAGAAATATTCTTAGGAGGCATATTAATGATAGCTTCAATATTTTTAGTATCTACTTCTATGCCTCGCTTAGAGATTATAAATCCTAATAATTTACCGGAATCAACTCCAAAGACACATTTCTTAGGATTCAATCTCATATTGTAACTTCTAATCCTTTCAAATATCTGTCATAAGATGGTAACATGATCTTATCTTTGTATAAATTTTGCTAAGATATCATCCACATATTCTTCAAGGATCTTATGAATGTAGTCATGAAAAATCAGAGTCATAGCTCATTGATAAGTCGCTCCTGCATTTTTTAATCCAAAAGGCATCATGACCCAACAAAAGGTTCCCCAAGGTGTTATAAATGCAGTTTTAAATTGATCTTCAGGAGGGACAAAGATTTGATTATATCCAGAAAAACCATCCATAAAAGATAACAAGGCATGAACCGCTGTTGAATCCACAATCATATCGATATTAGGTAATGGGAAATCATCTTTCAAGGATGCCTTATTTAAATCTCTAAAATCAATACACATCCTTATCTTATTTTCACCTTTTGACACAGGCACAATATTTGAAATCCAATCTAAGTAATCAATAGAACAGATAAATCCAGAATCCAATAATTTTTCAATTTCACCTTTGACTAATAAAGCAATTCGTGGATTCATCTTTCAAATTTTTTGTTTCACAGGTTTCATATTTGGTTTTAAAACAATGTTATGAGTAATGATCTTAGAGTCAATACCTGACATATCTAAATATGTCCAAGAAAAGATGTCTTTAAATTCAATCAAAAGGGAAACCAACTACTCACGCTCATCTTGATTCAAACATTTCCCAATTTTTATCATCCTTTCAGAGTTGTTTTCATCCATTTGAATATCAATAGTTTTAGTTATTAACAAATCACTTCTTATCAGAGGATCCATCAATAAAGGGAGAATATCATGTTTATCATGTTCTCCAAAATAAGAATAAGTTTTTAAGCAATAAGGCTTTCCTCGTTTGTGATGAAACTTAGGTAAATCTTCATAAACCCCTAAAAATTCCATTAAGGCTTCATATTTAGGAAAAATATCCAAAGAGGGTTCTTGATTAAGGTTAATAAGCAATGGATTAACCAACTTCAACTGTCCACCACAAATATGATTAACATTAAGAGGAAAAGTTGATGGTTGTCTATAAGGATTAAATCATAATCCATATGTATGATCATAAACTTCATTATCCAAAGGTACTTGTATACCTTGTTCATATTTATCACATCCTTTCCCATTAAATCCCAATTTATTAAGCAAATGATAACTAGGACCATATCAATCAATCATATCAAAAGGAGTCCAAGGAGTGGCATATGTCACAATATCATAACAATCGGGCTTTATAGTTTCAATCGTTTCATTAATCAAAGAGGCAACAAAATTACTTTTTAATTCTCCAGAAAAGTGAAGAAGAAACAAAAACTTTTTTCTAAAATTCATTTTGTTGCTTCATGAATTCCAAATCAAAGACCTTGTATTCTCCAATAAAAGTAGGATTAAAATCTAATGTCCCCCAATCATCCTCATTCAAAGAAGAAGAAGAAGATGGAGTTTCCTATTGTTGAATCTCAGGTTGTTTTATTTTAGATTGTTGTATCTCTGATTGTTTTTCAGTCTCTTTACTAGGTTGAAGAGGCTCAAAGATTTTGGCATATTCTACATTTAAGCAAGGATTCAGGGCATCATCGGCATGTAATGTATACATTAAGTTATTATAGATTAACCTAACCTTGTGATGAAGAGTAGAAGGAATTGCATGCATAGTATGTAACCAAGGTCTTCCTAAAAGAAGGTTATAATTGAGTGGTCCAGGCATAACATGAATAGGAGTATTTACAATAACTGGACCAACTTTAATAGGTAAAGTAATAATTCCCAAAGTTCTCTTCACAATATTGTCAAATCCACATATAGGAACATTATCAGGTTGAATAGTGGTAAGATCAATCCTAATTGCCTTGATCATATCCATGCTACAAACATTAAGCCCAGATCCATTATCAATTAAGGTTCTTTGAATGATACTCTGATTAATAGAGACAGCCACCATAAGAGCATCATATTGATTCTGCACCTCTAGGGAAGGTAAATCATTATCAGAAAACACAATACGAGGTACAAAAGGCATAGTATGCATACAATCCAAAATAGAATGAATGTTCTCTTGATTAGGAGGCAAAGCAGGAAGATTAGATAAATATTTTTGCAATGCCTCATGATATGTCGGGGAAGTTTGAAGTAATTCCCATAAAGGTATCTTAGTAGGAGTAGCACGTAATTGATCAACTAAGTTATACTCCTTAAATGTACATGGAAACCTAGGTGCTTGAGGAAGCATAGGTTGAGAAGGTGGTAAAGAAACTAGAACAGTAGGCTGAGGGTTATTCCGTGTGTGATAAGCATGTGAAACAGAATCAATGTTATCGAAGAAATCCAAACCCTTAATTGTTATATGAGGACATCCTTTTACCATCATCAAAGGTGTAGGATATATCATTTTAGGTTTATCAATGTTACAAATAGTGGGACATGAAGGTAACCATGCACACACCCTATGGTAAAGGTCAATTGGAGAGGTTGTGGAGGAGAGTGAAATAGGAATAGGATCCATGGAGATCTTATTCAAACCATTTTCATCCTCACTACCATGTACCTCTTTAGGGAATCTATCCTCTTGTACAATAAAAGCATCATCAAAGTACTCAAAACAAGAATCATACATGTTGAATACAAAGAAATTTTAAAAGCATGAAAATTTAAATATTTTTGTATTTTTAAAGGGATTTTACAATTTTTTTTGTATTTTTGAAATATAAACGCAAGAAATCTAATCTTATAAGCATGCAATATTTAAATCTAACACCAAAAAGAAAGAGTTGTCATAAATGGGTTCACCAAAATGAATAGTATAAAAATGGAGTCTTAATAATGTATCTAACATTCAACACTATTCATTTGTATGTATTTTGAATTGGAATAGCATAAGTAAAGTAAATTTGGAAATACTTGAAAATTTATTAAGATACATACCTCATCATGAAATAGATTTAGAAATACCTATTTTCTGCAGCTTGTGTGGAGTTTCTGAATATTCTAAAACCAGATTTGGAACCAGAAAACTGTAACAAAGAAAACCCAAAAAAATTGTCTTTCTGAAAGCAGGTAGTCTTTGACCCCGATAAAAGGTCAAAGGCTACATTAATATTTTGAAGGTCAACTTTGATTTTGTTCACAGATCTCAGAAGTTAGCCAAAAAGGGTACTCAGATATGTCCTCCAATTCTCAAAACAACGACCGTATATATTTGAAAAAGGGTGTTTTTGGGGTGGCTATATAGGGTTTTGCCTTAGTCAAACCCCAGTTTTGGTGATCTCCACCTCCACGAATAGCCGATTGAAATAGAATGTGTGTGTGTATGTATTGAAAGTGTAATGCCAAGATGTAATCCTCTAGATTAAAACCCTAGCATGAATATGTATGAAACAACAATGCATAGATTTGAATGAGATAGGAAAGCATACCAAGCCCCCAAGGCTAAAGTACTCCTACCAAACTCACAATCCATAATTTCTACCCCATGATTGTATCTTTGAATGCTTTAATGTTGATAATGGTGGATCAAGGAAGAAAGGATCTCTCTTGCTCCAAATAGATTTTCACAATGGTGTGCTCACAAAGATGCTTGATGTCAACAATGGCTTGATCTTCCATATCATCCTCTTGCAATCTTGCATCTTCACTTCAACATTCCTTGATTTCTCAATTGTGTTTTCTCCACTTGATGGATATTTGCTCATGAAATTGCTTGGTGAAAATGAATGCAAATGAGAGTCTTTATATAGAGGTTTCAAGGTGAGGCTCTTAGAGCAATGTGAGGACCCATAATTCAAATTTCACCTTGAATTATGGTCCAATCACAATAACCAACTAAGGAGGTAATATAATTAAATGAATTTTGAATTAAAATCCTTCCACACTCGGATCCGAGGGCTCGACATTGATTTTAGGGCCTACCGGGACCAAATCTGAAAAAGGGGCACAGATTCCAGAGGAGGCCAAAGATGACCTCATCTCTGACCTGCGTCAGGGTCTAGGTCATCTTAGACCCAGAGATCCAGATCCTTCCAAAATCAGGGACAGGAGGTCCCGAGGATGCCCGAAGACCTAGAAATGATGCCAAAATGGGATAGAATGCCAGGGAGAGGCACAAAATCCTATGATGATTATGATGAAAGCCAAGAGGACCTATTTCTAAATCCTACCTAGAAAATAGAGCTATGGAAGAGGGAAATTAAGGAGAATCCTTGGGATCCTAACCCTAATTTTACCTAAAATAAAGAAATCAAGTGCATAATGCATCCTAAATGGAAGTCTATCATGATAAATGTACTAAAAGAGGGTGCTAAACCTATCAAGATGGAAGTGATTCCATTTTAAGATGATACATATATACATATGTGTGTGTGTGTGTGTGTGTGTGTGTGTGTGTGTCTATATATATATAAAGTCTTCTATACACATTAGTTAATAAGAGGATTATTTGTATTATATTGATAGTGATATACATCAAATAAATGATTTGATATAATATAAATTTGGAGATCAATATATATAGATAATATTATAAGGATAAATTATCAAGATATACTTATATCTATCTAAGATTAGATAACATTCTATTGTGAATTTATCTAATAAATATATACATAAAATTTTAAAGAATTACATACCCTAAATCTAATCAAACAACAACATGGTATCTGAGCTAGTCTAAGGAAGATTCAATCAGATTTCAAATCAAAAAGAAAATCAAACTCTGATTTATATAAGATTTGAAGATATTCTTGAAGGAGCCTCAAATTTTATTTCATGGAAGTTTAGAATTATGCTCACTGTGAGAGAACATGAATTGGAAACATTTGTATAAAATGAGAAAGAGATGTATAAATATGAAGGAGATAAACACCAATAGATAAAGAATAACAATAAAGCCATGAAACTATTGGTAGATGTTTTTAAAGACCATATAGTGTACATTATCTCCAAATTGGACACTACGTACAAAATGTTCTCAACATTAGAAAATATGTATGAGATTAATAACACTAGCATGACATTATTTCTTAATAAAAATCTTCATCATATGAAGATGAACAAAGGAGAATCTATTTCATCATAGTTTATGAGGATTATGGAACTAAGGGACTAGCTTGCCACTATTTGGAAACTTATTGATAGCAAGGACTTATATATGTTTTGTTTGAATAGACTACTAGCTTCATGGGAAGAATGAAAAATAAACTAAAGACAAAAGATCATCTAAGAAAAGAAATGACATATCTAACATATAATGTTTCAGATGCAACGAGTTTGGATATTATGCCCTAAAATGCCCAGATAGAACTAAACCTCAAGTCTCCATAGTTGAAGTTGGAAAGGTAAAGATGGAAAATAATACTGAGAAAGATTTATTCTAATACTTAACAATCATATCATATCATAGGAAAGGTGACAAATTCATTCATAAGATATGCTTTAAGTAAATAAACTATATCTAATACACATATATGTTGTTAAGTAGAGATGTGTATGTTACCTTTTGTAAATAATTTCTCTAAGAAGTTTTAGATATTTTTTTGAGTCAGAATAATTCCATATAAGGTTCAAGGAATTTAAAACTTTAGAAAAATATATCTAGGAAGAGAAATTTCTTTATACTAACATAAGGGAAATATTCTTATGATAAATATGTAAATGTTAAGATTAAGGAGTACAAGTATCCAAAACTTCTTTATACCTAGTCAAAGTGAATTAAGAAAAGATGTTTCTTTAGAATTTTAAAAGGCATTCATGAGTCATATAATCTTGAACCACATCGAAATAGAAGAGGATCATGTTCCTAAGATTCACAGGAAGACTCTTGAAGATGGAAGTCAAAATTAAATCTATGGATGAACCTAAAGCCCTAATGTAAATAGAAGATGCTACCTTTGGCAAGGAAGATGATTCAAGAGGCAAAAATATATGTTACACTTGAAGGAACCATTAGAGAAAGAAAGGTATTGATTATGAGGAAACATTTTCCCTAGTTGCAAGATACACCTCTGTCGGGACCATTATTGATATTGCTTCTTCTAAAGGATGGAAGATTCATTAGATGGATGTAAAGACTACCTTCCTTAATGAGATAATAGAAGAATAAGTATACTTGGAACAACATGAAGGTCTTATTATACATAACAAAAATTCACATGTGTACAAATTAAAAAAGGTATTGTATAGGCTTAAGCAATCTCCCTGAGCTTGGTATGAAAGGATTGATAAATACCTTCTAGGTCTAAAATTCTTCAAGGATGATGAAAATCCAAACTTATACTACAAGGTAATAAATGGTGAAATGGCCATTCATGTACATGATGTTGATGATTTACTAATCATGGGAGAATATCATCTAATTAAAAAATTTAAGAAAGACCTTGCATCATAAATTGACAAGAAGGATTTAGGACTTTTACATTACTTCCTTGGGTTATAAGTGTGGGAACAAGAGGATAGCATTATTCTAAATCAAGGGAAGTACACTATAGACATTCTAAAGAGGTTTGGAATGATGGAATGTAAGTCCATGACAACACCTATGGGAACAAATTTACACAAACTAAAGACAACAACAGTTGACTCGAAAAATGCAGATCATAGTTTATACCAACAAATAATTGGATCCTTGATATATTTGGTTAACACAAGACTAGATATTTTCTATTCTATAAATTCCTTAAGTGAGTTCATGTTTGAATCAAAGTAGATACATCTAGGTGTAGTTAAACATATTCTAAGGTATCGTCAAGGAAAAATTAAGTATGGTCTCAAGTGCACCAATATTGACATGAACCTTCATGGGTACACTGATTCAAATTGGGCTGGTTGTGTGATAGACAAGAAATATTACATTTGGATGGTGCTTCAAATTAGGATCATCTATGATCTCATCGATCAATAGGAAATAATTCTTAGTGGGAAAAAGTTCTATAAAATCCATATATATTATAGCATCCATGAGAGAAAAAGAAGCAGTATGGATTTGTAAAGTTTTAGTGGGATTGTTTGGTGAACCTATGAATCCTATCATTATTCTTTATGAAAACCAAATTTGTATAAAACTCTCAATGAATCTAGTATTCCATGACAGATCAAAACACATTGAGATTCCATACCACTATGTCAAAGATATGGTAGGTAGAAATGCGATTCGATTGGAACATGTAAGTACAGATGAACAGACTGTAGACATTCTCACCATACCATTCACCAAGGAAAAAAAAATTCATTTACATAAGAAACTTGGTATGGTTGAAATATAATTATTAAATTTCATATTTATTCATTCATACTTATATTAAGATGGTTAATGTGTAAACTCTACTTCTCATGTGTGTGACTCCATGACTTTATGGGCCTTGGGATATTCTTTGAAAGGTGATGAATTTTCAAAGCATAAATGCTTATGTAAACCTAGTATCATGATGGATATCATGTGACTTGATATACATGGACATATCATGATAATGAATAAAACATTATGGTAGATATCATGAGACTTGATATCTATGGATAAGCCATAATATCTAAAACTATCATGGTGGATAATATGTGTGAATAATATCCTTATACAATGAATTGATATATTTATGATAGGCATCATGTGAAATGATGCCAGTACACATACAATAGATATTTCCATATGAGAGTGTTGATGAACATCATGTGACTTGATATTTGGGAATTCAGCATCTCTCCTAATATCACAATGATGTGATATTTATCTTGTAGATCTAATGAAAGATAGAATTAATCTTCCCTAGCTAGGAGGGAGTGTTAATGTTAGTAGCTTCGGTTAGATTATTCTATACTATGTATTTGATATATCTCCTTCTTTAGATAAAATGAGAATTATACGTTATAAACATTATCATTATACATTTAATGATCTTATTAAGATTCATTATCTAGTTATCATTACTTGATAAATATGATAGTTATAACTGATAAATATCATAGTTATAATTGATAAATATCATAGTTATAATTGATAACTATCATAGTTATCATTATTGATAACTAATATAAGTAAAAGTAATATCAATGATATTGATACTGACACAGTCAAGGATGGTGGATCTAATGAAGGACAACCCAACCTTGCAGCCAATCAACAACACAGTGGAAATAACACAACAAGATATGCTCAAAATTAGATTTTCATTAACATGCTCGACTGTAAGGCCTTCTAGGTTAGGGCCAATTACAAACAACAATAATTTTACAAGATCAACAAGATCCAATCCAACTCTAGATAGTTTAGTTCTAAGACAAATCAGAAACTAATGGAAACCCTAAGGTAGATCTGAACTTGTGCTCGCAAGCCACCAAGCAATCTCCTTGTCTCGAAGCATGCAAACCACTAGCTCTATTATTAAAAACTATCAAAAGTCAATCTGATCTACAAGATCTCGCAAGATCCAAGATCTTTTCCACTTCACTTTCATCTCACTCCAACCTCCCCCCTAAACAACTACCCAAACACTCCTTAAATACTAATCTTTAGCCGTAAGTCAGCTAAAAAGAAAACAATTAATTCCTACAAACAAATATTAAATGCAATACAAATCAGCTCTCAAATAGCTTTACAATTATTTAATTCTCCATGTCGACCTCAAATCTACATAGGAGAATAAAAAAAAAGATACCAACAATAAATGCACCAAGTTGGCCAACCAAATCACCAAGAACCCCAGTCGGTAAACTAGAACTATCGAGTGCTAGAGAAACAACTGAGCCAGCTAGGCATGACCGAGAAAGCACATCGACCGAGCACCATGAGCATCGTCGAGTACAAGTTTTTCCAAGTGCCAGAGGTTTCACCGAGTTCCTTTAGCAACCAAGCTTCCTTCAATAACTGAGACCGTCGATTAAAGCTGCAATCGAGTACCATAGAACCAAAACAACACACCTCCATGTAGATTCACCGAGTACCCTAGAATGCCCCTGCATCATACACCCCAAGTTCCAAATGATGTTCATATGTGAGAAGAACATCTTTTGGGATTCAGCACATAAACCCCGAACTGGTTCTTCACATACAAGTCCTCCAACTTTTCTCTTTGCATACTCTTCCATTTTAGTTTCCTTTGTCTCTTCAATTCTTTCCTTGATAACACACAAGTTTGTTCTCCAAACTGATCATCCATACCTTTAGGATCCACCAACTCAACTCGGCTACCAATACTTAGACTTCTCCTACTGAGTGTTGTATCTAGCAAAAGCATCAGGGAAAACTTCTTGTCATCCTTCTCAACAGTAAAAACATTCTTGACACAATCATCCATATCTCTGCAATCATATTGCCAAGGTCTACCAAGCAATATATGACAACTATTCATCTCCACAATATCACATAACACAAGATCCTTATACTGGCCAATTTTAATTTTAACAAAGCATTGTTCTCTTACTTCCAAAGCATGAACATTTTGCAACCAGCCAATCCTATAAGGACAAGGATGCTTCATTTTGTTCAAACCAAGTTTCTAAACCATGTCCTCAGCAACAAGGTTATCAGTACTACCACTCTCAACAATAACATCACAAAGTTTACCTCTAGACTTGCACTGAGTCCTGAAAAAGTTACTCCTCTAACAAGGTTCCTCCTTTGTACCGAGCAATATTCACCGAATCAGCAAGTTCTCAGATTCAGGTTCATTCTGAATGTTCTCATTCATCATAGTAGTTCATTGGTCAACAAGCTTCTTCTGTGTACACTCAAAAGAATGGTGCCCTTCTTCACCACAATTATAACAAGTAACCTTAAAGATAACTCTACATGTCTTCTTCTTCGGTTCTATAGGTTTATGTTCATCTTCTGCAATCAGTTTATCCTTCACCGAGTGATCAATATTTTCTTTTCCTTGGGGATTACTGTGTTGTTTCCTCTTCAACTTATCTTCTACCTTCAGAGCATACTGATAAGAATCTTCAACAGAATCAATCTTTAGCATACCAAGCTCATCTTGAATATTGAATCTCAAACCATTCACATACCAAGCTACCTTTTCCTTACCAAGTTCTCTATGTCTAGACCGAATAGTAAGTTTGTAGAACTCCTCAGTATAATCTTCAATAGTCAAATCCTTCTGTATCAGTTTCTACAATTTCTTAAACAAGTCAAGCTCATAGTCAGTAGGTATGAACTTAGCTTTCAATTTAGTCACCATCAACCTCCACCAATTGATCTTCATTTCACCTTCATCTTCTCTATCTCTTTGTAATTCTTTCCACCAAAGAGCAGCATGTCCTTTCAGCTTAGTCTGTTCCAATCTCACCCGAAGAGGATCTTCAATTTCTTCAAGCTCAAAGAAATATTCCAATTCACCAATCCAGTCAATTAGATTCTCGGGTTTCAAAGTACCAGAGAAAGTAGAAACTTCCATTCAATAACTATTACTCAACCAAGCTCCAGATCTATGCAACCAAGTAGGTCTATCTTCACCAGATCTATCCCTCCGATAATCACCACTAGATCCAGTAGCTTCAAAGTCTTCGGTAGCTTCCTCATAACCATCCTCAGTACCAACATTTCAAGGCACACTAGTCATAGCTCTCATGATCTCAGCAACCATGTCATTCTTCATTAACTTCATCTCTGATCTAAAATTAGATTTCACCTTCTCTGTAATCCTAGATTCCATAGTATCACATAGATTCGCAATCACCCTAGGGTCCAATCTTGTCAGAGGCATCCTTAAAGATAAGAAAACCCTCTGAAACAAAACCCTACACTGACCACCTTGTGACAACCTCCAAGTTGTATGCAAGTTAGATCAACCTGCCACCTTACATGAACAACTAGGTCAAGATTCCACAAGTTCAGTGTCACGAATCTGCAACTCAAATCATATGATCTCTTTTCCAACAAGATCAACTTCGCAACATCATCCTTGGTAGGTCAACCTTCGCTCAACAAGATCAACTCAACTCTGATACCACCTGATGTAGTCAAGGATGGTGGATCCAATGAAGGACAACCCAAACTTGCAGCCAATCAACAACACAACAAAAATAGCACAACAAGATATGCTCAAAATCAAATTTTCATTAACATGCCTGGTTGTAAGGCCTTCTGGGTTAGGGCCAATTACAAACAATAATAATTCTACAAGATCAACAAGATCCAATCCAACTCCAGCTAGTTCAGTTCTAACACAAATCAGCAACTGATGGAAACCCTAAGGCAGATCTAAACTTGTGCTCGCAAGCCACCAAGTATGCAAACCACTAGCTCTACTATTAAAAACTATCAAAAGTCAATCTGATCTACAAGATCTTGCAGGATCCAAGATCTTTTCCACAACTTCACTTTCATCTCTCATTCCAGCCTCCCCCCTAAAAAACTACCCAAACACTCCTTAAATACTAATCTTTAGCCATAAGTCAGCTGAAAAAAAATAAAATTAACTCCTACAAACAAATATTAAATGCAATACAAGTCAGCTCTAAAATAGCCTTACAATTATTTAATTCTCCATGTCAGCCTTAGATCTACATAGGAGAGTACAAAAAAAGATACCAACAATAAAAGCACCAAGTCGGCCAACCAAATCACCAAGAACCCTAATCGGTAAACCAAAACTACCGAGCACCAGAGAAACAACCGAGCCAGCTAGGCATGTCACCCTTAGGTCTAACAAAGTTTCCCTTTTGTAACTACTGGTGACAACTTATCATCTTTATCAACACCAAAATTCTATTTTCCCCTCTAAAAATAATGAACACATTTAGAATTATAGCCCCTTATACAATTAATTCATATAGTAAAATTTTCCTTTAGTAATGAAACAGGGGCATGCTCCATGCTTTAATAAAAAATCAAATATTATTATAGCACTTTTTCAAGGGTGTTATAGGATCAAGAATGTGGCATTTCAAATAGCTCACAAAAAAATCTTTTTAAAAATCCATTGATCTCAACATTTCAATTAAAACATGAACCTTAGAACTCTATTGGGAATATCATTAAATTGAATTGTTGTGGTGCATATGTTGCTAGATAAAAATTGTTTTCCATGATTGTCAGTTGAGAAATAATGCAAGTATAATTTGATAGGATGACATAGGACAACATATATAGATTGATTTGTAGAAAAAAAATCATATACAATTTAATCTAAAAAGTGTTAAAAGGTCAAGAAATTTAAACTATACCAATTTTATGGTTGAGATAAAAAATAAATTAAATCATAAATATATAATTATGAATAATATATAGATGAACATAAAAAAATATAATGTGGTTCATCCATTGGATTATCCATGGTAGATAATGTGATTCTTTATTTGATGCATCATTGTGTAATCATATTGTCATGATGACAACAAATGTATCTATATTTTTTTATAAAATTAGATTATTAAACTATATACATCATTATTGTAATCATATGTTCAAAAATGAAAACAAAAGAGAATTGTATTTGATTAATTGGGTTGTAAGGTAGTATTACAATGACTATGAAATGAATGTTTGTACAAATTCAACTTAATGTGATTTACTCTTTTATTATTATTTTTGGTTAAAATTTGTGATTATTTAAAACTAACTAACTAGATTGGGTTTTCTACACTTAGGTCTAACAAAATTTTCCTTGAGTAACTATTGTGACAATTTATAGTCTTTATCCACACCAAAACACTATTTTCACTCTAGTACAAAATGAACACATTTATAATTTTACCCACTTAAACAATTGATTAGTTAAATTTTTTCTTTAACAATGAAAACAATGCCATGTTCCATGCTTGAATCAGGGATTAATTATTCTACTAGAACTTTTTCAAGGGTGTGTAGTGGATCAAAATTGTGGCTTTTAGCTAAATAAACAAAAAGTTAACATTTTTTTTATAAACCATTGATCTTGTTGGTGTAATTAATTATTCACCTAATTACGCTTTACTTAAGTTTACTTAGGATAATGCATAACATCAAAATTTGCATTTGAGACACTTAGGAGTTTAGACCTTTAGTTGAACATGGTGTAAGAGAAATTATGCTTTAGGTGGTGATAGATGTTATTACATTCCACTTTATGTGTTGTTTCCACCTTTAGTGCACTTATCAGTTATCACCCTCCACATGTTGTACATACTTCATTGCAAAATGGAGGATGATCCACCTTTTGTGGGTGATAAGTTATCTCATTCTTATCACGTTCTCTTATTTCCTTGTCTATATAAGAAAACACTTATCTCCTTCTTATCATGTTCTCTTATTTCCTTGTTTATATAAGAAAACACATCTACATTGTAAATCAATCCATCAGTTATGGTATTGTAATCTAGTTGATTCATTATTGCATCATCGACAAGAATACAATTTATTCTTTTCCATATTGTCTCTATTATCTATGTGTTATTCACTAGCCTCTAGATCATGGGTTATTTCTATAAGAAAATTCTTACATGGTATTAGAGCCCTTGGAGTGTCATTGTGTAGTCTATTTGGAGAAATTCTTCATGCATTTGAAGGAGGCATATTTGCATATCTGAGGACCAATGATCTTTAGGAGATTCCTATGCCAATTAGAGCTCACCATTATATTTAGGAGGTTATTGCGGTGAAAATTGACCATAAATTTACCTATATCAAGTGAAATTCATATGTAAGGAAAAAATTTCTTGTACAGGTAGGTCGTATGATCCATCTATGAAAGATGGTATGATTTGTTTGAAAAAATATTTTTTTTTATTTCCTATAGTTTTTTTTAAAGAAATATTATTTTGGGAAATTTTTTGATTTCAAGGATGATAGATACCTATCCTCTATCATTTATTAGAGATATCATAGGATTTTTTTGCAAAAACCATTATAAGCTATGTTGACCACCATGATCTAGGACCTACCCTTCCAACTGACATCAAACCCCACTAGGTGATGCTTGGCAAAGGCTTGTGGGATTTTTGACTTAAACAAAAAAATCTTCACCACTCCAGTGAATGTGGGATAAATTAAAGTCCCAAGACATTACAAAAGATCCCTCCATGAAGGTAGTTTATTGAGTGCTACTTGACCTTTACAAATGTTTCCACAAGTCATGCTAATGCATAATCCACATTATCACCATAAATGCCACATTAGATCCTTACAAATGATACAATTAGCTACCACATTAGTTTTTCCATATGTCCATTTTTTTATTCACTTAAAATTGATGGTTGTTTGACTACCAAATCTGGGGTAGCTATCTTTTCTACGACAGTCATCTAGCCATCAAAGTTTACACAATGATTTTTTGACATTAGCACATATTTTGGGTTTTTTTCCCTTCACCATTAAGATTTTTAGATCTGCTATTCAACTTTGAAGGTTCATATCTTGCTCATTTTGAATCTTTTTTCATGTAGTTATTTCATTTTGGTTTATAGTTTCATGAACTTCACAATGGTGCAATTATTTTATGATTTTGATGTCCAAATTATTCTAAATTCTAAATTTTTCATGAATGTGTTTGTCCAATCCTCAATTCTACAGCTTCCAGAGCTCCATTCAAGCTCATACAAACACATTTTTAGGTGCCATTTTTTTAAAAAGTGCATAATGTTTTCTTCAATATTTTTCTCTTAGATTTTAGCCATTGTTAGTGGACATATCTCCTTCATTATTTGGTCTATTTTGGCCTACTTTTTCACTTGAATATGCTTAGATCTTTAATGGATCTTATGCATTGTTCATTAGAGTCTTCTATATCCTAATTTTGGTAGTTGTAAATATTGAAATCAGAAGTCCACATTTCCTTATTTTGCAAAGTTTATTGTCAGTGGTAATCAGTTGTCGACCTCAATTTGTGATGCGAGAAGTATATCATTGATGTAATTTAATTACTTTGGAGAGACAAAATTATAGGGAATGAAGTAATTTAATTCTCAATCATCTTAATGAGTGTAATCTATTGCCATATTTATTTAATGAAGTTCCTTGTCCTGGCACACATTGAATGAGTTTCTTATTTAGAAAGGTTTTAAAGCTAGTATTTTTATGGTCATATTTAATCATTTTGGAAATGACTTTTTCGAGTCCCTTTTTCACTTTAAGTGTACTCATGCTCTTTTGACTCGCATTTAAGAGGTATATGAATACCATAATTCTTCACCATTTTTTGATGCTCCTCTTTCCAACTTCAATGTGCTTCTTCATTTTTTAGAGTAGGTAATCCATGATGACGATACCTTAGAGGAGATTGAATATTATACAACACTTGAGAGTTATGATGATCTAGAGACTCCACCTATAGCTCCTACTTCTCTAAATGAGATCACACAAGAAGGTGGTCCCATAATAGTGTGTCCCACTTTTTGAAACGTCCCAATTTTTGTTAAAATTACACATTTTTAAGAAAATGTGATGATTTGATCCTTGAGAGGTCCCATTTGAAGGAGTAAACTAAAAATAGTTAGATAAAAGCCTCTTAGATAAAATTCTATTTGGTATAATCTCTCTACTCATCAGTCACACTTGTAATCGAGTCTCCTATGCACCCATCAAAATGATGACCAAAAATCACTTTGACATTGGCTCTTTAGGGATTAAATGAATTCATTTGACAAATCCAAACACATTATTATAGTACTCAGAGAAAGCTTTTGAATGATTATGATTTTTATATATATTGAGTTTATTATGAATTTGTTTTTTAAGTTTACTAAACATAGGTTTTCTGATCTTTTAGTGACTTCTCTGTTTAATGCTTCTGGAAAAAATAGTAAATTAGAAAAAAAATATATAAAAAATATTTAGGAAATAGGTATTTATGTTACCTTTCTATAAAAAAAAATAAAAAAATGAATTTTGATATATACTTATCAAGTAGAGCGATCCAAATGAACCTATGTCCAAATTACAATTAATGTCACTTCATAACTCAATGAGCTATAAAATATTTAGTGAAATTGAATAAAACCTATTGGAATATCTAGATATTGGTGTTACAAACCTAACTTCAAAAGAATTACATTTTTATCATTTTACAAAAAAAGGTTATGTTGATCAAAGTGAGTGTCACTCCTTAAAAATGTTGATTTTTCAAACAAGCCACTTTTCGAAGGAGCAGGAAAAATGGATACAAATCAATCCAATTTTTTAAAAAATATATATATAGAAGCTACAAATAAAATGCTAAAAGTAACTAGTTTACATTATTTTCAAATTCTTAATGGTTTTGTAGTAATAGGTGTTCGAAAATGAAGTTTTTTTCAGAATGTTTGTATCGGCATCAAAGTTGGCCAAAAAGTGGGACACAGTATTGTGGGATCACAAACTATCTTTTGATAGTGATTCTAGTGATTTATAGGTATCCATTTGTCTTCCTGATTGACATTTCTATTTGCTAGATATTGGCTCATTATTTGTGGAGTCTCACATTTTAAATTTGGGAGACACGTTCGAGGGGATTTCTCTTGTCTTTGATGACAACTTCATCATAGTTAGATATTCTTCTATATTGTCTTTGGAGATTAACATTCATGAGTCTCCTCTCAATTGATATGTCACATTGCTTTGTTTAGTTTGATCATGCTTATGTGATGGCTTCTTTGAGCTTGCAGACTCCCATCCAATTTTTAGAGGCACCTATCATATTTGAATATAGTTGTGGCAACAATGTTGTCACTTCATCTTTGTTTGTGGATCTTGTCCATAACTAGTTTTCATTGGTTCCTTGCATGTCACCTTCTATTGTGATTGGGCATATTCCTAATTGGTTCGTGACATCTTCATCATCCAAGGACATAGCGACATATAGACCTAGACTTTAGAGATATCATCATCAACTACATTTGGATTCCACTTTCTAATTCCTATCCAAAATGGGAATCATTCTTGTATTTTTACTTGGTTTATCTTCTTCTCAAGGGGAGAAATGTTATTTGTAGGAATTCGACTATATTTTTCCTTCAAGCACTCACCATTTTTGTACGAGATTTTTCTTTGTGGGGGACGGGGTATGTTGTATCATTTTTCCCTTCAAATGGAGCGATAACTGATTGTATATACATGATGCATGCAATCCTTGAGGGCTCCTAAGTCCTCCATATATTATGATTTTCTTGTTTCCATCACTCTTTTGGAGAGGAGCTTTCTCTTACATGGTTTTCTCCTTTTCTCTACTCTATGAGAATTCATTTGCATATTGTACATGGGTCCCTAACATGGCCTAGTAACCAAGACCTGTCTTGCATTGTGAGCTTAAGTTTGTATTGTGAGCTTAAGACCTAATTACACTTTACTTAAGCTTACTTAGGATAATACATAGCATAGTAGTTTGCAATTGAGGGATTTTGCACCTTTAGTTGCATATGGTGTACAAGAGAAATTCTACTTTAGGTGGTGATAGTTGTTATCACATTCCACTTTATGTGTTGTCTCCACCTTTAGTGCACTTGTCACTTATCATCCTTCATATGTTGCTCATACTTCATTGCACAAAGGAGAATGATCCACCTTTGGTTGACATGTGATTTCACCTTGTGTGGGTGATAAGTTATCTTCGTCTTATCATGGTCTCTTATTGCCTTGCCTATATAAGCAAACACATCTACATTGTAAATCAATCTATCAGTTATGTTATTGTAATCTAGTTGATTCATTATTGAATCATTGATGAGAATATAGTTTATTCTTGTCAATATTGTCTCTCTTCTCTTTGTGATATTCATTAGTCTCTAGATCTTGGGTTATTGATATAAACAAATTCTTATAGATCTCAACATTTAAGTTAAAATATGAACCTTAGAACTCTATTTGACAAATCATTAAATTGAATTGTTGTGGTGTGTATATGGTTGGATAACAATTAATTTCCATGATTATTAGTCAAGAGGCAACACAAATAGAATTTGATAGGATGAGATGGGATAGGATAAGACTAGACACGTGAGTTAATGTATAGAAACAATTTCATATGGAGTTTAATCTAAAAAAAAATTAAAAGCTCAAAAAATTTAAAGTAGACCAATTTTGTAAATGAGATACTAGTTTTCAGAATAATAAATACATAATTATGAATATCATATTAATAAACATAAAAAATAATAAACCATAATCATATACACTTTCTCTCTCTATAGAGGATATAAATAATTATCCCTCTTCAAACATGCAAGAATGCAGGAAGGTTCTTTGATAATGGTAGTTTTTCGATAATAATGCCATCATTTCTATAAAGATACCACCAAGCATGTTCGTATCTTTTTCCAAGAAGTAGGTCCCACTAACAAGGCAATTGGCTTAAGCAACATTACCTTATGTAAGTTTTCCTTATTGGCAGATTAATTGTGGGGGACATGAGCATTACTCTCAATAATTATTTGCAATAAATACCCATTTTTAATACTTGGTCTTTTCTTTTCTTGTGTAAAGCGATTTGGCATGTGACAAGAGCGAATGGGTTGTGGGAGGCAAAAATGAAGAATGACGTTTTGTTTTAATGTTATCAAATATTATAATACGTCCAATATAAGGGATTTATATAGGACAAAAGGCATTGCGACATACAATGACATATCTCATATTAAAATAATCAAAATATATCCAAAAGGAACTTATTTATCTTCTTTGCTCAAATGATGACTATCATTTAACTTTTGAAATTTTTTAACTATTTTGCTTTCATATTCAAGCAATCATTTTCACATGTACATTTTGTTTATTTCTTGGTTCAAAACTTTGTGCTTGAAAGGGCTTTCTTAGTCAGAAAAGAAAATAATCTACTGTTATACAATACCATAATTTGCCTAAGTAGAGTAAGAGGAAATAATAACAATAATAATCACAATCAAAAGAAATTACAAGTATCAAAGTAAATATTCTCCTTAGTAGAACAACCACATGAAATGTTTTATTCTCCTCATGAAAATATCTTTTCTAGATTTTCTCAAGGTACATATACTTCATCATGATGACTACATACACTTTTCTAAAAAGGACTAAATAAAAGATATCATCAATAAACATTAAAGCTAGTTCCACTTTCTAATTTGATTTGGTGGCCCATTATTGCATCATCTCAAGCACTTACCATCTCATGGTCCCTCCTTTATCTTTTATTTCAAGTTCTTATCCAAGTAAGAGGCTTTGACTTAGGGCCTTATTTTTATCTTAGAAAAAATAAATAAAAAATGTGTACTAATGTGTTTATGTGTAAATTAGAGGTTTTATATTTTATTTACATTTGAGAAATATAAAGGATAAATTGTAATTTTGATTTAGAATTTTATTTATAAGAATGAATTTAGTTGTATATTCAATTGATTTTTATAGATGAGTTAGAAGTGATTAGTAATTACAAATTTGAAATGAGTGTTAATAGGAATAGGAGTGGGAGAGGGTGTGCGAGGGTTTTTGGTTGTAGAGGTGTAGGGGAGGCCTCCAACTCGGAAGATGATGAGGATGATGATGGTGTTGGATAGTGTCTGGCCCTTTGGCCCTATTTGTAGACGGCTAAGATCTTCCTTTGGGTGTTTTTGGAAGGAAGACAAGTAGTCTTACCAATGGTTTTCCCTTCTTGTCACAAGCAATCCTCTTTCCCCTATCGGTTGTTACTGGGATTTTTGCATTTGTTCTATGTGGTGGTGTGGAGGTGGGCTATTATAGGCTACTATTAGGGTTTCGGAGGAGGTTGTTGCAGTTGTTTTTTGCAGTCTAGCTATGGTGGATGGGTGTTCTTTGATAGTTGATAGGTTCTTCTTTGTCCAAAGTGTTGAGGCATTTGTTCTAGTCTTTGTGTTGGTCCTTTTCAGTGATGTTCTTTGGAAGGATCCTTTCTTGGGTGAGTGCCTTCATTGGTGGTTGGGTTTCTCGGTTGGGAGTTGTTGAGTTTCCTTTATGTGTCTCACGCTGGCTTGAAGGAAGGATTCCAGGTCATTGATGACTCAGTCCCCTCTTATTCTTTTCTTGATGGTAGCTTAGATCTATCTACTAGGAAGTTTCATTCACTTATGGGTAGGCTTATCTATTGTAGCAAATAGATTTCCACAACCCATATGTATGTGCAAAGTTTCTTGATTAAATTATTTAATAATATTTAATCATCAACATTTTAAATCACACTCCATGATCCATCATCACGACCTTGCAAGAGAACATAAGGAGAAGAAATATGATCGATAATGGAGTGTGATCTATAATGTTGATGGTTAAAAATTATTACAAAATTTAATCCAGAAACTTTACACATTATTTATTGTAACTATGGCTTCGGTAGAATCTTTCTACTCATGGTTGAGATGGTCCCTTTATCTCCCACACATGCTCAACACTTTTCTTCAAGGTCGTGTCCTCATGGAATAGATAAAATTCATGGACTAGTGTTGGCGTATGTGTTTGAGGGCATGAAGGATAGTGTTTCTACTTCTCTATTGGAGGATTTTTCTAAGGTTGTAAGTATCAGGCTTGTGGTGGATACCTCATTTGAGTTTGATGATATGGTGGTGCCAAAGGTTTATCTTCTCTTTGGCCTTGTCAATGTGGTGGGTTCTATTGCTATTGACAACATGTATGTTGTGGGTGGTGTTGTACATGCCCCTTGGTAGGTAGAGGATTTTGTATGCCCTTTCTAGGTGTGGTCCTTCTTGGTGAGTGAATCTTGGAGGGTAGTCTATTTTCTACTCTACTCTACTTTGGGCTTTAGACTTGTTGAGTGGAGATGGTTTTCCTCATTTGTCCGTGACTCTTTTCCTGGGTTTTCTCTATTTGGGGAACAAAGTATTGATGGCTCTTTAGTGTTCTGGAGAATGAGTAAGGAGTATGGCTTGGGGATTCCTATGGCTCTATATGAAGATGAAAAATTGAGTTAGAGGGAGGAAGGTTGGGTAACCATAGTAAGTTGGATGCCCTTTTCTCGTGATTTTTGTTGTTGACGTAGTATTATGGAAGCTAGAAAATGGGACCATTTTCCTATTTGTTGATGAGGGTGATATGAGATTCTACTCCCTTCACTAGGTTTGGTCATTGCACTTTTTTATTTCTCTTATGGTAACCAGAGTTGTGGGGGTTTGTGATCTGGTTGATGGGAATGTGGGTTTTTGGTCTTATGGAGAGATGATGGCGAGAATGGTTGGCAGACTATTTATAGAATGAAAGTGATGGCAGTTGTGGAATGGAATTTATCTTAATTGATGGTGGAGAAGGGGGTTTTCAACTTTCCATAAAGGGGGCCTTGTACTATTGGTTTTCTTCTTCTTCCATCGTTCCTATGGAGGTGGATGCCATTTCATTTGTACTATCCATTACTATATGCATGAACAATGGTTTTATTTTCTTTGGTGGCTACTTGTTTGTTGTAGCTAGTTTGGGGGCTATTCCTAACACAACAGAGAGGGGGGGGGAGGGGGGGGGGGGGTGTTCATCTTTCCAAGATGGGGGGCTGGTACTATTGGATTTTTTCTTCTTCTTCCACAATTCCTATGGAGGTGGATTCCATTTCATTTGGACTTTCCATGCATAGTAGATTTGTTTTCTTTGGTGGCCAATTATTTGTTTTAGCGCATAAAAAGCCTTGAAATAATTAGAAGTGGATTTGTTTTATATGCTAGAAGTGGATTCCACTTTCAATTATCTTTATTTTTGGATTGGACTTTGCCTTTTGTTAGGTTATGATAGTGGTCTATTTTTCTCATGTGACTAGTTGACTATTGATAGTTTTCAAGGGCTTGCTTTGGTCTTCTAGTTTTGGTTGAAGCTTGCAACATGTTTGGGGGATAATCCCAACTTAAAGGATGTGAGAAGTGTTATATTATGTAGGATTTGGGCTAGTTATTTACTATTTTATTCTTCTTTCATGGCTCCTCTAGAGGTGGATGAGTCTCCTATGAAGGGTGAGACTTTCTTTGTAAAAGATGAGGTTTATAACTCTATGTGGGATCCCTTCCATGAAAGAAAGGTGGTTCGATGATATGCTCCTTGTTTTGTTGGTCTATCTCTTAGTTGGTCCTATAGAGGTGAGCTCCTTTTCTATTGAGGTGGAAAGGGGTTTTGCAAATTGGGGGTGGATTTGTAGTCAGAGTTATGTTGTTTATCAAAGGACGGTCTTTGAAAACTATATGTATCCTAAGGGGAAGGTTTGGGGAACCTTTTCTTATCTCTTTCTTGGAATGACACACCAAGTGGCTTGTTGGCCTTTTGTGGCCTTGTATTCTTCAAGTGACATTTCTATAGAGTTTTTTGTTGACTTTGTGTCGTTAGTGTTCATTTGTTGTATGGTGTAACATATCAAGCTTTATTGAACATGTGTTGGGATCTTGGTCAATCGATTCTTGTGACATAACTACTTGAGGTGCATTTCAATGACACTCATTTATTAAATAAAAGTATAGGTCTATGGAATATATTTTGAATATATTGAACATGAAATTAAAAAGTGGATTAAAATATGTGGGATAAAATGAGTCCTAAGACTAGGGGATCTAGTCATAAGAATCAAAACATTCAAACTACATTTGTCTCAATTTTTTAATTTCCATTCTCAAATAAAAAACTAGTTTCTTTTTCTTTGAAACATTAACTCAACCATTCCTAATGATCAAACTTGATAATACTTTATATACAAAATAAGTTTTCCAACCCTCCACAATGTATAAATCATTTTTTTGTTCTCAAAAGATAGTATATTTGTTTACATTAATTAAGTTTGACACCTTAACAATATAAGGTTTTAATCCAATTATGGTTTTGTTACCTAAATTACAACCTCCCGCAATTTCTTTCTTCTTTCCCTTCATTTTGTGAGTTTGGGTGTGTTATTCATGTATCTTAGTGCCCATGTGTTTTCATAAAGTTTTGGTGATTATTCATTTTTTTATTACTTCGTATTTTGCCTTGGTTAGAAATCTTTGTCAAGAGTTTAAAAAGCCCTTTTATATTGTCTTAAGTTTTTGCATATCTCTTCTTTAAGTTCTATTAAAACCGAGTGGTCTTTAGTCTTAATTCTAATAGTCATGTCAAGCCTTGATATTATTTTTTAATTTTTAGGCTATGGTAAAAGTTTTAGAAAAAGTGTGAGTTCTAAATAGCTTGTTAGAGTTTGACACCAAAACTCAAACCTTTTTTTCATCCTTTTACTAACACCTTGCATCAAAGTTACTAGTTCTTGAATTTTTGAAATAGACATTAGAATCCAACATAGATTCTTGACTATGTTAGTGCTTGACCACTCAAATCATACTCGTACCAAGGAACAAAGAGGCTAAAGAAATAAAATACAATTAAGGTGGAAAAAAGAGGCTAAATAAATAAAATACAATTAAGGTAAACATAAGGTTTGTTGAGAAGAAATTAATGCTCACAAAAAGTTAATAAAGATAAATTTGAAGTTATCTTGTTGATATTTTATAATGGTTTTATAACCATTATCGATCGTTGCTTCAATTTTTAAAACTAGTTAAATGCCTAAGTATAACAATGATTAAAGGTGCAACTAAACTTGTAAGTTTGAATCAGACTTTGAAGTCCAAAAAGAGTTGGAAAACTCCATAGTTTTTTTACACTTCAAACTAAATCAAGCGTGATATCAATACTCAATATCAATGTTGAGTGTACCATTAGAATTTGATTTACTTTTCCTAATCACATTCAAAATAAAGCATTAAAATTTTCAAAGCTTCATATTATTAAGCACATTAGATAATTCTCTTTTAAGACATTGTGTTATCAAAATAGTTTTAAAACATCATCAACACCTAACACAGTTTCCAAACCATATGAAAACCTGAAAAATTGAATGAAAAAGTAACAAAGAGTCAATCAAAGTCAATTTCAAAATGACTAGTGAGGACCAATACACAAACTTAAAAAGAGTACTAATAATCATTAAAACCCTACAAATAATAGAATCTAAGCATGGATGAAGAACTGAAATATAAATAACTTAAAATCAAGGAAACACAGTTTTATCTAGCTTATCTATTTCTATTATCTTTCTACACTCTATGGGAACTGATGGTGCTCAGTATTGATTTCAACAACATTCTGACTCAAAGATTAAAGAATTAAACTTAAATTACTTGAATACTTGATTGTTCAATGATAAGAAAACCTGCATAAATTTATTGCTAAGAAATTGAGATCCTTCAAAATGAGAATGAAGGGGGTTTATATATATTTGTATATAAATGAATGGACAATTGAAATTGAATTGAGAAAATTAGAATGACTGACTAATATAATTAGAGACTAAAAGATTTTGGGTAACTTCCAAAGATGAAGATTTATTTCTAGTTTAAACTCAAAAGTAGAGAGTTAATTTAGGAAACAAAAGAGATGATGAGATTTCAGAAGATTTTTCTAATTTTGAGAATATAAGTTTCCAAAATGAATTTTTGAGAAAAGAATTGATTATTAATTTTTAAATGATTTTTCCAATTTTAGAATTTTGAAAGAATTCAAAAATTTGATTTTTCTGATTTTGAGAAAGATTTTGGATTTAAATTAAATTAAAAATTCAATTTTGGAGGAATGTGAAATTAATTCAAAATTAGAATGAAATTAATTAGAAATTAGATGAAATTGAAATTGGGATGATATTAAATTAATTTTATAAATTAATTTAATTAGATGAATTTATTAGTCAATTTAAATAATTAAATACAATTATTTAGACTGTGGGACTTTAGAAATTGAATTTAATTAAATAGTACCCTAATTCAAAATTAGAATGAAATTAATTAGAAATTAGATGAAATTGAAATTGGGATGATATTAAATTAATTTTATAAATTAATTTAATTAGATGAATTTATTAGTCAATTTAAATAATTAAATACAATTATTTAGACCGTGGGATTTCATAAATTGAATTTAATTAAATAGTAAAGGATACTTAGTTAAAGGTTAATTAATCAAATAATATTAATTATTTAATTAATATTGAGGAAATGATTAAATGATGAAAAAGATTAGGTTTAGAAGAATTAAGATGATTAATTTAAAAAATTAGAGAATTATTTAATTAATATAAGAATAATTAGTGATTAGTGCAAACTCGCAAGCATGAGCCAATTTTGGGTGTCTACATTTGCCCCTCTGTGATAAAATATGATTTTGAGTATTGTGTCAAAGAATATCTAATTAGGTTCTTGCCCCAACTTGCCCTGGAAATAGCAAATGGATTTTATGCCCCCTCAACAAATGAAGTAAAATCGTGCAAAATGAGCATTAATTTGTTGATAATGTTTTAATTTATATATGATGATGATGTATGTAATAATGGTATGATTTCTATAAGAGGATGATGTATTCAATGATGATATGATTTCTATATACATAATGATGATTATGCAAACTTAGATGAAGGATGAATGACATGTCTAAGAACATGACCTTTGGATTGACTGAAGATAGTTAGTGAGAATAATGAATTAGTAAGAAGTGAAGAGTTATCTAGTTGCAACTAAGATTTGATTATCAAAAGTGATAAATATGAGTCTCCACAAAATATTTATAACAATCTCATCATTGTGCCTTATTTGAAAAAGAGACACTAAATCATCCAAATATTAACCCTCTGGACGCTATTACGATCTCTATTTGAATAACTAGATAGAAGACAAGGAATGTTTTGCTCAATCCTAGGGTTCATATGTTTGGATTCGAGGTATGTGTGACTTCCATGGAAATTATGGTACCTATAACATACACCCCAAACATTGTTTCCCCAAAAATTCATTGAAAGAATCCACAAATAGAAAACAAAGAAAACAAGATTTTGATCCATCCTAGCCACCCTCACCACTCGATGGTATCCTTGAGAAGCATAGGAGCACAATCATGAAAGATAAATTGACAACAGAATGACATAAATGAATTCATCTATAGCTTTACTGATCATTGTTTAGATTGATAGACATTTGATGTGAATGTGCCTAGTTTCGAGAATGGACTACTCATATAAGATGGATTTGCCTTGTTTTGAGTATATCCATCAATGTGTAAGACATTCGTTTGATTGATTGATTTGATTATTGATGATAAATGGATTGTTGATAAAGACAAGTTATATGAGTCTATTGTCTATCTATGAAGTTCATTGTTTTGACATGAGTTTTGATATTTTTTGTCAGCTTCTACTTGTTTTGACATAGATGATTTTAATGCAAGGATGTTTTTATTTGTTTTCTTTGTTTTTCCAAGATGCTTGACAATTTGTTTTTGGCCCATCATAGGGTTCATATGTTTGGTGTCAAGGTATGTGTGACTATCATGAAAATGAAAGTATCTTACACAAAAACCCAAAACATGGTTACCCCAAATGATTTATGGTGTTATACAATTTTTTAGGACATTTAACAATGCTTTGATCATTTTTTTAGGACCTTTTATGATGTTTTTAGATTTTGTTCAGGACTTTTTATGGACTTTAATGAATTTTACCCCATCCTAGAGTTCATATGTTTAGATTTGAGGTATGTGTGCTTGCCACATAAATTAAAGTACCTATTAAAGGCACCCAAACATAATTTCCCTAGATGATTTACGTTGTTTTACAATTTTTAGGATTATTTCAGGACCTTTTATAATGCTTTTGAATTTTGTTTAGGACTTTTCTATGATGTTTTTGATCTTTTTTTGTTTTTTCCAAGGTTTTTATTTGCCAAGTTTTCACCAAGGCAACTTTTTATATTTTTCCATTTTTTTTTATATTTTCAACTTTTTAAAAATTTATTTGTTGTTTTTAATCCATGGTCATTTCCTGCACACTAGACAAAATATTAGTAGCTCATGAAAGAATAAATAACATATACATATAAATGCATCATAATAATCACACTCAAATACATCATACAATTCCAATTGCATCCCCACTTTTTCACAAGAAATTTACGAAATCTCAATAATATATTTCTCAATTTTCAAAACAAGTTAATTCAGAACACATAAATATATCAATTTTACCCTAATTTCCTAACCTTGATCATCTTACATTAACTTTTCTTGCATAAGCATGATATTAAGGCATAATATTCAAAATTAAATAATTCATCAAATACCATAAATCCAAGACCTAGAAATCAAATTATAGAATATGTCCTACTTCATTTACAAGCAACATTTCAACTGATTCACTTTTCTCGCATTACTATAACATTAAAGCACACTATGCAAAATTTCCTACTCAACATCAGGGCCTAATAATCATTTTTATAGTAATACATATCTCAACATAAAATAGATTCAAATGGTCATTTGCGTAAGCATTCATATCCAAAAGAAACATTCCAACATTCATAAAAGGGTACAGTCACACCTTTCCTACTGCATTTCTTCTAGAAATTGCATACACACGAGAAACAACATTTAACTACATTAGAATATATGTTTCATCTTTTTATTATTTTAGTTTCCTTAGTACTAATTCAATCTCCACAAAAACATGCACTCAATTGTAATATCATAAAGATTAGTTAAATTCAGTTAATCCTATTTCGAACATAGAGTATCCTAGAATTATGAGTGCATAAGCAACAAGGAAAGAGTACATCACAACGGCAGTCAAGCCTCTATCTAGCAGAACACAAATCCATAATGTAACAACATAACTTTAAAATTATTGAGTTTATAATGCAGAAAGATAATACGAATATAGAGTCTCATAAAAACACCCGACATGACTCCAAAGATAAGCTCCTAATAATCATAAGGAAAAGTTGGGCAAGCTGCATGTCACGATGCCATCAAATTATAATGCAGCTAAAAATCACTACATTCACATGACTAATGTAGTCTTCTCCTGGTCCTCTGGAGCAATAGTTATCTTATTATAGCCACTATATCCATCAAGAAAGGAAAAATACTTCTTACCAACCAAAGTATCAAGTACTTGGTCAATGAATGGTAGTGGGAAGTGATCTTTCTTGGTAGCTTTATTTAACTCCCTGTAATCCACACAAATCCTCCATTTGCCTCCCTTTTTGGGTACTATAACCAAAGGTGATACCCACTTACTGTCAGATATAGGATATATAAAGCCAACATCTAGTAACTTTTGCAATTCTATTTTAAATATCTCCCTTAATGCTGGATCAATCCTTCTTTGAGGTTGGTGAAGGGGTAGGCTTCCTTCATTGATATATATCCTATGAGTACATAATATTGGGCTTAATCCCTTCATGTCCCCATAATCCCATGCAAAGGATTTCTCATGTGTTTGCAGCAGTTTAGTGAGTTGTTCCATTTGTTGTGGAGGCAACTTGTTATTCACATGGAGATTATGACCTTTAGAAAGCTCTATAGTAGTTGTAAGGTCGAGCATTGAGACTTCAAGGATAGGACTTGTGTTCACTTCACTAGGTAGCAACTGGTGGATAATATTGGGTTCTGAAGGTAATACACAATCCTCAAGATTATCTTCATATGTACTTAACTCTAAGATAGAACTCTCAGACACATCTTTGATTACAACAAAATCATTGTTAAGAATGCTCCGAATGACTTCACCCTCCTCTTGTAGCTTTAGAAAGGATTGCCTATGTAACATCATTAGTTGAACCATAGAATTCAATTCTTCTTCCCCATCTCCTAATTCTGGCCATATAGGTGTACTCAAATTTGGCTGCGGTTGAGCTAGAGGATACAATGCTAATTTCTTAGTGGCTTGCCCATCTGAAATTGTCATGTTCCCTAATCTAAAACTTATGTTTGCATCAACTATTGCTAACCATAGATGTCCTAGAATAACAGAGTAACCAACAAGGTTGACTTTTGGTGAAAGGATCATGAAATCAATAGGGTACTCCCAAGAATCTAAGGCAACTATTATATCTTCTATCATTCCATCAGGAGTAACAGTAGAGCTATCTACTAATTTTAATATTGTTGGAGTAGCTCTCAACCCTTCAATGCTCAGTTTATTCATAGTATCCTTTGTCATTACATTAATGGAAGCACCTAAGTCTATTAATGTATTTTTTACAGACTAACCATTAATGATTATATTCACAACTAGACTCCTTGGATCTGAATATTTGGGTATTACCAATTTTCCTAGCATGATATCAGCTAATTGTCCTATAACATGAACTATTGTAGGATCCTTTTTCTTTCTCCCAAGCTTTTTAAGACAAGCTTCTCTAATTGCTTTTCCATAAACTGGAGCATCTTTTATTGCTTGAAATAGGGGAATCTAGACATGCATGTTCTTAAGCTGGCCAATGATATCGAATGGTTGATCTTCTTCTTTTGGTATGGGTTTCTCTATGTTGAGCCTTTGAGGAAAAGGTGGTTTAACTGATGTTTGAACATTAGCTGAGTTGGAAACATTTTCTAATGCAACAGTATTTGGCAAATCATTCTCTGGCATTGGTACTACTGCTGCAGGAAGGTCTGACACTTTAATGATAAGGGGTGGTTCAGGTGTTGGCAAGGTAGTACCTGATCTTAGGTGTATATCAGCTATATCAAGTGCATAGGCAAGGTACTGATGAGCATTAGTAGCATATGTTTATTGCTATGGCTATTGACTATTTGGATTTGGTTGAGGTTGAGTAGGTAATTGCATCTGCTTTTGGGGTCTTACATTTGGAGGCGGTGGCATTATTGCAGACATATTTGTTGGAGGTGGTAGAGGTGGATATCCAGGATTTGGGTTAGGCCATTGCTGAGGTCCTCTCTACTAGTTAGTGGGCTACCAATTTCCTTGTGGTTGTTGCCATTGGTTTGGAAATTGTGACCATTGGGGTTGCTGTGGAGGATACCATTGATTTTGTTGATTGTTTGGCCAAGCATCATTCCAAGTGGGTTGATTATACTATGGAGGACTTTGGACATTTCAGTTTTGCCACTAACTATTATATGGACTTGAAGTTTGTAATGGGTCTTGAGGCATACCTTGTCATGTGGTCCATGGTCGGCATTGAGAAATGAAGAATACTTACTCATCCTCTCCTTCTATCTTCAAGTACTCAGTTGGAAGATGCTAGTTTTCTAGGTTTGTGACCAATTTGCACTGACAATCCTTCTTTTGTTTGCGGCAATGAGGACAATATTCTACCAGCTGCGCCTCTGGGTCTACATGTTTCTTCTTGGCGGTCATAGTGTCCAAGTTTGTAGCAACATCATTTATGATGTCTTGCTTGAAGTCTGACAACAGGTTTGAAATCTCCATCTTTGAAATACCAGAGCCATTCCCTTTGGTTAACGCTGAGTGAAATCCTCTTCCTTTCTTGACCGCTACTCTAGAATAGTTCATATAAATCTTCTTAAGGTCATCCCAGAAGGACTGAGATATATCACCTCCGGCCATGAGGTCCAGAGCTTCAAGACAATTTTCATTCACTCCTCTTAGAAAAATCAGCTTCTGTGAATCCTCTTGTAATGCATGTTGCGGGTTCTTTTGTAGACTAAATAAGAAGTGTGATATGTAGTCTTCTAAGGGCTCTTCTTCCCTTTGTGACATATGGAAGATGTCATCTCCTTTTGAATCACTTCCCTTGCAGTAGTCTTTATACTTCCTTAGAGACAAATCTCTCATTCCATCCCAATTAGCTATTGCATTCTCTCCTAAGCCCATGAACCATTTGAGGGATGACTCCTTTAGTGTTGCTGGGAACAACTTAAGCTTATGAATATCAGTATTGTAGTCAAAAATTTGACACAATATGTCAAACTTGAACAAAAAGGTGTCAGGATCTTCCATAACAAGTCCATAGAACTTTGGAAGTGTTGTGGCAGGTATGTTCTTGAGTTTTGGATTGTTAATAAGGCTTGGAATTGGAAATGGAAATGTAGGAGCTGCCATTACTGGAGGTGTTGGATATTGAAACTGTGGCGGGAAAGTATTGTTGACTAGAGGGTTTTGAGCAACAAGTGGTCTTGGAGTAGGATTATTATTATGAAAACTGGCCAATATTTTTGCAAAAGGACGGAGGTCAAATGTTTCTTGGGTTTCTTCTTCTTTTGTTGAAGATGATGCAACAAACTTAGGACTGGCGTCAAGAAATGGTAATTCAAGCTCTTCAAATTCTTCTTTTAGTTTAACAGGTTCCTTTGGAAGAAATTTGCCATGAGCATCTCACCTTCTTCAATGCATGCAAGTAATTTGATGACTTGGGAAGCAAGCTCACAACTTCTTGGTATTAACTAAAAACATGAAACTAAGCTAAAAAATAAATGACTCTTTTGAGGTTCCTAGTTTGACACCATCCTCGACATCGACACCAAAAAATGAACAGTCTCACAATAGGTAGAGATAATCATGCCATTGTCTCTCTCTCAAGGGTAATATATCTATGCTATGGATTACCTATACCCATCATGAAATGCATTTAGATTGTCAACCCAGGTACGTAGACTTGAAATGGGACAGCACAGTTTGTGCACTAAGTTCCTTTAAGAGTCAAAACACTTATGCTGCAGGAAGATAAAATGCATGAAAGGAATCTATGCTATTGCTGCAGGAAAGTAAACACACTTGACTATTGAATGGAATTACTGCATAAAACATACGAAATGAATCTAAGTCTGTCTAACACTCAAAACATTCACTGTACTTGTCTCTACAAATGCTGCAAGAACAACCACAAATATAATGCTGCAGGAGTAAACAATAGCTCTATTTGAAAATAGGAAAAGTACAGAAAGCAAATCTATTCTATCTTAATCTAATCCACCTCCCAAGTGGGCCCCCTTGGTTGGCTTATGCTAACTACTCAACACAAGAGATAATCCAAAATCACTCTTCCATTAAAATCTTCTTAATTGGTTACATAACTAAATAACTCATGACGAGCAAAAATAGAGTAACTTCTATTATACTGAATACATAATTCTATCTTTTTCCATCCTCTACTAAATCAGTCAAAATCCCTTTATATCAAGGATTGACACTTATTGAAAACATAATAGAAAAGTCTCATTAAATCTCGCCACATACGGAGGAGATAAAACAACCATAACATGATACAATTACTGTTGTCAACAGAATAACAGTTCTGAGGAAATGTAGCAAGACTAATTCCCTATATTTCTAGAATAGCAGCTCCTTCAAAGCTTGGTACCACCATTGAAATCGTGCTGAATTCTCTCGCCATGGTTGGTCTTCTAACTCCCTTCTTCAATGCAGATGCACAACTCTTCATACCACTCCATGTTTACTTGAAAGGTTAGTACATTTAGTACACATATGCAAGCCAACATTTCAAGTCCTACTTAGATGTTAGAACACAACTTGAAATAATTATATGAAATACTGCATTATATTTATAATAGTTAGCAAAACATATCATTCAAGCTACCATTAGATTTTGTGGCTTTAGCTATACTTGGCATAGGTTCACATAAGTATAAGTAATAAAATGTCTTGGAAATGTTTGTCAAAGTATCAACAAAACATAAAGATCATAACAAAATTGAGTCAATAATTAGACTCATCAACCAACTCATCCCTAACTCTAAGGGTCACTGGAATGCAATTCAAGACCACATCCTACATCTCCAAGTTCACACAGAACATTGAATACACGCTCCAAAATGATCCTCCTGGTGGGTTCTACCTCACATGGAACCAATATGTCCTTACCCTACGAGTGTGATAGTTGAAGCCACACCACTAGGATGTTCGTGCAAGGAGGCATATGAGGGAGGCACTACACTTTAAAAATGAAACTCAAGAGTTGCTAACACTTTTCTCTTGAACCTAGGACCGCAAAACCCAAGGGAGAGGATAGTGTATGTTATTAATAGGTCCACTCTATGATCAAAAGTGTACTAGTCACATAAGACACATGTTCATTTATTAAGCACCAAATGAAATGTGAAAGGAGAATGTTGTTCATTTTAAACCTAAAATTGAAGTGTTTTGAAAAGAAGAAAGAGAAAACAACTAAGATACCCCTAAAACCATCACATATTGGTAGTTTCAAGATCTTCTTCCAACTTGCATGAAAATGATTAAGAAAAAAGTGGGGGTCTTTTACAAGTGATTTATTTTCCCTATAAAACTACAAGCTGGAAAATAGCTAGATTAGTAACTCCAAAAGACTAATCTTAGAAATTAGTTGGAAAGACATACAATCAAAAGGAATGAAATTAAATTAAATTTTATAAATTAATTTAATTAGGTGAATTTATTAGTTAAGTTAAAAATTAAAAGTAATTATTTAAACCGTGTGACTTTAGAAGTTGAATTTAATTAAAGAGTAAAGGCCACTTAATTAAAGGTTAGTTAATCAAATAATATTAATTATTTAATTAATATTGAGGAAATTATTAAATGATAAAAATATTAGGTTTAGAAGAATTAAGATGATTAATTAAATAATTATTTAATTAATATAAGAAAAATTAGTGATTAGTGCAAACTCGCAAGCATGAGAAAATTTTTGGTGTCTACACGTATATATAAAAGTAAAGAGGTAATCTACATTGGATAAAAATAATACTTAGGCCACAATTGAAGAGTTTCAATCAAATCAAAATGTATAGTCTTCGTAATAAATTCAAAAGATCAAAAGGTTGTTAGAGAATTGGAAATTCTAATGAGAGAGATTCAAATTTAATTCTTTATCCACTATGCAATTCAAACAAGGCAAAGGAGATAATGGAATGTGACATAATGATGTTACTAGAAATTTAATTACCATTTGAAGAATCTTATAGAATATAATATTACAACCTTTGATGGTAGAATGTGTGCAATAGATTGAGTGTGGAATGTCTTTACTATATTTTGTAAGCCTTTAATTTTGGTGATCTTGTCCAATATCAAGAACTTTGACATATTCATAAGGGAGCCTAATGTTACTGATTTGAAAGCTTGTTTCTATTGTTGTGAATGGAGGTGGAAATAGAATGCCAATTCTGATCTAAAACATATGATTATAAAGTTTAAAAAGTTGTGATTACTTAATTTCACAAATTATATGATATGATTTTAGGAACAACCAGAGGCTTTTATTTAATAAAACTTTATGAACTTCAATTTAAAAGAAGAAAGAACTAGTTTCATTCGCAAGAAGTAGTTATAGAAACTGAAAAGGTAGGGGAAGGTAAATCTATATATTGAATAATTGTCAAGTTAATAGGACTACATCTCTGATTCCCCTTATGATTTGACTATTTTTACTAAGGATTGTGTTGGTTTCTCTATTTGTTTACCCAAATTTGTCTATGAAATAACCTCTCCTATTAGTGGGAATCGGGGACAAATGGAAAATTGACAGGATTGATTTACAAATGCAAATAATTCCTCTACTCTTTAGGCTTTGCCAGACCTAGGGGTGACCCTTTCAACAACACCTAAGAACATACACATATTCAACAAGGTATTATTCAACAGATGATGTTGTCTCCAAATTATGCCAAAAAACACAAAGTATTACACAAAATTATCTTAAATCTTGGGAAAACTTCATTAATAAGCATGGAGAACATGATAATTACAATAATTTACAAAGAAAGACAAAATAGAGATCCAGGCAAAGATTTATCACATTTTTATGATATTTCTAGCTAGGGTTTGATAAGGACAACAAAACAAACTAGTTTTTTATCCATTAGGGAGTAAAAAAATGAAACATGCTCACAAGTAATAGCTTGAACACAAGTTTAATGGATATTAATAAATTACTACATTACAATAATGAGTCCACCTATAGGAAACATTGTAAATCTTCTTCATGATCCAAAATGTTTAACACACACTCACAAACATTTACCTGAAAGTAAATTTAATTTGTTCTTTGAAAAAAAGCCACCAATTACATTCTCATAACAACAAATGTACACTAAAAATCTTCATAATCTTTGATCATTCTGATTAAAATGACTATATGCAACATTAAGGAGATATTTACAATGAATCATCCACCCAATAAGCTCACATTAAACTGTCGTCTATTTCATGAGATAATGCTATATTAATGACCACAATTTCAAAGAATTCCTAAATCTGAAGTATGCCCTCCCCACAAAAATTCACACCTAGAAACTGGAACCCCCTACAAATAAGAAGAAAAAGAAGATATAAAGAGAGGAATAAGTTCTCTAGATTGAAACTACACTTGACATGTGTTCATTTACCAATATGATTTGTAAAAGTGTTCTTCATACCTTCACCACATAAATATCTAATATGCACACCTGACAACTTTAGAAAACTTCCAACATTCTCCCTTGTCTCTCATCTTTCTGAAAATATTTAATTCTTTCTATTTTTATGCACTTTCCACTTAATATGGTTTGCATTCTTGTTTGACTTGTAACTAAAAATTATTCCCTTTAAGCTACAAATAGAAGATAATTAATCTTTCATTTTGATACCATTTAAATATTTCTCATACTTCCACTTTTCCATTTGATCTTGTAAAGAATATTTCTTAGGATTTCAACAATTTCCCCATGTACTTGGTATTTCATCCTCATCTTCACATGCATATATTGGTAAAATAAAGCTACTAAGCTATGTATTTTCAGTTTGAAAGAATTACTTGTCTACATTGTTACACCTCCCTTAAACCCATTGCCTCACTTTCTTTTTTACAATTTTTAAAAAACTCTTCACTCAAGTGAAAATGAAAATCATACAATTACACATTGCCCCAAGTGTAAAAATATTCATGGATTCTACCTTTAAAATAATTCATTTCATCCCCTCGAATTTTATCTTCAAGAAAATTATTTAACTACATTTTACAATTCTTCTATTTACTCTTCAATGGGTGAAAGTGAGTGGTCCTGTTCGTGCTTTTCTTCTTATACACCATGTTTTACCAACATATCAAATACTGTGAGAAACTCTTAACCTCCATAATAATTTTTTCTCCCCTTGGAAAATTCTGCTTTGCTCTAATCATTTTGTACTTGACTTCTCTTTTAGGAGTATTGGTAAACAATCTAAAAATATTGGCAATGCCTTTATAGTTTCATTGTGTAAATGCCCTGTAATTAGTAGAAACCATTAGACTACATTTATCTAAGCACACGTTGAGTGCATAGTGGGAAGAAAATTGTGGTGCTTTATTTACATTCATTGAGTCGCATTGATTTTTAGCTCCCATGATTCTTCACAAATTAATGTTATGCATATATTGTAATCGAGAAACTCCATGGAATCTTGCTTACTTGAAACTCTGTGTCAAAACACTATGTGTGGCCTACTGTTGTTTCCCTAATTTGAACACATCTTGTAAAAATACATTGTAGTGGCGTAGCATGAGACCACGTTGCATTCCATAAGACAACATACTTCATGGGTTGCTGCTAAAATGACTCATGCATCTTGTCTTTACGTTCTAGAATAACAATAATTACTAATAAAACATTTCTAACCATGACATCAGATAGAATTCCCATCCTTGCTTCAAGAACTTCAATACCCTGCAACAACCATGTTCAAATCAAAATGTCCCTACAAATTAGGGCAAATAAGCTTCGTGCTTTCATGGCCACTCATGCCCTGTTTACCTCTCACAAACAAATTAGGGAAAAGTCCTTCTTTGATCAACCCCACCTCCATGCGTGTCTTTGGCCATTTGCACACTCTTTACCGTAGAATCACAGGGAAAGAGAATTTCCCTTCCTTTTATATGGCTCCACCATTCCTCTTGTATTTTCTCATCGAGGCCTCTTATCATGCGAATTCACAGGGAAGTAAACCCCCTTCACAAGATAAAACCCTGCAATTCCATTCCACTTTGCAATAATTAGGACAAAATGCAATGGAGGTGTGGGGGAGATTGCTCCATGAGACATTTTGAGAAACCCTTTATGTATTTAAAATAGTCCTGCCATGTGTTTTTTTTTTTTGTGGTGGGGGGGGGGGAGGGGTCTATATTAACCCTTTTGGATTTGGAATCAAAAATAAAATTATAAATAAAAGATTTCAATTTTGTCTTCCGTCAGATCCTAAGGTGTATTTATCAGATACTCAAAAAAATTTATTTTGCATACTCCTTCTTGATAAAACACAATTATATTATTAATTAAATCAATAAATGATTTAAGTAATAAAATTAATGTTGAATAACAAAAGACCTTAGACTTTTCTTTGTCTTGCTAGGTCCCCATGTAATCCTTTGAGATGCATTTGGATCAAATAATAGTAATCAGATTTTATTGAGGATTGATCATCTACATATCTACATACTATTCGAAACAAAGAAGTAGCCTTCATAATGACTCTTGAAAACTGATTAAATCATGTCACTGGACCCTAAAAAATGATGAGCATATAGACTCATATAGTGGGAGTTCAATTGTAAAATGAATTTGTATGGTGTCACCTAAGGAAAAAGAGCTTAATCATCAAAGTTGACCTTTTCAGTTTCTCTACAACTGGACACATGAGAATCATTCTGAAACCCAATCAACATCGCCTTTGGAAATATATCCAATGAATGTTTGAAAAGCTGTCATTGGAAACATAAATTCATTTAGATACAATGAAGACATATTCCAAAGGATAACTCATGAATCAATATTAGGTGTGAAATAGTATTGGTCGAAGTTGACCATATTCAAACTACCATAAACATACAAATATAGAACTGAATAAAGTGCATATGAAAAGACCTTACTAAAAATACCAAACAAATTCCTCATAGTCTGAAACTTTGCAAATAGGTACTTTGATATACAAGTAATACAACTTGAAACAATTAACTTCTCATGTATATCAATGGGTCACAAGTCACCACTTTCTAAAAATAGCCACTTTATTGATGCAACACTATATATGTAGAAAAAAATTGAATAGACTGGGTTTGGATTTGACTTGGAAAACATGTCAAATGGATATAATGAGATATAAAAATGAAAATGGGGGCTATTTTATATGATTTTAGTATAGGGAAATTTTTTTAAAATTTTTTTATCACAGTCACTCGGTATCAAGTTGTAGACCTCCAAAGTAGGCCACTTGGATTTTCCTAAATAAGTGCAGAATACAGATTGTTACAAACCCTTGAAAACACATGCATCAAAAGATTGTTAAAATTGATCATGGGAGGTTGGAAACTAAAACTTATGTTTTTTTATATGAATTGAACACATCCCCCTAGCGGTTTGTTATGACAATCACCAGACTCCCATTTATACACTCTCAAAGTGGGATACTCAAAATAGGTTTCAGGGGTTCTCTTTTTCATACCTTAGTCAAATTTCAACATGGTACTTTCAAATTTCTTCAAAATTTTCAAGTACCAATAGTGGCCCTAGTTGGGGATGTATGCCCCCTATAGGCATAACAAGGATCTAGACCTCGGGTAGAAGCAAACCGGGTGACTTATCACACCATTAGGTTCCTTATGAAAATGAAACCTATCTTTCTATTGGTGGTCTTGGGCCACCAAATAGATAAAACCAATACCTTCCTTTGTAAAACACCTTGTTTACATCACACCAAAGTATGACCAATATAAAAATATCATTGAATAATATCTGACCATACTAAAAAAAACTTACATCATTTATCCTTCGATAATACTTAGCATTGTCAACAAACTTAACATCCATTGGTATCATGTAGTCATTTCCATAGGTAAAAGAAACATAATTTGAAACTATTTTTTATATCCACAACATTGTGGACGTTCATATGCAATATGGCATCCTTCATTTTCAGTCCCACTATGAGGCTCAACTAAAATTTCAACTAGCTATTGTAATCACCTAAAAATGGTCTAGCTAAATCAATTGCCCCAAATATCAAATCAAGTGATCAAACAATATCACATTAAGCTAATTTCAAGAATAATTGTGTAATTAAGTTAGATCAATTTTATTACATAATTCATCAATTATCAAGAATCAATCATCAATCATCAAGAATCATTCCATAATTGATTATCCTAGTCATTTAATTAAATTAAACTCAAAAATACACATGGATAAGGATATTAATTAATGTGAATTAATTAATTGTCCTATTATCCAAATCAACCACAAAAGGACAAATAAGATAATTCACACCAATTAAAATCAATCACAAGGATCACTCACATGGATCAAACGAGAATCAATATCAACCATCCATCATTGATGAATCTCAATCATAGAATTTGAATTCAATATTTCCTTCCAAGAGGAAATCTATATAACCAAGCTCATTCAAGTCATTTCACATCTAGATCATTTGATTAACAAAGTGCTCTTATTTTTAATCTAGATCTCTCTCATAACATCATGCTGCTAGTTTACTTCTAGATCATCTCTTCATCTATCTTGCATCAATTCTTCATTCTACCTCTAGATTATCAATTCTTCTAGTTTGCATTCATGGATAGGCATATTTGACTGAATCTTCCATTTCATAGCTATAACTCACTAATCTTATGCATAATTCTGAGAGCACTAACAATTAGATCATACTCTCTATGACTAGGAAGCTATAATTTAGTTTCAATTGTTATATTTTGATTGATTTCTATGTACTAACAATTGATCTAATGAGTTATAGAAGTGTTGTGTTTGCAGGATAATAGGTAGAACAAAATCAACACACACATTTATGGCACCGACCGTGGGGCATAGCCCTAGATTTTTCATTATTTTTGAGTAATTTAACTCTATTTTATAGGTCCGAAATCACATCTAGTAGACAAGGATTGCATCTAGGAAGAACAGTCACATCTCATTGAAACAAATTCGCATCCTGAATTTCTTAAATCGTATTCAAAAAAAATGCATCTGGTATATCCTTAACCACATTTGGGATTATTAATTACATTGTGTAATTCCTTAATTGCATCTGGAAAAGCTCAAATTTGGGGTCAATTCTTAAGTCGCATTTGGTATTTCAAGTTGTAGAATTAAGGTTTCTAATGACTAATGTGTAAATTTGATGTGTTTGAGTGATTTAAATAGCCTATTGATTGTAGGTTGAATTAAACCAAAATTGAAAGTTCAACAAAAGATTACTAATGGATTATGTGCAGGTTGCCTTTGAAGCAGAACAAAATGTTTTGTTTTCTTAAAAAACTTTAGGCATTAAATTGGAAGTTGGATTTAACCTTAAATTGGATCAGAGGATTATGATCTTTCTTCCAAGTGGAGAAATCAAAAACTCAAAAGTCAATTTGAGTGGTTATTAAATTCAAACTTCTTGGGAAAGAACTTGTATGATGTGTTTGAGAGAAGTGGAGAGGTAGAGAAGTATGCTCTTCTCTCTTTGAGAGAATCAGAACCTTAGACCATTGGACCTAATCTATTTTGTTCTTTAACATATTAGAGGACCCTCCAATTGAGTTAAAAAGATCCCAGGAATGACCCAAATGAGAATGAGTAGATGCCAACTCATCCAACTCACTATAATCAATATGCTTCACTGATATTAAAGTCTCAAAAGACTTAATAATTTTTTCTAGATTTGACCTTTCCTTGACCATATCAAGCCCCCATTGATGTTACTACTCAGCTAATATGGTTATCATCATCCATTGCATGTTGATTGCTCTGTCATATTATACAAATTCCTTAGGTGTGTTCTTAAGTCAATGATCAAGTATCTCCAATTTCTACCAAGTCTCTAGGGAAATTAGGTGTGTTTGGTGTCTAAATGACTAGTTTGATGTGCTTGAATTAACAACCAAAATAAACTACCTCAAAGAACAACCTATCAAATAGATATAAGAAGCAATCAGACAATAATACCCATTGGAAGTTGACAAACAACCCCTGATAATAAGAAAAATTCATCAAAATCTAGAAAAAACTTGCAAAAAGAAAAACAATCCCACAAAATGCCACATTTTATGTAAAGAGTCACTTCTAGCAAAGAGTGTCATATTTAGGAATTACAGTGTCACATCTGGGGTAAGTGTCAATTTCACTTTATCTTTTTTTGCATCCTGTAAAGTGTCACATTTAGAGAATCACACCTAGGATAATGGATACTTGCACACGTGTCATAAACTTGGTTTCTACATTTTTAGATACCCATTTTGGACCTCTATCAACTTATATCATCACATTTGGTGTAATTGGATGTTAGCCCTTTGTTGTCATCATCCTTGGCACATTTGACCAAACCTCTTAGTATTTTTTATCTTGTCCATATCATATCAGTAATTGGAGTATCAAATCTTCATGATCCAGATCAGATTTCATCATTTCCAGTGCGAATTAGATCTGAAAAACATAAAAAATTCTAAAAACTTTTGAATTTCTTTGAAAAACTTTACCCAAACTTTGAGAGCCCATAACTTTAGACTCGATGCTTGAAATTATGAACTATTTTCATTGTTGGAAAGATAATCAAGAAATATAATTTTAGTCTCAAAATTAGGTTCCTTTAGTAACCTAGATTTTGAGACCAACAAAAGCCTCAACTCTAAAAAATAAGCAGAAGACCTCCAAAAATGTAAATTACTAAAATATAGAAAAATACCAAAAAATATATTTAACCATTTTGCATTTTTATTTTTTTTTCTCAAAATTATCATGCATGGTCATGACCTCCTTGACACATCAAATTCAAGGTCTTAAGAGATAAAAATAATCATAAGAGACTATACTTTCTAATAAAGAGATTCAAAGCAATCATATTATGGTTGAAAATTAGTGGTCTAGATAACAAGATCATGACAACAATGAAGAAGAAAATTATATCACAATCGTCACAAATTAGATTCAGTCCTTGCAAACACAAATCCAAGAATTTAAGGAAGAAAAGGAAACACCATATGAAGAATACTCATTAAGATCAAATTTTCGTTTTCTCTTTGATAAGGATTGTAAGGAAACTTAGGTGCAGAAACAACTTCCTACACTAATCTCTAAAGGAAAGTATTGTGCAAATTCTTTTTAAATCCTTACAATTTCAGATTCGTTAACTACTTTAGCAAAGATATTGCAGCTATATACCATGCATACATAAAATAGATAGAGAAGATTGAAACACATAAACACAAAGATATGCCGATCGGGAAAAACCTTTCGGTAAAACAACCCCACCCCTCCAAAACCTGCACAATGTATTATCTTCAACACAAAGACTACAACACACTTGCAATGCAAGTTCTTTTAAGAGATGAGAGACTAGTAAAACTTATTTTTCTCCCATAGAAGCAGCATCATATATATAGACTCCTCAGGACCCCACAAATACCCAAAAAAGGAGTTTGGCATCCAACCACCAAGACCCATGCACAAAGCCACATGTACACAGCTGTTACATGCAATCCCAAGAATAGGCATCTATCCCTAGAATAGACTATGACAGCTTGTCATAGAATCTGCCAAAAATAATGGTCACAAGAGAAGTGTAAGAGAATCTGTCATACCAACCTATTTTTGGCATATTCTCTTACACACACCAACCACTTCTTCTTGGGTGCCCAAATAGGCCTAAGTCATAAGGTGCTCTTACACCTGTCATAGCACATTCCTTAAATAGTTCTTACACATCATAGGAATCCGTCATGACTATTTCAGTCATGATCTCCTTACGCACAAGATGCCGACACATCAAGTGGAGTGACACATCAACATGCCAACTAGATATGTACACTCACACTTAATTTCATTATTTGCAAAAAATACATTTACAAAACAAATAATAAGAATAGGAATTATCCAAGGTTGAGATACCTTATTCCTAACATTCTCCCACTTGTCGAACACCTTGTAAGAGCAACAGGAACTTAACCGCTATAGGCCAAAAATCCCATAGACTTTGAACACCATCTAAACTTCTGAGTGCCCACTGGTTTCATTAATGCATCTGCAACATTCTTCATAGTATCTACCTTCTCCAAATTTACCTTTCCATCTTCCACCATATCTCTCACAAAGTGAAACTGCACATCAATGTGCTTCGTTCTGGCATGGAAAGTTGGATTTTTTGCAAGGCAAATAGCGCTCTGACTGTCACACCAAATAGTAATCTGTTCTTCATCAACACCAACATTAGAACACAATCTCCTAAGCCAAATGGCTTCCTTACAAGCATGAGTAGTAGCCATGTACTCAGCTTCTGTAGTGGACAAAGCAACCACAGGTTGTCACTTACTCATCCAACTAATGGCACCACAAAACATAGTGAACACATAAGCACTGGTGGATCTCCTGCTATCAATATCACCTGCCCAATCTGAATCCACAAACCCATGAATACAAACTGAATGCGGAGATCCAGAAGAGTTACCATGATAACATATGGAGTAATTTGATGTACCCCTCAAATATCTAAATACTCACTTAACTACATCCCAATGTACCTGTCCAGGGTTAGCCATAAACTGACTTAGGACTCCCACTGATTGGGCAATGTCTGGTCTAGTACAGACCATAGCATACATAAGACTACCAACTGCACTAGCATAAGGTACTCTACTCATGTCCTCCACCTCACTAGGAGATTTTAGACAATCATCTACAGATAACTTTGTTCCCACAGAAATAGGAATACAAAGTGGTCTACAATCTGCCATGCTGAACTTGTCCAACACAAACTTCACATACTTACTCTGACTCAACCAAAGTTTTATGTTAGACCTATCTCTACTGATTTCCATACCCAAGATGTACCTTGCTGCCCCAAGATCTTTCATCTCAAACTGTGCTGACAACTGAGATTTAAAATCAGAAATCATACCCTTACCCTTCCCAAACAACAACATATCATCAACATATAATGCAACAATAAGAAGGCGATCATTTTCAACTTTGAAATAAACACAATGATCTGATTTCAATCTTACAAATTCAATTGACAACACAAAGGCATCAAACTTAAGGTACCACATCCTAGGAGATTGCTTCAAACCATATAGAGATTTCTTTAATCTGCAAACTAAGGATTCTTTACCTTTAACAATGTAGTGCTTAGGCTGTGACATATAAATCTCTTCCTCCAAATCACCATGAAGGAAAGTTGTCTTCACATCCATCTATTCTATCTCTAAATCATATGATGCAACAAGAGATAACATAAATCTAATGGATGTCAACTTTGCAACAGGAGAGAATATTTCACCATAATCTATTCCCTCTACCTGTGAATACCCCTTTGCAACCAATCTAGCTTTGTACCTTTCAACACTGCCATCTGCATAGAATTTCTTCTTGAACACCCATTTACAACCAACAAATTTTCTCCTTTTAGGAAAAGGTACAAGGTCCCATGAAGCCATCTCATCATCCAATGAAGCCATCTCAAAGTTTTTTTTTTCTCCAATGAAGCCATCTCATCATCCATAGCCTCAATCCAGGAACCTGCATCTTCCATGCCCAAAGCCTCTTTCACAGATCTAGGCTCATCAATGTTAGTAATCAAAGCAAAAGCACAACTGGAATCTAACATAGAATAACCAAACCTTTTTGGTTGCTTTCTTTCTCTCGTGGATCTCCTCAAGGGCTGAGGTTGAGGTTGTTCTTCCTCTTCTTCTGAACTATTAGAGCTGCTAGAGCTCTCCTTATCATTAGACCCAACATGGTCCCTCTGTTCAGTCTTCTGAGGGGTAGGAGGCAACTAAACAACATATTTTTCCTTTTCTTTTTCATCTGGTTGTAGCACAATAGGAGAAGATGTTAGCTCTTTGAAAATAACATTTCTACTATACAACACCTTACTAGTCACAGGATCCCAAAGCTTGTATCCTTTCACACCAACACTGTATCCGATGAAAATACATTTGACAACTTTATTTTCCAACTTAGATCTTTTCTCCTTTGGAACATGTGCATATGCTTCACAACCAAAAACACGAAGATGTCTAATTGAAGGCTTCTTACTAGACCACACCTCCATGGGTGTCTTACCAACAAGAGCTGATGTAGGAGATCTGTTAACCGGATAGCAAGCAGTGGCCACAACTTTGGCCCAAAACCTTTATTCTAAACCAGCTCCACTAAGCATACTCCTAGCCTTCTCCATTAGTGTCCTATTCATTCTCTCTGCAACTCCATTTTTCTATGGGGTATAAGAAGTTGTCTTATGCCTCTCGATACCTCATTCTTTACAGAACTGTTCAAACTCTGCTGAGAAAAACTCACCACCATTATCAATTCTCACACACTTAATCTTCTTACTAGTCTGATTCTCTACAAGGGCTTTAAATTCCTTGAACCGACTAAAGACTTGTGTCTTAATTTTAAGGAAATAAATCCAAGTCCTTCTACTGTAATCATATATGAAAGATACAAAAAATACAGACTTGGAGATTGAAGGAACTTTTACAGGACCAAATACATCAGAATGAATAAGATCCAAAACATCAGAAGATTTGTGAGAACTAGAGTAAAACTGAACACAATTTTGTTTACCATAGACATAGTGTTCGCAGAAGTTGAATTCGAGATTGTAATCATTTAACCCCTCAATGAGGTTTTTATTCTTTAGGGTCCTAAGACCCTTCTCACCAATGTGGCCAAATCTCATATACCATAACATCATCTTTTCTGCAGGAAGCTTGCCTTCCAAAGTGTTTGCACCCTTAAGTACACTTACTGCACTGCCATCAGAACCCATTGCCACAGTCTTCTTTACTGCTTGTTCAGATGGCGGGGATGAAGTGATAGCTGCTCTCTTCTTTGAAATAGAAGAACTATTGCACTGAGAAATGCATGCTTCACGCTGAAACAAAGTACCTCTCCTAGTACCTCTAGCGAGCACCATAGAACCTCTCATCATCTTGCATCCATCTTTCGAAAAGACAACTTGCACACCTACATCATTCAACATACTTACAGATAATAGGTTTCATGCCAAACTTGGAATGTGCATAACTCTGTTGATTCCCTTTACTCGTCCATCAGGAAATCTGATAGTGACCCTTCTGCATCCAACTATCTTTAGGTGAGAATCATCACCCAAGTACACCTTTCCACCATTGAACTCTTCATATTTTGAGAACCAGTTTCGATGAGAGGTCATGTGAAAAGAAGCACCCAAGTCTACCAACCACACATCATTAGATTCATGGGCTGTGAAAGTTGCAATAAAATCATCTCCATCTTCTTGAGATTTTTCAAAAGTTGAATCTGAGCCTTTCTTCTTCTTCTTCAGTTCTTTGCAGTCCCTTTGGAAGTGCCTAGTTTTATCACAGTTCCAACATTTCACCTTGGACTTTCCAGGAGTCTTAGAACTCCCATGGGATTTGGATCTACCCTTCTTTGACTTGTTGTCATTCTGCTTTCCTTTGTCATTGGATCTCTCATGAACAACAAGGGCTTCCTTAGATGAATCCGAAGTCTTTCTTAGCATCTCCTCAGATAGTAGTGAAGACACCACATCATCCATATAGAATGTGACTATAGTACTTTTGAGAGCCATCACAAGATGGTCCCATGAATCTGGCAAGGAACAAAGCAGGGTCATACAACGATCCTCCTCCTCGATCTTGGCACCGGATGATGCAAACTATGCAATCAATAAATTGAATGCGTTGAGATGATCAGTTACAGATCCACCTTCCTCCATTCTTGAAGAATACAACTTCTTTCTCAGGAACAACTTATTCACTAGAGATTTGGCCTGATACATAGACCCAAGTCATTGCCACAAAGAATTTGCAGTAGTCTCATCAAGAACACTAAGAAGAATGACATCTACTAGAAAAAGTCTAATGAGACCCTTAGCCTTCCGATCCTTGATCTCCCAATCTGCTTGTGATATCATTGTAGGTTTCACATCAAGTGAAGTAGCCTCCCATAGATTGCAGTCTTCAAGCATGTCTTCCATCTTGAGTTTCCACAACTTGAAATTAGTGCCATTAAATTTCTCCACCTCCATTCTACTGTATGAGGAACTCACCATCTCAATCTACAAATAAGATTTAGAATACTTTGCACAAAACTCCCACTCAACTTGAGATTAGCTCAAAAAACCCTACCCAACAACTAGGATCAAAAGTTGATCAAGCTCTGATACCACTTGTAAGGAAACTCAGGTGCAGAAATAGCTTCCTACACTAATCTCTAAAGGAAAGTATTGTGCAAAGTCTTTTTAAATCCTTACAATTTCAGATTCGTTAACTACTTTAACAAAGATATTGTAGCTATATACCATGCATATAGAAAATAGATAGAGAAGATTGAAAAACATAAACACAAAGATATGCTGGTGGGGAAAAACCTTTCGGTAAAATAACCCCACCCCTTCAAAACTTGCACAATGTATTATCTTCAACACAAAGACTACAACACACTTGCAATGCAAGTTCTTTTAGGAGATGAGAGACTAGTAAAACTTATTTTTCTCCCATAGAAGCAGCATCATATATATATAGACTCCTCAAGATCCAACAAATACCCAAAAAAGGAGTTTGGTGTCCAACCACCAAGACCCATGAACAAAGCCACATGTACACAACTGTTACATGCAATCCCAAGAATAGGCATCCATCCCTAGAATAGACTATGATAGCTTGTCATAGAATCTACCAAAAATAACAGTCACAAGAGAAGTGTAAGAGAATCTATCATACCAACCTATTTTTGGCATATTCTCTTACACACACCAACCACTTCTTCTTGGGTGCCTAAATAGGCCCAAGTCATAAGATGCTCTTACACCTGTCATAGCACATTCCTTAAATAGTTCTTACGCATCATAGGAATCTGTCATGATAGTTTCAGTCATGATCTCCTTACGCACAAGATGCCGACACATCAAGTGGAGTGACACATCAACATGCCAACTAGACATGTACACTCACACTTAATTTCATTATTTGCAAAAAATACATTTACAAAACAAATAATAAGAATAGGAATTATCCAAGGTTGAGACACCTTATTCCTAACAAGGATATCTACATGTCTTCATCTTCTTCAAACAAAGAGATATCTAAACATGATGATCCAATCTTTGATCTAGAGGTTCAAATTCATAGAAATCTAATCTTTGATCATGAAAATAAAGAACATTCAGTTGAGAGTCTTATCTATCAATCACATGATAAACCAGATCATCAAAACCTTGAATCTCAAATTTATTTGTCAAAAACAAGTGAATCTACAGTTCCATTGGATAGAACATTCACTCCTTTGTGATAATCTTATGAATCAGCTTTGGATAAACTTCTTGAACACAATCTCATCATGCTTCCTCAAATAACTTATTTTGGTTTTGTATTCTTGAGAAACTATTATGCATATCATAGACATAATGAACATAAAACTTCAGAATTCATGGAGTTGATTCAACACAAAATCCAAGATCTCGTTGATGAGGAAATAATTAAAATTGAACATTCTAATGAATCATCTAACGAAGATATTACTCTCAAGAAAAATATCACTCATGAAACTATGTATTTGTTGGAAAGTGATGTTTTGGAGCACTAGGGATCACTTGAGGGTTGTCATTCATGGAAACACTTATGCTGGAGTGATCGTATGTAGAGAGTTTTGGTACTAGAGTCACAGTCATGAAAATGACTAAGTATAGAATCAGGATAACAGTGTAGTTCAGTACAGTTTTGTCTAGTGATGGTAGTGTATGAAGTATTATGGCTTGTGAAGTTAGTAGAAGACATTTTGGGATATGTATATGCTTCGGTTAAGGTTGCATGAGTTTTGGTGATCAGATCAATGAGATACATTGATCTGAAGGTATGCAAAGACAAAGAATCAGTGTAATAGGGCACACAAATAGTTGAGATGATAGAGAGAAGGATAGTGGATATGGTAACATGCTAATTCAAATGGATAAAGTATATTGCTGACACTTTGGTAATATAAGATCATCGACTCTATGATTATCATTTACGTAATTTATTATGTTTTGTATGGTATTTGTGAAGCCGACTGGATGACAGATTTTGTATAAGTATAGAATGTTTTGTGGAAGCGATAGATATGAATGAAGAGATTATGATGATGATGTGAGAATGCAAATCTAAGAGTAGAGAGTAGATGTGAGATCAGTATTTGGAAGAGATACAACTAGAACTATCTAAGCAAAGGAAGTTCTTGTATTGTCCATTTTTGGAGAACTCTTTTAGACTGTATTTTAATTGTAAGAGTTGTATGCTCACCACCTTTAACTAGGGGTTTGTATCCCCTAACAGGGTTTTTTATTTCTGTAACAAGGAAATGTACTATGTAATAATCAGCTCCTAACATGGCTAGATCTCCTAATAGGCACATAATATTTGAGTGCATAGTTGTGGGTACCATCCCCACTAGGGTTTTCCCTTGGCTAGAGTTTCCTCGAAAACAAATCATGGTGTAATGAGTTATGTGTTGTGCTTATATGTTATTTTCATTTCAACATTGTTATGGTTTATTTTTAGTTGGTTGAAGTGTAAATTAAAGTGTAGTAATACTGATTCACCCCCCTCTCAGTATTACCTAATCCTAATAATTGGTATCAGAGCTATAGGCCCTTGGAGAGAAAGCCTAACAGCTTAAGGGAGATCAAAATGGATTTAGAAATTTTGCAAGAGAACTTTAAAGAAACACTTGATGACCTGGACAAAGAGAAGGCTAAGAATGGTGAATTGAAATTCAAAATAAGAAGAGCAAAAGGTTTCATCAAGAAACTAAAGGAACAACTTGAAACTTCTAGAAGTCAGAAACAAGATCTTATGGAAAAAATCAAAGAGGATTCAGACAGTGATACACCAGACCAAGTAAAGAAGCCAGAGCAAGAGAAAGAGGAGATGATTAAAAAAATCCAACATGGAAAAGATGCAAGACTCAAAGTTGAAGAAACACTGCAAGAGGAAAATGTACAGATGGTATAAATGAAGACTGAACTTGATCACTACAAGGATAAGTGTCAGGAATTGGAGAAGTACAATTAGATCATAAAAGGAGATCTCACTCAATCCAAATTTCATATTGAGAAGTTACACATGAGCAGTGATAAGATTGATGAACAAAGAGAGAGATGAAAACCTGAAGGAGACATGATTGGAATTGGATTCAATGAAGGTGAATGTTTCAAGACTAATGAAGAAGAAAATGAAGCAAAGATTGAAGAAAGACCTACTCTTGAGAGACCTAGAGATTAGACCAGACCTTTCAGAGGTAGATGCTTTAGATGCAAAAAATTTGGACACATGAAAAGAGATTGTAGAGGTAACAATTCTTTCAAACCTTTTTTTGGTTATTGCTATAATTGTTATGATTTTGGACACAAAAAAGTAGAATGTAGAAAACCAAATCAGTCAAGGAATAAACAAGATTATGTCACAAAAAAGTCAGGAGGCAAGATCACATGTCTTAAATGAAATAATTTTGGGCATACTACAAGGTATTGTAAGCTACAAGTAAATCAAGAAAGGGAGAGGATAATGAATGAGTTGAAACCCCTGTTGAGGACCAAGGCTAGACTAGTAAAAATCATGGCTAGAAAATATGATAAAGTGATTGAGGACACTCAAAAGGAACTGGATCAAATCCTTATGAGTGATATGCCAAAGAAGAGCTCACCTCCCAAGGTCACCAAGCCTACATCTTTAGGATTTGGAGAAAGCTCCAAGATAGCAGATGAAAATGAATCTAGCATGTAACTAGACTTCTTTGTCTTTGGTGTGCCTATGACCCTTGACACTTCGCATGATGTGAATGATCCATTTTTGGATAATTTGGACAATGTGATGGAAGTTGAAGTACAAGGATAGATAGAGGAAGAGAAAACAAAGGATAAAAATGAAGAAAAGATACAGAAAAAGGAAATTCAGCAAGAGGAAAGAAAGGTAAAAGAGACTGAAGCAGAAAAGGTAGTGGAGGTTAGAATGGAAGAAAAGCTTGAACTTGACACCTCTTCTACTTTATTGTTGGTAAGTATGGCCAAGCTGGTGAGTGTTGATGTAGAGAGCATGGATTAGGATGAGCTCATGAGGCTATCCTTCATGGCCTTCACTAAGGAAAAGGAAAGGTCAGTGTAGAAAGGAGATAAAAGAGTAAAAGTAATGACTAGGGCTGTAGAGACAGTAAACAAGTTACTTTCTACACCGATTGATTTTCAAGGTAAGGATGAAGCAAAGAACCTAGGCATGGCACTAGATAGCTTTGATAGTCACTTTGATTCATTGATAAAAACCATAGAGGATAAGGAAGACAAGGGGTTCTTGGAGAAGAAATTGAGAGAAGTATGTTGGTCCATCTCATGGGACTTAGACATTTTAAAAGCTACTATTCTTAAGTCTAAGAGCTTTGTAGAACAAGATAGAGAGATTTATAGTTACTAAATAAGTCCTTATAGATATGTAAAGAATATTGAAGACATAATATCCAAGGATAGGGCTACTCTTGATAGTCTGATGGACAATTGTGAATCATCTTCACAAACTGTGATTGAAATAGATAAACAAACATCCAAACTGTTGGGTAAATTTAGCTCACTAGAAATGAAGAAAGGGAGAGTGGTAGATAGATTTGGCTTGTTGAAGAGTCTAATAACTCCCAAAATTTCAATGCTTAAGACACATCTAATGCAGATGGAAAAGGTAGAAGGATCAATGTCTAAAGCTATAACTACTGAGCTTAAGGCAATGGAGACAACATCATATGCATGTTGGAAACTGCAATTGAAGCAATTGTTGTATTGTCATTGATGTCAAACCTTAACAGGTAAGACTGTTGCTATCTAAGAAAGTACTATATCTATTGATTGATGAGAAGGATTAGGGCAAGGGTGATAATAATAGAACCTAGAGAAAGGTTGAGTTATTTGATACTTCAACGAGTACTTGATTATGTGGTACAATGCTAATATAATGTATTGTTTATCTAAGTAAAAAGAAAGACTGAACAAGTAGGCTTAACCAAGAAAAAGTGAATAAATATAGTTTAAGCCGAGCGATGTTAGTGTCGACCTAGAGCTAGTATATGCCAAGTAAATTTAGTGTTGACCAAACATTAGTTTATTGCCGAGGGAGACAGTATTAGTCAAGGAAGACCGTTTGAAGAGATGACCGAGTTACATAGTGATGATCAAGGAGTTGAACACAGTATTGACCGAGAGTCAATAATTTACATTTGAGGAAGAATTTAGATTCCTAGCTGACATAGTTGAATTCTTGATTATGTAAATTGTGTTGACTTTATTTATAGAGTGTATGGAGAATTTAATGCACAGTAAACCATTTTATTGTGATTCCAATAAAGTGATTGAAGATGTTTCTAGAAGGATGGATGAAGAACATGAATGCTGGAAGGATTCAATGATTTTGACCTAAACCTAAGATCTAAGGAGGAGATTAAGTAGAAAAAGATGGATCTACCTACTAGAGAGGTATAAAGAAAACCTAAGCATTAGGTTAAGAGGGGATGCTAGAGTTGTTGATGTTATTGACTGATAAGTCTAAGCAGAAAGGCTGAAGGTGAAGGAGTTGATCAAAGTTGTGATTTCTTGAAGGGATTTCTGAGAAGATTAGTAATGGAGATGGAAATGGTACTTAGTCAGTAAGCTAGCATATATGTGCGAATTGGATCTATTATTTTCAAAGTCAGTTGTATGTTTTTTAGATCAAATACTATTGCTACTTTCTAACCATTGTATCTATCAAAATCCTTTAATCAAGGTTGACCTAACAGTCATTGTATAAATCCTTTAATCAAGGTTGCATTCTAATGGAATGTACTTAAGTCCTCTAACAAGGCTCACTCCTAACAGGGTGGTTGAAATCTTTTAACAGGGTCACACTTAGCAGTGTGTTTGTAAACCTTTGACAGGGTTGGCTTTTCATAGAGCTCACTTCAGAAGAGTAAAAATATTAGTAACATGTTACAAAGTGGTTTTTCCCAAGTTGGGTTTCCACTATAAATCCTGGTGTCAATACTTGTGTGAATGTTTTGGTTTGAACATTTCTATGTTTTGCAAGTTAAATATTGTTGGATAGTGGACTGCATTGTTATATGTTTTTGGCATACATTCTATAATGACCAAGTAGTGTTGGTGATTAGATTTGAGTTGTTGAAGTGTTTAAAATTTTTATTTATACATCTGGACCTGAGAACAACTAATTCACCCCCCCTCTCTATTGTTCTAAATCATATTAACAATGCACTGAATGGACTAATCCATGTTAGTGAGTTATTGATCAAATCATGGGTTGAAGAAGTAAGGACCTTGGAAAACTCTTTCCAAGATATCTTGGATCTAGTGAGCAAGAACTAAGTCCTTTTGTGTTTAAAAATTTTGAAATTTTGTAAATACCTTTGCCATTGATGTCAAAGGGAGAGGAAGAGAAGAGAAAAATGAAGAGAGAAAGAGTAGAGAAGAGAGGAAGAGAAGAGAAGAGGAAGAGAAGAGTAAATAAGAAGAAAAAAAAAGAATTAAAAAAAAAAAGAGAAAAAGAGAAAGAGATCAAAACAAAATAGTTATGTATATAGTTAGTGCTTTTGACACTTAGTCATTTTTCACTAAGTGTTTATCATCAATGCCAAAGGGAGAGATTGTTGGTAAGTGATGTTTTGGAGCACTAGGGATCTCTTGAGGGTTTTCATTCATGGAAACAATTATGCTAGATTGATTGCATGCAGAGAGTTTTGGTACTAGAGTCACAGTCATGAAAATGACTAAGTACAAAATCAGGATAACCGTGTAATATGGTACAGTTTTGGTTAGCAATGATAGTGTATGAAGTATTATGGCTTGCAAAGTTAGTAGAAGATATTTTTGGATATGTATATGCTTCAGTTAAGGTCGCATGAGTTTCTGTGATCAGATCAGTGAGATACAATGATCTGAAGGTATTCGAAGATAGAGAATCAGTGTAATAGGGCACACAAATAGTTGTGATGATAGAGAGAATGATATTGGATATGGTAATGTGCTAAGTCATATGGAAAAATTATATTGCTGAAACTTTGGTAATATAAGATCACCGAATCTATGTTTATCATTTACATAATTTATTATTATGTTTTGTATGATATTTGTGAAGCCGACTGGATGGTAGATTTTGTATAAGTATAGAATGTTTTATGGAAGTGATAGATATGAATGAAGAGATTATGATGATGATGTGAGAATGAAAATCTAAGAGAAGAGAGAAAATGCGAGATCAGTATTTGGAAGAGCTACAAATAGAACTATCTAAGAAAAGGAAATGCTTGTATCATTCATTTTTTGAGAACTCTTTTAGACAATATTTTGATTGTAAGAGATGTATGCTCACCACCTTTAACCAGGTGTTTGTATCCCCTAACAGGGTTTTGTATTCCTCTAACAAGGAAATTTACTATGCAATAATCATCTCCTAACAAAGATAGATATCTTTACAGGGATATAATATTTTAGTGCATAGTTGTGGGTACCATCCCCACCAGGGGTTGCCCTTGGCTAGGGTTTCCTCGAAAATAATTCACGGTGTCATGAGTTATGTGTTGTTCTTATACGTTCTTTTAATTTCACCATTGTTATGGTTTATTTTTAGTTGGTTGAAGTTTAAATTAAAGTGTAGTAATATTGATTCACCCCTCCTCTCAGTATTACCTAATCCTAACAGTATTGTAGTGGTTCTCATTCCATGTTTCATGAACCTATTACTAATACATCTCCTAAAGTAGAAAATATAGCCAACATGCCTCCATCAAACAAAGAACCTAATGATTTTCATGTTGACTGTGTCTACCCTCAAGGGATACCTCTAAAACAAATCCAAGCTAATCTTCATCTGGCTGCACATATTTTAAATGCTTCCAAAATGAAAGATCCCAAACCCTAATGCGATGCCATGCATACCATGCATAGTCCAAGTAGTTATTTATCAACTCTTCAAGAATCTCCTATGCAGACCCAAAATCATCTCCCTTCCTTATTAGTGCTTCCATGTCAAGAGTATAATCCAAAGTGTGAAGAAACAAATATTAATAAGGATCAAGATCAAGATATCCTTCCCCGTCTAATAGTTGACCCAATATCCATATCCCAAGAGTTCCATTATGATCTGGTCATAATTCCCTTTCACTTCTTCCAAGAACACATCCCTCCATCTCAAGCACAACACATCCTTCCATATCCCATATCCTATCTACCTTCTAAGAAAGATAAAGAGAAAAACACTTTTCCTATACTATCCAAAGATCCTTGTCAAGATCAGGGTATCCCATCATTCCCTTCTTATAATCCTTGATATCCACCTCAAAAATATCCCATTCTTCCTAATCCTTGGAATAAGAATAAATAACCCCAAGCTTCAGTTTCTCCTATAAAATTTGCTTCTATCAATGCTATTCATGAGCATATTGGTATAACGATGAATCTGAAAGGTGAGATCCTTTTTCATATTTCTCACTATACAGATGTTGATATCCCTTTCCATTATCCATCTTCATCTTCCAAATCCATCCTTGGTCCTTATATCCTAAAGATGAAACCTTCAAACCTTCCATCTATATTGGGTCCTTATATCCCTCCACCCACTATGCCTATCAATCCCAACTTGTCATTCTCTTACCCTATCCCCTATCAAGATCAACAAAGACATGCATCCTTGAATCCTCCATATCAACCCATCCATATGAACCAGCCATATCAACCCTATTCATCCATAGTTCCCATATCTTTTGGAAGCAATTTTGGTGTCAAACAAAGAAACCAAAAATCTAAGAATACACTTATATATGAGGGTCTCCAAGTCTTATCTAATCAACATGTGAATAAAAACAAAAAAAGATATATTCAAGAGACCACAAGGTTCCACAAAAAAAAGAATAAAAATAAAGAAAATGTGGGTTCCTAAATCCCCCATTGAAGAAGTATATGCTAAAGCATCTAAAATAAAAGAAAAATCAAAAGCTACGTAGATTCCCAAGTCATTCTTAAAAGGACTTGGATACAAAAGAAAAATATGAGTTGGCATCCAAGCTTCACAAGGATTTTCCTCCATCTCATTTCAAACACCTTCCATCCTCTCCTATATCAAAGCCTCGAGATATTCCATCTACCTTTCCTCCATCATTCTATCACCATTCAAGGTGTATGTTAATGTTGATCTTGTCATCCTATCAACTTATCCATGTGTAAACCTTCAATAACCTATCCAATATCCTACACTTACCTATTATCCTTCCATCCCTTATCCTTTCACCCCTCTTATCTAATCCATCACATAAATCCTTGGCTATCATCTTCCTTATATATGCTGATATCTATATGTAAAACATTATTTGATAAATCAGTTAGACCTATATTTTAATTAGATGTTTATTATTCAATTATACCTACGTACAGCAGCCAAGGGGTGGGGGATGGTGGCCCCCACCTCTCAATATATTTAAAATTAATTTTTCTTTTTTTAAAAAATACTTTTTATTTATTATTTTTTTAAAAAACCTTTCCTTTTTATAAACCAATGCATTTTTTTTACAACACGTTTCCCAAAAATGTGAATCACAAAAAGACAATAAATAAATATATTTTTTTTGAATTCAATAATTTTGGCAAATCACATATTATTTTAAAATATTGCTTTTGACTTTTTATTTCTTTTGTCTTTTGACTGTGTAATTTTATTTTCTTTTGACTGTATTATTCCAGAATGTCAAATTTTTTTAACATAATTGAATTTTTTTAAGAAGGATTGAATCTTTATCACACAAATTGATTTCTTTCCCACAATAAAATTTATTAAACCAAACAGAATAGTCTAACTATAGTCTAGGTTTAATATTTCATTTTCTAGGTCTCCTTTAAGGAATTTTCTAACAAATTTTTGTCAGCATAACCTTGTTGTGCCAGATTTAAATAAAAACATAAAATCAACATAACTAGGGTCTTCTATTTACCCAAAAATAGTAGAAACACTGGATCTAACTATAGGGACATATTGAAAATTGTACAAACAAGGAAAGCCAAATAAATGCAAAACAAAAATTAACACGCAATAGTTTCCAAGCCTACCTTAGATCCAAAGAAAAAACTAAAATTGAAAACTTTTGAAGATCTGTAGACCAGAATTCCTCCCAGTATGGATTCAATCTGTAGATCTGAATCTATGAAGAACACAACACCAAGAATTTAGATGCACAATGCAACCAAAACAATAAGCAACCACAACAAACCAAATTCTCCAAAATCCAAAGCACACAAGCTCTCCCAAAATTCTCCTCCAAACCTGTCTGATCTCTACAATGAAATGCAATTCCCCTAATAGAGATTCAATTCCCCCCTTATAATGCAACCCTAAAGATAACTCACCAGTTAACTCCCAAATCAACTCCAATGAGAAATTAAAAGTAATTCATAATTAAATAAAATAAAATAACTTTATATGCACAACTCAACTTGACTTTTTACAACAAATTATTATCTTTTGAAAACAAATCACTTTTCAATAATGTTAATGCACATGTTTATAATTAAAATTTGTATTAAATAGATTAAATATTTAAAGTATCCTAAAACCATGCAATTAAACATTTAATCATTTAATAAGCACACAAGCATAATTAAATCTAATTTTAATTAAATAATCAATTAAATCTAAATATTCAAATATTTTTCTTTTAATTAATTTTCTCAAATAAACATAGTAATATGATTAATATTAAATTTCAACTATAATCATTAAATTAATAATCACAGAAAAATCACCCACATAAGAAATAAATCAACTGAAACCAAACAAAGAAAAAGCAAGCAACCTCAAGAAAGGGATCCACAAATCCATGTCAACTAGACAAATTTGAGTAAGGTAGTCAAACTGGTACTTGTTCCATCCTAGGACAAATAGGCTTGGGTTAGGGTTTTGGACCTATGTTGTCTCCCCTCTCTTACCATTTGAGATATTATGATAGGGAACGCTCATCCTGACAATTGAGGGAAGTCAATGCCTGGTACCTGCAAACCTACATACAAAACCTGCATGTACATACATATATAAATATATAATAGACAATGGCAGTGATTGACTGATCGTGTGGATCTCACAAGCAACTAAAACTCCGTCCCTCAACCACATTAGGCACGTTAAACAAAAATATAAAACAAACACATCAACCATACACATGCAAGTATGGGGTCAGTAAAATCATAAGCATCAATGATTTCTTAACATATTTATAATCATCCTAAAATAATCATAACATATATAAAATTGGACTATGGGAGGTGTACTACATCCACCCCCCCTAGGATTAGGCTTACTCCTGGAAGCCTACAAATAGATAAGGATATGCATCCCTCAACCACAAAGAATTTATTGAAACAAAACACAACATTTGAAAACAAGCCATAAAATAAGAACATGATATACAGTCATTAATGAAAATGTAATTCTGGTTTAGGAATAAGCCGAAAATCACATTGATCAATCATTCATTAACAATTCAAAAATAGATCTAAACCTTTATTTATTCATTATTATAGAAAAAATCTAGAATCAATTGCATAAAACACACATTCGTATCTTCATCAAATAATAAGTTGAGAAGTTCATGCAAATCTAGTTAATGCAACACTTAGGCAAACATATATGATACACAAAGATTCAGTTTTCACACAACAAACATAGTACCATCTCCGCGATGTCCTCCCTTATACATACTATCAAGGGCCCATGATGAACATGATAGAAATGACACTTATCATAGAACAGGGCCAACAATACCAAACATCAGAGTAGCCACCACAAAACCCGAAAAGGTAAAACCCAAGTGGGGGAATCACAAGTCCAATATTAAATCATAAGAGAGCTCAATTTTAACAATAAATTAAGTGTGACTAGCATCACAAAATAGATATCAAAAAGGGAGTTAGGTGAGTGATCCAGTCATAAGAAAGTTCAAAATTTCAATGCTAGCCTCAATACATCATGAACAATTCATCAATCAGCCAAAATAAATTATCAATCATAAACATTCACATAACAAGGTGACTAGTGGTAGCCACACTCAAGGGAGTAATCGCTTCACGACATCCAAAGGTTCCTCACCTTAGATGCATTAGAGAGTCTACCTAAACACAATAGACAGTCAAATCACCTATGAAAATCAATGGACAAAGTGATATCTCAAAGACATTTAAGAGAAAACAAAAACATAAATGTTTTAGTTGTAATTAATGGTTCTCAAATATAAAAGAGTTATATGTCTATGTTTTGTTTTCAAGTTTTGACAGTTTAAACATCTAATGGGCACACAACTTCCCAGCATTCCTAGTGTAGAAACTTAGTGCTCTGATACCAAGTGTAATGCCCTGCCAGGGAACCCAGGAGAGAACTTAACCTAAACATGCGACTAAGTTTGCGAAATAATTTTTTTTTAAAAGTGTGTCAACAAATAACAACAATAAGGTTTTACAATGTGAAAGAAATACAATAAAATATACAACTCACATAGATTACAACTCTCCAGGATTCCTTGACGAAGATTACATAAATATTATGTAATTAATTAAGACTAGATACAATTACAAAACTCATATAAACAAATGAACAATAAATGCAACATCACATAAAAGATAACATACATACAACTAGTACCATAAGGTAACCATAATAACCTACATCCACTACACATGTCACAGGGTATGTAATACAATAACTAAAATAAAGTACAACATGATATGTCTGAATAACTGATACAATGATACAAGATCACATAGAAGAATAATAAGAACACAACTCCATCAATGAAGATCAAGAAGGAACAACTGCTACAGGGATCATCCAGCACTGGTACACGAATATCAAAATCTCAAATGGTAAAAGAATCACTACCACCCAATCTCATGAACCTAAATGGTCCACTCCCACCGTGTTGAGGAGATAACAATAGATCTCACTTGGATAACAAATATCAATAGAACAGGCTAAGGAAGAGATCTTGAAAGCTCTCTAACTCAAGGTGTACAAAATATAACAAGGTAAGACTCACTAATCCAGAGGCAACTGACACATGTAGAATAACTAGACTATGCATAGGAAGGTATCATCATGTGCATCTAACCCTTAAGTCTCATCCTGGTAATCACTCTGGATCTTGACACTCAAGTGACCATACATGGTATCAATGACCTCTCGTACAGACAAAGCCATTAACTATGCTAGATACACCTCTCAAAGGATGCAAGCATCATCTCAATCCCCATCTTAGTCTGTACTAGAACTCAAACATGGGTGAGGAAATATATCTTATTAAGTTAATTTAAATACCCCTTAATTATATTAGGTTATCACTTGATTATAGATACTTACAATAAGTGATCCTGGCAGCCACTTGTGGGCCCCGACACTTATTGCAAGCCACCCCCTACTACATATGTAGGTAAAATACCCTAGGCTCAAAGATGCCACATAACATCACAAGATAATAATAATTTCCCTCGGGACTGTTCCACAAAACAACAGGAACATGCAATAGGTCTCCAACCATAACATCACAAAACACTCTCCAAGTGTTCACAAAAGAATATACTCCTGATCCCATGGATAGGACATAAAAAAGTCAACACCATATTCCCCTATATAGAATATGAAGTAGAACACAATACACCATGAGCCCAAATAGTCAAATCATAGTGATGATCAGAACACAGAAACACACACACTGAAACATAAAACTGAAATCATGTACAACTAACACTTACCCGACCTCTATTTTTCCCCCTAGGTCTTCTAGTACCCCGATAACACGACAAGCAAATGAAGACACTCAGGGACGAAGATAAAACACTCATACCATAGTAAACTGAAAGATAACCATTCACAATTAGGTTGAATATTGATTCATTTCCAAGTCCATGTACACAGATGCTATTAAGAATTAATAGAAAAACATATCTATAAAACATTAGATACAATGTCATAATCAGAATATTACCCATAGTCTCCTAGTAGTTCTAACAAGATAAAATGCCCAATTTAAGTAGATGCACTTTAATTTCCAATATTTGATCATTTAAAAATTAGTCTAATTGATGTAAGAATGCCTATACCTGCACAGTGTACCTGTGCATGACAATCGAGGAGTGGGGGGGTGGTGGCCCCTGCTCCTCCTTAATATATTTAAATTTAATTTTTCTTCTTTTTAAAACTTTTTATTTATTATTTTTTTTAAAAACCTTTCTTTTTTTATAAACCAATGCATTTTTTAAAACACGTTTCCCAAAAACATGAATCACAAAAAGAGAATAAATAAACATATATATTTTTTAATTCAATAATTTTGGCAAATCACATATTATTTTAAAATATCACTTTTGACTTTTTATTTCTTTTATCTTTTGACTATGTAATTTTATTTCCTTTTGACTATATTATTCAAGAATGTCAATTTTTTTTAACAGAATTGATTTTTTTAAACCAAGATTGAATCTTTATCACACAAATTGATTTCTTTCCCACAATAAAATTTATTAAACCAAACAGAATAGTCTAACTATAGTCTAGGTTTAATATTTAATTTTTTAGGTGTTCTATAAGAAATTTTCTAACAAAATTTTGCCAGCATAACTTTGATGTGCCAAATTTAAATAAAAACATAAAATCAACATAACTAGGGTCTTTTATTTACCTGAAAATAGTAGAAACACTAGATATAACTATAGGGACATATTGAAAATTGTACAAACAAGGAAAGCCAAATAAATGCAAAACAAAAATTAACAAGGAGGAGTTTCAAACCCTACCTTAGATCCAAAGAAAAAACTAAAATTGAAAACTTTTGAAGATTTGTAGACCATAATTCCTCCCAGTATGGATTCAATCTGTAGATCTAAATCCACGAAGAATGCAACACCAAGAATCTAGATGCACAATGCAGCCAAAACAACAAGCAATCACAACAAACCAAATTTTCCAAAATCCAAAGCACACAAGCTCTCCCAAAATTCTCCTCCAAACCTGTCTGATCTCTACAATGAAATGTAATTCCCTTAATAGAGATTCAACTCCCCCCTTATCATGAAACCCTAAAGATAACTCACCAGTTAACTCCCAAATCAACTTCAATCAGAAATTGAAAGTAATTCACAATAAAATAAAATAAAATAACTTTATATGCACAACTCTGTAATCACCCAAAAATGGTCATCTAGACTATTAGCCCCTTGCTAGCATTATTTGCTAAAATCATCAATTGCTTATTCTTGATCAAATCCTAGTTATGTCATTTATTCGATTATATTCTATGGCCTAACCATCTTATCCTAAGTCTTTATTTAATTAAAAGGAGTTTCCTCCTCTTTTATTAAATAAAAAGCCCCCCACTTTTCCTCTTATCCTAAGTTGCACAAATAAAGTATTATTCTTATTTTATAAAAAAGAAGAAAAACACTTTTTGTCTCATATGGACACAAAAGTCAACTCTTATTTTCTCATTGGAGGATACTTGTGCACATGGATTGTTCCTTCTTCAAGCTCCACTCTTGATTAAATCTTTTTCCTCTTAATCTCCATGGTCCATTTTTTCTCATTTCTTATAAAAGGAGAGCTCTCTTCTCATTTTAGGATCCATCTTTTGAATACTAACCTTATGTTGCAGGATTGCTTGGAGACTTTAGAGATTTTTGAAGACATTCTTGCATCCATCTTTCATTTCTTGCATCATAGCTTCATATTTATGCTTTCCTAGATTAGCTTCATTTCTATGCTCTAGATTAGCTCACATAGATTAATTAGCTTGGATTGTAACACTTGCATCTTTATTTTCATAACTTAGCTTGTACTCTCATTTCTAGCATAGTTGCAAGGGAATCCATGAATGGGAAACCTTGAAAAATGACCTAGAGCTCCCTAGGCATGGAGTGCAAGGATATTAGGAGTGCTCTTAGCTAGAGCTATTAAGCCTATGACCTTGCTAGTAAACCATGCAATGAGAGATTCAATGGAAACAAGGGCAAGAATGCCAATATCCTCTAGAATCAATATGAGAATGAAATGCAACTATGCTAGAAATGAGAGTGCAAGCTAAGCTATGAAAAGAAAGATGCAAGTGTTACAATCCAAGCTAATTAATCTATGTGAGCTAATCTAGAGCATAGAAGTGAAGCTAATCTAGGAAAGCATAAATATGAAGCTATGATGCAAGAAATAAAAGATGGATGCAAGAATGTCTTCAAAAAGCTCCAAAGTCTCCAAGAAATCCTGCAACATAAGGTTAGTATTCAAAAGATGGATCCTAAAATGAGAAGAGATCTCTTCTTGCATGGTCACAATTGCTTGTCTTGGCAAGGTTGCTTTTGCTCTTGCACAAGTGTTTGATGACATGTTCAATCATCTACTATTTGCAAACCTGCCTGAATATTGTTGTCACTGTGTTTGAAATCAACAAATTACCCATCAGATTGCAAAATTGACAAAATCACCTTCAGAAACAAAGAATTTTTACACTCATTGGTCAAGAGTCGTACAACACTGAAAACTAATCGCACACTATTTCAAGATTTATCGTGCGATATTTTGTTGCTGATTTTTCATCACCCTGCTTACCTAGATTCTATTGCACAGGCTGCCTAGAAATTTTTGCCCAACTTGTGTCAAAAGTATCACCTGGTAAAAATTTGTCACCCCAGTACTTTGCAAACTATCACCCAGAATCCTTTTGCTATCTCACTGCTGCCGAATTTGAAATTTAGTTTGTTGACTGTCTTTTCCTATTCTTACTCGACCTTGGCCTGTTATTTGCATGTTTAAGTCTGTTCTAGACTGAGAAAATGAGTTAAAACTATTGGATTTGAGTTTCCCAAATGCTACTTTTGATCACTTGTCACATTACGGTTACCTCTCTAGCTACTTGCTAATCAAGCTTCTTGCTCATATCTCAGCTTGAGTCAATTGACTACTGTAAGTTCTTGAGCACTTTTGACCAGCCATCTTTATTGTTCTATCTTGACAAGTGATCTTCTTTGGCTTTGCTTATCTCAATATCTGAAAAACTTTGTCTCATTCTATTAGTCAACCAACATTCCTTTTTCATACCGGTTTCAACTCAGTCTCAATTCAAGCAAGGGAGTCACCCTCCATTCAACTATACATAGTTTCCCTCACCTACAAGACACTCACAAGTGCTAGTTAGCAATGATAGTTCTAGTCCTAACCAATCCAAGGATTCTAAAGTCACCCTATGGTACAAAGGGGGCTTCCTCTTTTCCACATTCAAGACCTGCAAAAGCATAGATAGTGTCTCACTCACTCTGACTGAACAAGAAAAGTTCCACCATTTGCAAGAACATTTTGAGCATAAGGACAACCAAGCGTGTTTAGATAAAATGGATGCTACTAGGTGCATGGCTATGAAGGGAATGTATCAAGAACAACCTGAGATTAGTGGTTACGAATATAGACCCCCTCCTTTTGGGACTATTGGCAACTATGGCAACAACATGCCACCTAGATCTCCTCCAAGACAGACTTTCACTGCTCCTTCTTTACCTCCTAGACCTCCTCCCTCTTAGCATGAGGAAGAAGTCAATGATGAGGTTTCTAGTGAAGAGCTTATGAGATTTGAACAAGATGAAGCCTCCCAACGTATGATGCTTAAACTTTTAGAGTGAAATGGAGATCAATACTTCCAATACATGACTTATAGAGGATACAAGCTCCCTCCTAGCTATGATATATGCCAGATCATTCAAGAAAGAGTACCAACTGAATTGGAAATCCTTAGGGATAAATTGTAATGAACAAGTCAACATCTTTCTCAACTTGCAATAGAAAAAGAACCTCCAAAGGTTTCTTTCATAGAATCTATTTGTGCTCTTCCTTTTGATAGGAGTCTATACATGGTCCCATTTCCTAGGGATATTGAGGTTCCCAAATATGACAAGTATGATGGAAACGGTGACCCCCATGACCATGTGCATCACTTTTATGCTCTTAGCATGGACTTCCTTCACAAAGACACATTTCTTCTGCAATTGTTCCCTAGAAGTTTAAGAGGACAAGCTCTAGAATGGTTTGTGAAGTTGACACCACCTCTTAAAACTTTTGATGAGTTGGCTAGGCGCTTCACCCAACATTATTCATACAACATCCAATAGCCTATCACCATGACAGATCTCAGTGCTCTAAAGAAAAATCAAGGTGAGCCATTTGCCACTTACTTACAATGTTGGAGGTCATTGTATTCTTGATATCCTCGATAGCTACCTGAAAGGGAAAAGATTGAGATTTTCATCAACACTCTTGTGCCATAACTATATTATGATCTAAGGAAACAACTGTTCTCCTCTTTCAATGACATGGTTGAAAGTGCATATCAAATTGAGGATGTGGCCATAAGAAAGGGGGATATTGTTATTAACAAAGATACTAGGGGCAATGGCAAGGACAAAAGCAAACCTTGGAATAAAAAAAAGTATGTTGTTAATGATGGTGTTGTGGATGTCCCAAAAGCCAAAGAGCCCACTTTTAACCTCTCTAATGCTATATACTTAGTGAAACAACAAGAGGCTACCAACACTCACAATGCTCCTAAGCCTCAACATGTAGACAAGCCAAAGAAGAAATACCACCGACAGGTCTACACCAAGTTGGCTGAACCATACGATGTGATTCTTAAGACTTTAGTTGCTAATAATTATCTTACACTTCCTAACAATTCTCATCCCTATGATCCACCAGTTAATCCTGATTGGTGGAGAGAAGATCATTTTTTCCATTATCATAGAAATAAGGGACACAAGACAGACAATTGTTTTAAGCTTAAAGATGCCATTCAAAATCTTATTGATGGAGGCATAATTATCACAAATGGCTTAGTTAAAAATTATGATCACAAAGCTTTCAAGAATCCTCTACCTAAGTATGAGAAAGTAGAATCCTCTCGAGCAAATAAGAAGAATCATGATGCAAAGGTCAACTATACATATACTCCTGATTCAATTGTGATCAACATGATAGAGCCTATTGAGAGTGTTCTTATGATGAGATCTCAAGATGATAATAATGCCAATCATGCTATGCCAAAGTTGGTCTTGCAAACACTGAATGGTTCATCTTCCCAAAGTGAGACACTGAATGTTGTTACTAGGGGGCAAGCCAAAATTATCCTTAAAATCATGCATGATCCCAAGCAAGCTTCTTCTTCCATACAGGTGGTTCCTTTAGTCTTGTCTAGCTATGACCTTGTGCACCAATTACAATGGACACCCACTCAGATATCCATTTTTGAGTTTCTTGAACTATCCCCTTTGCACAAAGAGATCCTTGAGAAATCTCTCCGTACAGCAAATGTTCCCAATGATATTGATCTAGATCAATTCCAGGCTATGGTCAACCACATCGCGTCTCCCCACTACCTATCCTTTTCCCTAGAAGATGACACACCTCTTAGTCACCCTCATAATCTGGCTTTACACATAGAAGTTCTAGTCTACCATATCCGAGTTCGCCGAGTCCTGATAGACAATGGGACTGGGTTAAATATTGTTTCTTTCCATGTGGTGCAACAATTGGGATTGTCTGAATTGGCCATAGATCCGAGGTGAAAGATTACCATAAAAGCATACGATGAAGTGGAAAGATCTTCCAAGGGTCTTGTTGTGCTACCTGTCCGAGTGGGCCCTGTCATGAAAGATATTGTGTTCCAAGTGTTGGACATCCCACTTGCATATAACATTCTTCTGGGTCAACCTTGGATCCATGAAATGCAAGTTGTCCCTTCCACCTATCATCAGTGTGTCAAGTTTCCACACAATGGAGATGAGATTGTGATTCTTGGGGACAATGCTATCGCTATCAATACTCTAACAACTACTAAGATGTTTGTTCCTCACAACAAACCTTCTCATGATCAGAATGTGTCCCTTATTGTTGTTGAGAAAAAATTAAAGATGATAAGTATTGGTATGGGGGAATATACATTGGACTCTATTGCTGCTATGCCTGCTTCTCCTAAGTCCTATGGTAAACCTTCAGACAAGACAAAGCCTTCTGCTTCTACCATGACAGTTTTTGGTATATTTGTTCAATCCTACATACCCTTAGAGGCTGAAAAAGAAGAACAAGTGGTTAGAGAGTGGATTTATAGAGAAGAAGAAGACAGTATGACAGTTGCTGCTCCCATTTCTCCTAAATGCTATGGTAAAGGCTATAAATTTCTATAGCAAATGGACTATCAAGGTCACGGACCTTTAAATAACAATGGGCATGCTCTAGTTGAACCTTTGAGTCATACTGATGGCCGGCCTTCTAAAGATACCACAGGTCTAGGATATGGTGTTGACAATGACATCCCTAAATGTTCTAGAAATACTCCCATGCTTAGTGACTCTGATACAGATGTCAAGGAATCACCACTATGCATATGGCCCAAATGGAAGCCTATCTTCCTTCTACTTCACTTCTTTGGGGAGGAGAATGCATGCCTAATGATGACACAACTGAAGCCTCCACATCTAGAAATTTTGTGCCTAATGAGTCGTTGAGCTTTGATAGACAATGTAGAAATATTGCATGGTTGATGGAAAGAGGAGATCTCACACATAAAGACATGAGTACCTCTACTTCTAGGCATCCTAAGCCTTCTTAGTGCAAACATCCCACCAGAAGTTCCATGACTGATTCAAATGAGTATGAATGGGACACTCTCTTAGATGGATCTTCCATAGTAGATATGGAAGTTGATGTGATTCATACCTATAGTGACCAACCCAATGTAGTTGATGAGTCTCGCATAGGGTCTAATGAGTTCAATCCACATATTGCTTTAATGGACCACACTGGTCCTTCCATGACAAATTTAGATCTTGATACTTTTGGGGCCTACTCTATAGGCTCGACTTCTCTCGTCACCATAGATGATATCCCCCACATCAATAACCTTGAACCTATCATTTCTATTTCCCTCATACACTCAGATCTTATATATTGGTCTACCCAAGATCAAAGACCTATATTGCCTTCCTTTCAAAATGACTATGAGATCACCTGCTACCTCAATGCCATTGAACCTATTACTTCTTCCACCAGCAAACCAGTAACAAACATGACTGAATCAGATATCAAGTACCTCAGTCATAATTTTTTTTTAAAAAAGAAATGGTCAGATGGTGAAAACCACATTGTGGCGGTATCCAAACCTCAAAATAGTAAAAATAAAGATGTATCTAAGGGTGAAAACCTCACTGAGGCACCCAAGGATGAGGTACTTGGTAGTCTGCCGAGCTATTTTCAAGAAAGGTCTTCAGTTCTAATAGAACCTACACAACCCATCAACTTAGGGACAGAAGAATCTCCTAAAATCATACATGTGGCTCAGTCCCTCTCAGCAAAAGAAAAAGAAAAATTTGCTACATTCTTTCAAGAGAAAAAGATCAATTTTGCATGGACATAATTAGACATGCCGGGTTTAGATACTAAGCTTATTATGCATCATCTCTCTATTTCTCTAGAGGTAAAACCTGTCAAACAAAAACTAAGAAAGATGCATCCCCATGTGGCATTATTGGTTAAGGCTAAACTTGAGAAGCTCCTAAAAGCCAATTTCATTAGAGCTATTGACTACACTGAGTGGATTTCTAATATTGTCCCTATTTCCAAACATGAAAAGTCCATTCGTGTATGCACTAATTTCTGAGACTTGAATAAAGCATGCCCTAAGGATGATTTTCCACTTCCAAACATTGACATGATAGTGGACATGACAGTGAGCTATGAAATGTATTCCCTTATGGATGGCTTCTCTGGATATAACCAGATCAAGATCACCCCTGAGGACCAAGAGAAGACAACCTTCAGATGTGCATGGGGTACCTTTTGCTGGAATGTCATGCCATTTGGGCTTAAAAATGCTAGTGCAACCTATCAAAGAGCCATGACTACCATCTTTCATGATATGATGCACAAAAACATGGAGGACTATGTTGATGACATGCTTGCCAAATCACAACAACGAAGCACTCATCTGTCTGATTTGAGTTTGATATTAGATTGCATGGAATGATTTCAACTTAGATTAAATCCTAAAAAATGTGCTTTTGGTGTCACTTCTGGGAAACTGCTGGGATACATAATATCAGCAAAAGGAATAGAAGTAGACCTAGAAAAAGTACAAGCTATCATAGAGATGCCACCTCCTCATAACATCAAACAACTAAGGAGTCTTCAAGGCCATCTCCAATCTATTAGGCGGTTCATTTCTTAGCTAGTTGACAGAGCTCAACCATTCAATCAGAATTTGCATAAAGGAGCTACTTGTATATAGAATGAGGAGTGTCAAAAGAACCTGGACCAGCTCAAGGATTACCTAGCATGACCTCCTATTGTTATGCCACCTATCCAAGGGAAACCCTTGATATTATACATTTCTGCTACAACAAATTCTTTAGGGGCTCTCCTAGCACAACATGATGATAAGGGAAAAGAATGAGCTATCTATTATATCAGTCACACTCTGGTTGCTTATGAACTCAATTACACCAATATTGAAAAGGCTTGTTTAGCTGTGGTGTTTGTGTCTCAAAAACTCAGACATTACATGCTTGCACATACTACACAGTAAAGCTGGTTGCCAAAATTGATCCTTTAAAATATCTCCTAAGTAAAGTTGTGCTTACCAGACGACTTGCCAAGTGGATGCTGATTCTTTTAGAATTTGACATTTAGTATATTGAGAGGAAAGCTATTAAAGGGAAAGCAATTGTGGATCAATTGGCTGAGTTTCCCATGATTGATAATGCTCCTCTTCAGATAGATTTCCTAGATGCCTCAATCATGAATATCATAGGGCATACATGGAAAATATTTTTTGATGGTTCTCATACACAGAACGGTGCTGGTGTTGGAATCCTATTTGTTACCCCTCATGGATACACCATTCCTAAATCCTATAAACTTCTATTTCCATGCACCAATAACATAGCTAAATATGAAGCCTTGCTAAATGGTGTTAAGCTTGCCCTTGAATGGAGGATTTTTGAGTTGCATATTTTTGGAGATTCTCAACTTGTCATAAACCAAGTAAATGATGATTACCAAACAAAGGATGACAAGTTGATTCCCTACAAGAGGATGATAGACTCACTCAGGAATTATTTTACCTCTATTTCATTTCAACAAATTCCTAGAGCTGAGAACAAGGCTATTGATGCCATGGCTACTTTGGCATCCATTCTGCAACTAGAAGAGCATGAATCACACTTTGAGTTCCTGGTGGAAGAATTGCACTACCTTGCCTACAATTCCCCTGATGACTGTGTCATTTACACTGTGGTCAGTCATAACTACTCCCGCTATGCAACCATCTTTTCCTATCTTTGTGATCAAGTTATCCCTGAAAATATAACGCACAATGAGAAGCACCAACTCATCCATAATGCCTCACACTTTACCCTCATCTCTGGTGACTTGTATAGGAAGAGTCTAGATGAAACTCTCCTTAGGTGTCTAGAAATAGAGGATTCAGAAAAGGTGCTAGCCAAAGTTCATGATGGCATATGTGGGTCACACTCTAACAGTCTTGCACTCACTCAGAAATTGCTTAGGTCTGGCTACTATTGGCCTACTATGCAAGCTAATGCTATTCAATATGCTAAGTCCTACAAAAAATGTCAACTACATGGGAATCTCATTCATGCTCCTGGACATGAGCTCATTCCATCTGTTACTTACTGGCCATTTCAACAATGGGCCTTTGACTTGGTAGGCAAGATTTGACCTAGTTCTTCAAGTGGGCATAAGTTTATCATTACAGCTACTGAATATTTCACCAAATGGGTTAAAGCTATCCCACTATTTGCAGCTATCAGCAAACATGTTGCCCTATTTATTTTGAATCACATGATTTGCCGCTATGGTATTCCTTCCTCCATAGTCACATATAATGGTGGCCAATTTAAGAACAAAGACCTAAAGCACTTGTACAAAAAGTTCAAAATCAAACAACATTGGTCTTTTGTTTACTACCCTCAAGGGAATGGCCAAGCTGAGGCCTCAAACAAAACATTGCTGAAAATTCTCCACAGAATAGTGCACAAATCAGGCAAGGATTGGCAACTATAGATCAATCCTATGCTATGGGCTTATAGAACTTCTATCCGCACTCCTACAGGTGCAACACCTTTTTCCTTGGTCTATGGTTCTGAGGCTGTCTTACCATTAGAGGTTGAAATACCTTCACTAAGAGTCTCTCTCGATGGTTTGATTACCGATAAAGACCAAAGGGCTATGAGAGTGCATGAGCTTACCACATTGGAAGAACGCCGCAAGGCTACTTTTGATCACATGTGCACTTATCTAAAGAGAATGTCTACTACCTACAATAAGAAAGTTCATCCTAGAGAGTTTCAAGTGGGTGAGCTAGTTCTCAAAGAAAATCCCCAAAATAAGCAGAATAGGGAGTAGAAAGGCAAGTTTGAGCCAAATTGGTTAGGACCTTATATCATCACAGTGACATTTGGGTCTGGAGCCTATCAGCTATCTACACCTGAGGGAGAAGAGCTTACTGAGCCTATTAATGTTCTACATCTAAAAAAGTTCTATGCCTAAGGTTCTTGAGCTCTTTGTACATATTCTTTATGATCCTAAAAAAATCTCAAAATTTTTTTATATATGATGCTAAAAAAATCCTAAAAAGCATAAAAAGTACTGAAAAAATGAGCATCCTAGTGAAAACCTAGCAATAGGCATTTTGATGTCTCACCAAAAAAATCAAAAAATGCAAAAAATTCAAAAAAATAGAAAAATTGCCTTGGTGAAAACCTGGAAATAGGTGCCTTGGTAGCAAAAATACAAAAAAATTGAAAAAAGTCCTGAAAAAAATCTATCAAGTGGTGAAAACCTAGAAACAGGCACTGCTTGAAACCCTTGCACCTATGTCTATTAGTCTTGCGTGGTGCTCATTCACTCTACTTCTCGCTTTGCCTCTCCTAGCCTAGAATTGACTCTTATCTTAGTCTAGGGGGCACATGTTGTCTTAGCTCATCTTGGGTTTCTTTTTGCGTCGGGGTTTCTTAGGCCACTTGGTTCAAACAGTGTTTCTCAACACTCCCCAAACTATGTTTTTCAACACTACCCTAGCATCAAGTGTATTTCAACACTTATCAGATGTTTACCTGCAGTCCAGAATGATGCGATATTTCCACTAGCAGAGGTGATACTCAAAGATTGACTCTATGACCTACACACATGTACTTAAAACACTTGACTTGCTGAGACTTGTTTGACTTTCTTTCTTTGTGTGCTGTCTATGATGATTTCTTTGCTGAGTGTTCTCCCCCTAATGGTTTTCGATGATGCATAGCTAGAAGATTAGGGGCATGAGGACATGTTTTATTTCTTTCTCTGCTTGTGGATATATTTTGTTGGTCTTAACTATCATTAGCATTTATGTTGGTTCTACTTGACATTAGGACTTACAAGGTATTGTCCTTGACTGTGTTTGCGAGTGCATGCTTATAGACATCTTGACTTTCCTATGTCTTGGTGTGAGCATAATCTTGCTATATTAAACTTAGGGAATCTCACTGAACTAGTCATCTTGACCTCTATGTCTTTGGTGCCTAGGTGGGATTCTCACATTTCATCTGATATAGATCATATTCATATATCCATAGTTATACTAGTGTGTATTGTATGATCTTGCGACACTACCAAACGCTTGATGATGAATATTAGAGACTAATAGCTTCACGACCTTGCAAGTAAACCACTTTCATAGTAGCTTGCATTCTTAAGTTCATGTTAGTTAGTTTTGCATCTTGTATATGGAGAGAACTCTCCTTTCATCTTTCATGGACTTGTTAGTCAAACTGCGCTCATCTTTTGGTTCTTCTCGATCATATCTTTCGCTTCTTGTCTTTCATATCCCATCATTTTCTACTCTTTTTGGGATCGAAACCGAAATCCAAGTTCACCTTGATCATCAAAATCACATTTCAATTTTCCCCTCTTCTGCTCAGTTGGCTAACCATTTGAGGCCTGATCCTTCGATCTTTGTTGGGGCACCTTCATTTCTTCATCCCCATCTCTTCCAACCTCCTAGTATTTCATTCACTTGTCATTTGATTCATCTCTCTGAGGTTTGACTTCATTTTTATCCTATATCTTTCTCAGTCAAACCTAGTCAAACTGGGGCATATCTTCACTGCTTGATGGTTATCCTATCATTCTTCATCTCTTTGATTATGATTTCTAGTGATTTGATCATGTTTCTCTTGCTTCTACCTTCCCTCTACCTAATTCTGCTTTCAATCCTGAGGGGGAAAACACATCATATCCTATTGGCTATTCTCTAGAGCATATGCCTAACCATTCCATTTGCTCTAATCGATCTATCTTTGTGCTTGACATGTTAGTTCTCATCTCGAGTTCTGATACTATCCATCTCTTTCCTAAGTGTTTGGTACTATCGCTACCAGGTTGACCATGCAGGATTTGCTATCTCTCTCTGCACTTCATACTTTGGAGTCAGATCTCTATTACCTTTTTGGCTGATCTTTTCTTTGACGTAATGTGTTCCCAAATCAATCACACGTTAGTCAAAGAGGGGCAAATGTAATCACCCAAAAATGGTCATCTAGACTATTAGCCCCTTGCTAGCATTATTTGCTAAAATCATCAATTGCTTATTCTTGATCAAATCCTAGTTTTGTCATTTATTCGATTATATTCTATGGCCTAACCATCTTATCCTAAGTCCTTATTTAATTAAAATGAGTTTCCTCCTCTTTTATTAAATAAAAAGCCCCCCACTTTTCCTCTTATCCTAAGTTGCACAAATAAAGTATTATTCTTATTTTATAAAAAAGAAGAAAAACACTTTTTATCTCATATGGACACAAAATTCAACTCTTATTTTCTCATTGGAGGATACTTGTGCACATGGATTGTTCCTTCTTCAAGCTCCACCATTGATTAAATCTTTTGCCTCTTAATCTCCATGGTCCATTATTTCTCATTTCTTATAAAAGGAGAGCTCTCTTCTCATTTTAGGATCCATCTTTTGAATACTAACCTTATGCTGTAGGATTGCTTGGAGACTTTGGAGCTTTTTGAAGACATTCTTGCATCCATCTTTCATTTCTTGCATCATAGCTTCATATTTATGCTTTCCTAGATTAGCTTCATTTCTATGCTCTAGATTAGCTCACATAGATTAATTAGCTTGGATTGTAACACTTGCATCTTTCTTTTCGTAGCTTAGCTTGCACTCTCATTTCTAGCATAGTTGCATTTCATTCTCATATTGATTCTAGAGGATATTGGCATTCTTGCCCTTGTCTCCATTGAATCTCCCATTGCATGTTTTACTAGAAAGGTCATAGGCTTAATAGCTCTAGCTGAGAGCACTCTTAATATCCTTGCACTCCATGCCTAGGGAGCTCTAGGTCAGTTTTCAAGGTTTCCCATTCATGGATTCCCTTGGAAGTAAAGACTTAGAGAAGTGCACATTCTAGTGTGTACAAACTCAACTTGACTTTTTAGAACAAATTGTTATCTTTTGAAAACAAATCACTTTTCAATAATGTTAATCCACATGTTTATAATTCAAATTTATATTAAATAGATTAAATATTTAAAGCATCCTAAAACTATGCAATTAAACATTTAGTCATTTAATAAAGCACACACACACAATTTAATATAATTTTAATTAAATAATCAATTAAATCTAAATATTCAAATATTTGTTTTTTAATTAATTTTCTCAAATAAACATTGGAATATGATTAATATTAAATTTCCACTATAATCATTAAATTAATAATCACAAAAAAATCACCCACATACAAAATAAATCAACTGAAACTAAATAGAGAAAAATCAAGCAACCTCAAGAAAGGGATCCACGAATCCATGTCAACTAGACAAATCTAGGTAAGGTAGTCAAACTGATACCTAGGACAAATGGGCTTAGGATAGGGTTTTGGACCTATGTTATCTCCCCTCTCTTACCATTTGAGATATGCGATAGGGCACACTCATCCTAACAATTGAGGGAAGTCGATGCCCGATACCTGCAAACCTGCATACAAAACCCGCATGTACATACATATATAAATATATAACAGATAATGGTGGGGATCAGTCAATCATGTGGATCTCACAAGAAATTAGCTACAACTCCATCCATCAACCACATCAGGCATGCCAAACAAAAATATAAAACAAACACATCAACCATACACATGCAAGTATGGGGTCAGTAAAATCATGAGCATCAATGATTTCCTAACATATATATAATCATCCTAAAATAATCATAACATATATAAAATCAGACTATGGGAGGGGTACTACACTTGGCCAATCATAAAATATCCTTAAAAGGAGCATTATCCAAAGAGAAAGAGGCTTGATTTCCTTTCAGAAAATTAAAAATACAAAAAAAAAATCTAAAAAGAGAAAACGTGCCTTGTGAAAACCTAGTAAACATTCACCTTGGTAGAAAAGGTAAAGATAAATAAATCCATCCTATGGTAAAAAACACTTCTTGTGGAACCTTGGGCAAGTACCATGATGAAAATATGGCAAACATGCATCATGCGTAATTCCTTCTTCTTGTACTCTATACTTGGAGGAAAGTTCCATCCATGCTATCTTATCAACCATAGCCTCCACCATTTATCCAGATTACATACATTTGTGTTCCCTATTTTACCTTTGACCTTGACAAGTTTGAGCTATCCATGAAAATCATGCTTCCTAACATTTTTTATCCTTTCCTTCATCTTATTCACCTATTACATCCATGCTACTATATCATGATGTTACTTATCCCAGGCGAATATCCATTATCTTGAGCATCCTTAACATAATTCCACACCATGCCCTCATAGACTCTATTCTGTTAGGATTTGGTAACACTAAGAGTGGGGGTGAATTAGTGTTACAATACTTTAGTAAATTCTTAAAATTATTTCCTTTCCTTAAGCAACAAATAAAGATGTAACAAGAAATGAACAACCATGCAACATAGACAACCATATAAAAATTCATAACACCATATTTGTTTTTGAGGAAATCCTGGCCAAGGGAAAACCCTGGTGGGGATGGTACCCACAATATTATGCACTATGAATATTGAAACCCTGTTAGGAGTTCTAGCCCTCTTAGGAGCTAATTAATACAATATAGGTAGATCCCCGTTAGGGGATGTATACACTAAAATCCATGTTAAGGAATCAACCCTGTTAAAGGTCCTAGCCCTGTTAAAGGAAAATAAACCTTGTTAGGGGTGTACAATAGGGGAGAAAATGCCTACAATAAATTTATTGTCCACAATACAAAGAGTTAAAAAACTATCTCTAGAAGAACTGCTCTTGTTCTCCTTCCTCTTGATCTCTTCTCTTCCCTTTAGATGTCTTCACAATTTGCATCTAACAACATTACATCCATATATCATCATCTTCCATCATCGTACACTTTTAGAAAAGTGTCAATATGTTTATACCATGTTAGGAGTATAATTACAAAGATAGTCGGCATCAAAACAAACTATTAATTGAACTGCAAATGAACGATTCATTAATATCCTCAGTCGGCCTCAAATCCAAGATAGCATCCAAAAATAAGTTTCCAAACACTCAAAGTCAACTATAATGATTGCTAACATGCTATGCTCTATTTATTGTCTTTGCATCCAATCAATTGAACATATCTCTTTGATCCATCAATACTAACACGTGCGACCTCACACATGTGTCCATTGGTGTCTTGCAAGAATGACATTACAATCACATGCCTTAATACAACATCTGTGAAACTCGCTAAGACTTTTTTTCAAACTAGCTTACTGAAACAATCTGTGGACTTAGGCATTTTTTATTCAACAACTTCATTCAAACATATTCATCATATCTGATGCAGGAGCATCTTGGGTCTTTGGCAATCTTGCATCAACCAAAAACATTTTCTGATTTCTGTACCTATTTGCTGTAGTTTTCTTTATAATATTTTCATTTGATATTTTAATGGTGTGTGAAGCTTACATTATGTTGGGGACCTATTTGGGAACCTTCTCCTATGAGCACATAAAGTTTGGATGGACTATTTCAAAGTTACAACTATTTTCCTTGCCGTCGGAACAGTGTTTTCCTGCAGTTTTGGTGCTGATTGTTCATGTTGGTTCTCTTGATAAATAAGGAATTTTATTTTTCAAAATTAAGAACTTGAAGAGGACCTAAATTAATACCATTTTCCAAGAGTACAGATTCCAATTCATTATGAGTCAAAAGTTATGGCCTTTTTGGCACAGGACCTATTTTCTGCCAGTTTCACGTTCGAGCGGTTCCTACAGTTTTGGTGCTGATTGTTCATGTTAGCAACCTTGATCTATAAGGAATTTTATTTTTTTCACTTAAGGACTTAAATTGGACCTAAATTAATATCATTTCCCAAGAGCGCAAACTCCAATTCATTATGAGTAAAAAGTTATGCCTATTTTGCCTCAGGACCTATTTCCTGCTAGTTTTTGGGTGAAACGTGTGGTGTTTCTTCTTGTGATGTTCCGTGTGCTCATATGGGACCTTTCACACTTAAAGGAATGTTCTTGGGTCAAGTTAGGACCTAAATTCAAAGGCACATTAATTTATATTCATTCTAGCATTAGTTTTGGTTTAAATCTTGAGACTGGACCTATATTGTAATTAAATGCCTGACTGGCCGACCTGTGCCTTAGTTGGCTATATAAGGGGTCTAGATTGATGTAGTAGATCATCAGGGAGATCATGGGCAAGATATAGGAAATATTATCAAGATACATCATTGGAGAAAAAGATAGGATGCAAGCTGTAATTCTGAATTCATAATTCTCATTGTATAAGGCCGAAACTCGGAAGGCCTCATAGCCGGGCATGTTGAAAGAAATAATATAATTATCTATTGTTGCTGCTAGTTGATTGTCTCATATCCATTGTGTTTCCATTGTGTTCATGTGATATTTATATTGCTTCCATTGTGTAACTCTGAGCAAGGGCTTGTTGTGGATTCAAGTGGACTCAATTCTCCTTGATTCTGCTTGTATCTACCCTGCCCCTGCGTCAATATCCAATATGTGCGACCATAAAATTGATAAATGTTTCCATAAATGATAACATTCCATAAATGTGCATATGCATACATGTGCATATGTGTGCATGTGATGAGCACTTGCCAACAATCTCCCCCTTTGGTATTGATGGGAACACTTAGTGAAATATGACTAAGTGCATCGTCAAAGAAAAAAAAGTAAAAGGAAATATAATGACAAAAACCCAACACATAAAAACTCAACACATAATCTTCAAAAACTTCCCTTTTTTTTTGTACTTCATATTACACACATAGATTTTTTCTCTTTCTTACTTTACTTATGTCTTGCTTCTCTCCCCATTACAATTTTTCACTCCCCCTTACATTGTTCTCTCTTCCTCACATTATATTTGTCATTTTTCACTCTATCTCTTGTCCTTTGACATCAATGGAAAAGGGTGTCAAAATGTCAAAATCAGTGAACAAAACAAAAAAAAAGGTTAGAGTATGCAAAGTCATAGCTTAATTGTCTGCAACACATCTCTGTAGTTGGTCTTCAAAATATGTATATCAGCATCCCATGCTACTTTTATTGCCTCTGCCACCTAAATCATTCCACTAAGACCATATGTGGCCTTGTTTGCTATCTCTACATTTGTAGGCACTAGTTCTTGAAATGTTTTTAAGCCAAGTTGTAGGTCATCATGGGTGCTCTCCAAAACATTGATCTTTGGAGTCAAAAAGTTCTTTAGTTCTACAAATCTCCTTTGAAATCTATCTTTCTCCATCTATAAGGTGTGAATTTTATCCATAATCATGTTAACTTCCTTATTCATGTCTAGAGTTTTCTTATCTCCAAATTATTTAAAGAGGTTTGCCAAAGCCTCTTCATCCTGTGCTATGATATCTGATATACTCTTTACATGCTCATGGAAAGTCATGAAAAGTCTATAGAGATCTTGTCCATCCTTAAGAAAATATTTTATTAGCCTTTTAGTGGAAATCAATGTATTAAGATCACTCTTAATCCCATCAAGAGTATCTTTCATCCTTAATTTATTAAAATCATCAACAAATTTTATTCTTGCTACATCCTTTAATTTGAAAAAAAAAAATTCTACTATACTTAGAACATTTTCTTGATTATCTAGAGGGGCTCTAATATCTACAAGAGGTGTAACTAAAAACTTACTCAAAACTTGTGTGCCTCGTTGAATTATCTTTGTAGTCTTGTCAGTCTTCTTTTTAGATTTCTCCTTTTCCTTAGCAAAAGAAAGTACTAACCATTGGATCAAATCTAACACATCCATGTCCTCTAGGTTAGTTGGAAATGATTGGGAACCACTTGCCAACAAACTAGGTGTAGAAAAAGGAGTGATAGGTGTTATCACTATGTGAGCATTGGATGTTGTCATTAGTATCAAATTAGATCAGTTGGTTATCTAAGCTAACCAGTCAATAAAGAATGTAACAAAAAGCTATAGTATGCTAGTTGGTTCAACAAACAAGCCTTCATACCAAACAATCACAAGGCAGTACTAAGAGCTAAAAGGAAACATGCTTAACCGAGCACCAAAGCATATTTATCGAGCATTAGAGTAAACCAAGCACCGAGTGTTAGTAAACACCAAGTAGTATACACACCGAGCACTAGTGTATTCATCGAACAGAAAAGGTTGTGTTTATCGAGTTATCCAAGAAACGACATAGTAATCAGGAATGGGACATCTATCTATGAAAATGGTTACATGGATCCATAAAATGTTTTACCAAGATTGAGGGTTATTTATTGTGAATGTAATTGTAGACATGAAAAATTGGCAAAAGGCTTAAATCAATCAAAAAGGTGCATCAAATCATCAAAAGAGCATGAAAAATCAATAAATGGAACAAAGGCAATTCAAATAAAAGGAAAATTCATTTAAATGATTAAATGAAGCTTGAAAAGGGGAAAAACACTACGAAATTGATTAAATTCAATTAATGACATAGTTGTTGAAAGCAAAAATCAAAATGAACCTCTTACCCTTCATGGCTAAATTTAATTACTTTAATTAATTAATAAATCATAATTTCCCTCAACAAAGAAAATTGGAGACAAAATGGACACAAATCACTCACTTTTGTTGAAATGGTCCAGCCTTTTGAAACCATTTAAATGATTTTCCCCTCCTTGTCCCCCCATTTATGGACAAAGCAAAGCCAATTGACCTTACCCAAGCATAACCATGATCAACTCACTCTACCCCCTACCCTTGGGAAAATCCTATAAGTAGAAATCATTTTGAGGCATTAAGGATCCATTCCATATCTTTGAATTGCAGCAAAGCTCTTGCAATTTGCATCCACACCACTCACTTGTCAATTTTAATAGCTTAATTGCTTTGATCATAGTATATTGTTCATCAAATAGAGCTAGAATTTGATTGAATGGATCTTAATTTAATATCATATAGCTTAATTCTCATCTTTAGAGTGTCACTAGTGAGGATCATAGCTAAGAGCCTCATTTACCACTTTATTTTAGAGATCCATGAGATGTTGATAGATTAATTATGTATTGATTAGATTAGTTCTCACTCTAATTCTTGTTGTTCTTAGTTAATCTTGTAATTTCATGAAGGTGAATAATATCATCACACAAATGGCACCCACTGTGGGGCCTTGAGCCTCAAATGCTAACAAATTTGTGATTTAAATCATCTTTGCATACATTTTTGTCTAGTTTTCATGTGTTTTCTGCAAGAATTTGCTAAAGTCATGCCTACGAAAAATCTATTCATGCTTGGAATCCTTAAAGTGTCACTTCGAAAGCCTGATCTTACGCCTGTTAGCTGAAAATTCACGCTTGAAACGGCAAAGCATTCAGCCTTTACGGCTTCAAATCATGCCTAAACACAGGGAAGTATCATGTATCACTTATTTTCTGTCACATTAATTTCCTCTTTGCATTGCGCTTTACACTTAATATCACACTTAAAGAGAAATTTTCTATCGCGTAGTAATAGAGATTATCATGCCTTTGATCATTAATGTTACACTTCTGAGAATATTTTTATCACTTTAGAAGCTTTGAATGTCACTTTACATTGACTATTGGCCACGGATTTAGGATTGTGTTTACACTTTGCATAGTTGATTTATTGCCTGTGCTATTATTAATGTCACTTGTCTAATGAAACGCGTTGCTTGTAATCAGTAAAGTCATGCCTCTGAGTGATTTATTCATGCCTATTAGCTGGAGGATGTCACCTGCATTTAATTTTCTATTTTTACATTCAATTTGATAAAATTTGAAAATCTGACTCTCTGTGTTTGTTGTTAACCAGTAAATGAGCAGACATCTGAGAGTGAAAAAGCCAGAAAGCAGGTTCAACAAGGAGGGAAAAGCATTGGCAAAGAAAATAATGAAGGAGAATCAAGTGCATACAAAGGCTGTCCTTGAATCCACACTAGATGAGGATGTCCAGGTATATGAGAAATATTTAGCTATGATTGAAGCTTATAAATAGAAATTTGTGTTTCTAAATTGGATTTATGAACCTTGAAATTAAAGCTTCTTTCATTAAAATCTTTTGATTGATTACATGCAAGTTTGGTTTCCCCTCATTGTGAATTGGTTGTGTTGGACTAACTTGTTGGAGGAGGGAGTTGGAGCAAATTGCCAAGGTGAGTTAGTGAAAAATGAAAATCAGCAACTCAAAAATGCCCCTAGCCTTTTGCTAGCTACAAGGAAAGGTATTCTACTCAAACAAGCTTGCATTCCCTTAACTTGTGGCATTGTCATTTAAACCTAGCTTTAATAAGGAAGAAATTGAACCACACATTTCAATTCTAAGAACCTCCTTGTCAAGAGGTTGAAAAAGAACTAAGTGTTTGAAGTGTTTGAGAATCAAAAGGAAAGTTAGGGATATGCTCTTCACCTTCTTGGTGAAACAAACTCCCAAAAACTTTACTTAAAATTCAAAATCTGCCTTACTTGCAAAATGAACATGCTAGAGATTTAGTGGGCTCGCCTCCCAAATTTTCCTTAGCGAGGCTAGTGAGAGGGACAGCCCAAAGTGGGATACACTTGCTTTTGCCACAAGAATCTGACCCACTATAAAATGAAACACATGTATCCTTAATGGGGTGCATGACAAAGGGATTTTAATTTTCTCAAATTTCCTCTAGTAGTCTTTACGGATTGCGCAAAATTGTGCCTCAGTGCGTGTGGGAAGCCCCTTAACATACTTGGGGGATGAGAGATTTTAATTCATTTGAACGGAATATTTACTAAATCCTATTTAAAGTAGCAAAGCCACCTTGTAGAGCCATGTTTACAATCCAAAATTGACTTTAGGTAGGCTGCTTGGAAGTTTTTATTGTGCTATACTTGTGAAAACATTCAAGAATATACACATTAGTTGTTGTTTAGAGACATTTATATGTGTGTTGTGCTTGTTTTCAATTTTCAAAACAAGAAATTTTCAAAAATACCTGATCAAAAGTTTTAAAAAATCTAAAAAATTATACCCTGGTCAGAGAAGTGTCGCCTATACACAAAATACACTCACCTGTCAGACTTTTAGTCATGTCGATGACTTTCTTAAACATGCGTATACACACTAAAGTCACGCTTAAGAACATTTGAGACACGCCTAGTTATAACTGGAAACCCGCTTGGAAATAGTAAAGTGTCGCCTAAAAACCCACAGAGGACAGCCTAACAAAAAACTAGTGCACGTCTAAAGGAGTTTTAGTCACGCCTATGCTTGATTCAATGTCACCCAAAAACATAAAAGGTCAAATAGAGAGTACTTCCAGGAAGATTCAAAAAATTTTGAATATCAATTTGAATACCCTTTTTCGAGTTTTCGCTGATCCAACTTACAGTCTGGTCAAAAATCTCGTTTCACATATCTGTCAAATTTTGCAAAGGATTAGATCCAAGTAGTCTTAACATGCATCCAAGGTTCATGCCTACATTCACTTGATCATATTACATCAAGAAAACCTTGCAAGCTGATGGGACTTATTTGAGACAAGAGCTCCCTTATCCCGGAGATGAAACTACTCCTAGAGTACCACAAAAGTCACCCAAACAAGAAAAAGAAGACAACATGATGTATCAAGGTAGTTTGGGTGGTAAGGATAATAGTGGCATTGATTTCACCAACCAAGGTAATTCCAATGGTGGAGGCAATGACATGAATAACCAGAGCAATATTAATAACCAAGGAAATACTAACAATGAAGGAGTAGATCCAAGTGCTCATGGAGTTAATCAAACTCATACTCAAAATAACACTGAACTAATAGCAGAAGATGCCATGGATGAAAGAGTTAGTGAGGCTATCCAATGTCCTTATTTCAAAAGGCTCATGGAAAAGGCAATGGACCTAGATAGAGAAAAACATTTCATAGACTTAGCACAAAAAGGTCTCAAGCTTCCTCGTGACTTTGATGTCAACCAACTTAAAACACCGGAAGTTGAGGAAAGTACCTTAGACATTATGAACAAACAATTCAAGGCATTTCAAATGCAACTAGACAACATCAAGAAAAGTGGGTCTCCCAAGCCTTTCTCTATAGAAGCATTGTGCCCATTCCCATTTGATATAAGCTTGGTTATGGTGCCATTCCCGATCAATGTTGTGTTCCCTAAATATGACAAGTACGAAGGAACAACGGATCCTCAAGATCACTTATGGGAGTTTTGTGCATTAAGCTTAGAGTTCATGCATGATACCACATATTTAATGAGATTATTTCCGTGAAGCTTAGGAGGCATGGCTATGGAGTGGTTTTCTAAGTTACCCTCCGGCATTAAAACCTTTGAAGAGTTAGCATCAAAATTCATGGCTCATTACTCATATAACATTAAACATGATGTCATGATGATAACATTATGAAACACAAAACAAAAAGATGGAGAGGCCTTCCTCACATTTCTACAAAGGTGGAGGACAGTTTTTGCAAGATATCCTAGAAGTGTGCCTGAAAAAGAGAAGATGGATATCTTCATAAACATTTTGAGTAATGAGTTAAACTACCACTTACGAATGCAATGTCCAAAGACCTTCCAAGATCTAATTGAAAATGGAGTAACCATGGAGGAAGTGTTGGTCAAAAGTGGAGAACTCAAACTGTACAAAGATAATAAGAACAACCCCAACAGTGGCAACAATGGTAGCAATGGCAATAATCAGAAGAATCATTGGTTTAATAGTAATAGTCATTATAAGAATAACAAAAAGGAATTGTGAATGATGGAGTAGTTGAATCTAGTAACTTGAAGGTGGTCCCCTTTTCTTTTACAAGGACACCTAATCAAGTGAACAATACCAATCAGAGCTCTAATGCACCATCCAACAACAATCACACCAAGAATGGAAATCAAGGAGATAATTCAAGGAATACTAAATTTGATAAACACTTGAGGCCAACCCCCACAAGGAACTTCAAACCCTTGGGTGAACCCCTTGGAAAGGCATTAAAGGTTCTTTTGGCTAATAATGTCATTACTCTACCCAAAATTCAGCCTTATGAGCCAAATGATAAGCCTGGTTGGTGGAGTGCCAATACCCATTGTGAGTATCACAGAATTTGAGGACACACAACAAATGAATGTCTGCAATTAAAAAATGTAGTGCAAGATTTAATTGATAACAGCACGATCACCATTGATAGACCTCCCAATAATGAAGATCATATGGCATTCAAACAACCCTTTTACAAACATGATAAGGGAGAGTCATCAAATAACAAGAAGCAAAGCGCCAATAATCTCAACTTTGCACCACCTTATGATCACATTGTTAATGCTATAATAGTTAATGAACAACCTTGAAAGGAAGCATCAAATGTCATTACAAGAGGGCAGAATTCTAGAATAACCTTACAAGGGATAGCTCCTAAAAGCACTAACATCCCACCATCCAATATTGTAGTCAAACAGTCTTCTACAGCAGCAAGGCCTTATAGTTTGGTTGATCAATTGCAACATACTCCAGCACAAATCTCTATCTTAGAATTATTGAAGTTGTCACCAAACCATAAGGAGATTTTGGAAAAAGCTCTAGGAGAGACACATGTTCCTACTAACTTAGAGACAGAAAGGTTTCAACATATGGTAGGTCATCTTGTAGCACCTCATTGTCTTTCATTTTCTGATCAAGATGACATGTCTATAACCCATCCTCAAAATCTACCATTGCATATAGAGGTCTTAATCGAAAGGCATAGAGTCAAAAGAGCTCTCATTGATGGAGGGGCTGGTCTCAACATTTTCACATTAAGTCTTGTCAAATCCTTAGGTCTATCTGAGTCTTGCATGGACCCTAGAAAGAAAATCACCATTAAAGCTTATGATGAAGCTAAAAGAGCTTCTAAGGGCATGATTGTATTGCCCATCCAAGTGGGACCTGTCAAGAAGGACACCAATTGCCAAGTGCTGGACATGAAATTAACTTATAATATTTTGTTGGGTAGACCATGGATTCACAAGATGCAAGCAATCCCATCCACGTACCGCCAATGCATAAAATTTCCATACATGGGTGAAGAAATCATAGTTGGAGGAGACTCTAACCCATTCCAATATTGCAATACACTCAAACCTCCTCATGAGTTATACATTCCACATAATTGGGAAGGAATTATTCAAGAAACCACAGTTGAAGATGTTAAAATGAAGGAACTAACAATAAATGTTACTCCACACCCTCCTAAAGCTAGCTCAGCAACATCAACTAAGGGAAAGGAAAAAGTGAGCTACGAGGGCCCAAATGCAATGGAAAGTTCATACATAGCACCTAAATTGGAAACAGTAATCTATAAACCTACCAAAGAAGAAAAGGAAAAAGCCAAGAAAGATCGTTACCAACACATGAGTGAAATGATGAACAACTTTGAAAAACAATGCAAGATTAGTTCAAAAGGGATAGGGGAATATTCTGTTTCTCTATTTGACATGCCCACATCTCCAAAATCACATGGTAAACCATCAAAAGAACATAAGTATAATTCCTATTTTGTAAGGGAAGATAACAAAGCAGCATGGGATAAGGAAGAAGATGACGTCCTTCAATGGCTTTACCATGATGAGGAAGATACTTCCAACACTCCCATGGAAAGAATTCAGCATGTAAAGATACAAACTAAGCAATATGGAAAAGGCTTTGATATAATGCAAAAGATGGGATACAAGGGAAGAGGACCCTTAGGCCAAAGAAATAGGGGATTATTGGAACCTATAGAACCTATTTGGAGGGCAAGTCATGAAAAATTTGGAGTAGGTTTTCAATGCAAAGGAGAAAGTTCAAGCCCAATGCAAGATTTTTATCCTCACATAAATGCCTTAGAATCCGAAGGAGATAGTGATGATTCTCAGGATTATGAATGGGATACTTTATCAGATGAATCATGTCAGGACAAGGAAGTGATTCCTATACATATGCAAAAATTCCAAGGCAAGAAGCTCAAATTAGTGAAGAACCTCCTATTCAAAGGCCTAATATTGAGCAAGTACCTACCAATGGAGCATGGATAGAAAAATTTTGGATACCTTCAGAGGAGGGAGATTCAAACATTAGTTTTAGCCCACTTGTGGCTTTTCCCATGTTGTTTCCCATAGAGGTTGACGAGGACTTGAGTGAAGGGGACTTTGACCCTTCTTCCATGGATCATCTTCAGGAAGCGCACGTCATAGATCTAAATGATACAATGTATGAACCCTCAAATGAAGTCATGTCCATAATGCCTATTGATGACATTTTACCCAATGAACCCTTACTTTTGATAAATCCACACCTCATTGATTGGGACCAAACCAAACCAAATGACCTACTTTACTTTTCCAATGACCAAGCAATGAATCACTACCTTAATGCGGTTGAACCCTCTTCCACCAATGAATTCAATACAGACATAATGAGAGCAACAAGGGTTCAATCTCTTTGTCAAAAGAAAAAAATGAAAAAAAATAGTAAAAAAATGAAAAGTTCTATTGGTGAAAACCCAACTGTGGCACCATTAGACCAAAAAAAATAAAATTAAAAGATGTTTCTTTTGGTGAAAACCCAATTGTGGCACCAAAAGAAGAGAGATTGGACACTTTTCCTAAACATGAAGAGGAAAGGTCACCTATAGTCATAGAGCCAATGGAAAAGGTCAATATTGGGACAGAATTAGATCCAAAGTTCATACACTTGGCAGCATCACTCACACCTCTAGAAAGAGAAGACTTCATAAAATTCTTCCAAGAACAACAAGTAAACTTTGAATGGTCTTATGCTGACATGCCTGGATTAGATCCTGACTTTATAATGCATCATCTCAATGTTCGACCAGGGGTTAAACCCATTAAGAAAAAGTTGAGAAAAATGCACCCCCACATAGCTCTTTTGGTCAAGGCAGAATTGGAAATTTTTTTGAAAGTAGGGTTCATAAGAGCAATAGCATATGCCGAATGGATCTCCAACATTTTACCAGTCACAAAGCATGATAAATCCATTTGTGTGTGTACGGATTTTAGAGATCTAAATCTTTCTTGCCCCAAAGATGATTTCCCACTTCCGAGCATAGATGCCATAGTGGATTTGACAGCAGGACACTCAATGTACTCATTAATGGATGGCTTTAGTGGGTATAATTAGATCAAAATTGCACCTGAAGACCAAGAAAAGATAGCATTTACTTGCCCTTGGGGTACTTTTTATTGGAATGTCATGCCCTTCGGTCTTAAAAATGCTAGAGCCACATATCAAAGGGCCATGACAACTATCTTCCATGACATGATGCACACATTTTTAGAAGACTATGTGGATGATATATTGGCAAAATCCCACAAAAGAGAAGAACACCTCCACATTTTGAAAAAGATATTTGTTAGGTTGGAGCAATTCAAGGTCAGATTAAACCCAAAGAAATGTGCCTTCAGAGTCCAATCCGAAAAGTTACTAGGTTATATAGTTTCCGCCAAAGGGATTGAAGTGGATCCTGAGAAAGTACAAGCTATAATGGACATGGAAATACCTAAGAATATCAGCCAAATGAGATCCTTACAAGGTAAAATCCAATCCATATGAAGGTTTATCTCCCAATTGGCTGAAAAATGTCATTCTTTCACCAGGTTGCTACATAAGGATACTATATTTATATGGGATGCCGAATGTGATCAAGCTTTCACATTGTTGAAGACTTATTTGATAAATCCGCCCATTCTCATGTCACCAATCAAGGGCAAAGCATTACTTCTCTACATATCTGCTATAGAAAGATCCTTAGGGGTACTTTTGGTGCAAGAGGATGAACAAGGAAAGGAAAGAGCTATCTACTATTTGAGTAGAATGTTGATAAAATATGAGCTTAATTACACATTTATGGAAAGAGCTTGTCTAGCAGTGGTGTTTGCATCTCAAAAATTGAGACATTATATGTTGATGCATAAGGTCAAGTTGATTGCCAAGATAGACCCTCTCAAATATTTGTTAAATAAAATAGCCTTAACAGGTAGAATAGCTAAATGGGTGATGATATTGAGTGAATTCAACATCAAATATGTCGATAGAAAGGAAATCAAAGGACAAGTGATAGCAGATCATTTAGCTGAAAATCCCATGACTTCTATACAAACTATTCAAGTGGAATTTCTGAATTCCGCCATTATCAACATAGAGGCAAAAACGTGGAAGTTATACTTTGATGGATCCTATACTCAAGGAGGTTCCGGGGCCGGCATATTATTGGTAACTCCTCAAGGTTACACCATTCCCAAATCCTACAAGCTTATGTTTCTATGTACAAATAATATAGCAGAATATGAAGCACTAGTCATAGGCATCAAAATGGCATTAGAATGGAATATAAAAGAGCTACATATTTATGGAGATTCTCAACTCATCATTAATCAAGTCAACAATGAATATAACACTAAGGATGAAAAGTTGATGCCTTATAAGACTATGATTGATGGATGGAAGAAATACTTTGCTTTGATCACCTTTGAACAGATTCCTAGAGAGAAAAATAGAGCAGCTGATGCCATGGCTACCTTGGCCTCTTTGTTACAAAAACTAGATCAAAATGAGAAGTATGAGTTCTTGGTGGAAGAGTTGGTAAAACCAACATTTGACCTCCCCGAAACCCAAATTGTTGCCCTCTTACATGGACATGACTCCCCTTGATATGGACCTATATATACCTACCTTAAAGACCAAGTGCTACCCTTAGACCAAACCCGTGCTCAAAAATGCAATTTCATATGCCAAGCCTCCCGTTACTTAATCCTTTCTAAAACATTGTATCGTAAGGGTCTAGACGGGATGTTACTTAGGTGTTTAGAGGAAGAAGAGTCTAAGTTAGCTTTACGAGATGTTCACGAAGGCATTTGCGGGTCGCACTCAAGTGGGTTAAATCTAGCTAAGAAAATCCTTCGCTTAGGGTATTTTTGGAAGACATTGGAAAAGGATGCTTGCCACTTTGTGAAGATATGCAGCAAATGCCAATATCATGGTGATATGATACATGCACCAGCACAAGCATTACATCCACTTGTCACACCATGGCCTTTCTATCAATGGGGGTTTGATTTAATTGGTGTCATAAATCTACCTTCTTTAAATGGGCACAAACATATTATAACCACAACAGAATATTTCACCAAGTGGGTTGAAGTGGTTCCATTGATAACGGCAATAGGAAAGCAAATTTCCATGTTTATCTTGAATCATATCATTTGCTGATATGGTATTCCTCATGCCATAATAACAGATAATGGAAAACAATTCAAGAATAAAGATGTTGATGAGCTATGTGCTACATTTCATATCACTCACCATTCATCATCAATTTATTACCCTCAAGGAAATGGGCAAGCCGAAGCCACAAATAATAATATATTGAAGATCTTGAAAAGGTCGGTCAACAAATCAGGAAGGAATTGGCATATGTAAATTAATCCAGCATTATGGGCCTATAGAACTAGCATAAGAACACCCATCGGGGCCACGCCATTCTCACTAGTCTATGGGACTGAAGCAGTTATACCATTAGAGGTTGAAATCCTATCTTTATGAGTGTCATTACAAGGATTGATCACAGATGAAGACTATAGGGTTGCTAGACTTCAACAATTGGAGTTACTTGAAGAACCTCAAACACAAGCTTATGAGCACCTGAAAGTGTACCAAAATAGAATCTCAAGGAACTATAATAAACATATCAAACTGAGAGTTTTTCAGGTAGGAGACTTGGTGTTGAGAGAGAATCCAAAGAATTAGGTTGAGAGGGAAAATAAAGGCAAATGGGAGGCTAATTGGCTAGGCCCATTTATCATAATATCTTCATTTGGCACAGGAACCTATAAATTATCAAATTGTGATGGAGAGGAACTTCAAGAACCTATTAATAGTATTCATCTTAAAAGGTTGTATACATGAGGTAGATGAAAGAGTATAAAGAGTATCAGATGAGAGAGCATCCTATTTTATTGTACATAGTTCAAAAGAGATCTTGAAAACACCAAAAACATTTGAAAACCCAAAAGGATAAAAACATTGAGAAAATTGAGCATGAAGAAAGGAAAAACATCCAAAATGATGTTGTCTTGGTGAAAACCTAGTAAATAGGCGCCTTGATGATAAAAAAAAAGGAAAAAAAAAAAGAAAAAGAAAAATACAAAAAAAGTGAAAAAGAAGAAAGTGCCCTAGTGAAAACCTAGTAAATAGGCACCTTGGTAGCAAAAAAAAAAAAAGAGAGAGCTTGATCCATCCAAAGGGTGAAAACTTGGTAAACAAGCACCTTTGGTTCCCTTCAGTCGGTCTTTCCTAGGTTGCATTTGTACATAATGCATCTCATCATCCCATTTGTCCAAACCTTCATTGCATTCGTCATTTGTACATAGTCCTAATAAAGCTTGGTAGCTTCATCATTTGCATTGCCCAAAGTTGTCAAAATGGGTATATTCAAACACTTGGGGGCAATGAAGAGCATATCACAAAGTTAGTACATAAAAAGGATTCAAACAAACAACATTCAGTCAGAGTCAAACATAGAGAGAGCGAGATCTGAATTTTAGAAGAAAGAAGCATATTTTCATGAACCTTTGATAGATATCATTGTTCATAAACCAAGAAATTGATTACCACAACAAAATCCTTGAGCCTTAATAGACTTTATTATTCAGGATTAAATAAAAATCAAACATCATTAATGATCAAGGTACTTGGAAATACTATTTGAAAATCAAGAAACAATGCAAAACACTTGAAAGATTCTTTTGAAAGTTGGTTGAAAATCTCTTTGCTTATATCGATTGATTTATATTAAGTCTCTTTAGCTAATTGATGGTATTGGCAATGATAGAGATATGATATTTTATTGCCTTTGAGTGACTATTTGGAGGAAGATTTGTCACCTTATGGGAAGTTGTCTAACGACATGGTCATCAAAGAACCATCGAGGACTATCTCATAAGCAGATGGATTGACCTTTGTTTGTTTACGCAAATGGATCCGTTGGTTATTTAGATTTTCTATATCTTAATACCAAAAATCCACTTGCAACATTGAATCCGTTGACACCGGTATTCAGACTCCCATAGTTGGTCATCCAACTAGTGAGGGTTGTACTAGTTCATAAAGGAGGTTACCAAATGTGATAAAAAGTGGTATTCATATCATGATGTCAGTGGGCAATGGTGATTGTACTTGCTTTTCAGTCCCAAATGCTCAATGATGAAAATTTATCCTCAAGGCATTTAATTGCTAAAAGCTGGTGACACTTAGGTTGCATTGCAAAGCATATTAGATTCATTGCATTATCTTGTTAGATTAATTGCATTGTCCTGTTTGATCAAATGCATGTGTTTATGGTTATTTTTCCAAGGGAACGAGGGGGTACATCAATAATCTTGGGTAGTTAAAACATTTACGCAAAATGGGTTCAATAATAATGTTTGTTATTGATAAAACACAATAAAGAAAATGAGATTATCTTTTGCATGCACGCATTGAGCATTATTCATTATCCACATTTACAATGAAAAATCATCCATACATAATGTGCACTCATATAGTTAAGGATAAACTAGCATACATTGAAAAATCAACAAAACATAGGACCATACATGTGCATTTCCATTAAACATCTTAAATCCATACATGAACAACAGAAGAGCATCACCAAATTCATCCATCTTTGCATACATCTATATATATCATAAAATAAGATATTGCATTCATAGCATGAATTCAAGTAAATGCATAAATCAAACATCATATAGCTGCATAAAAGATAATCTTATAATCAAACTCATCAAAGAGAATCAATAAGTATATCATCATCTATCATCATCAAAAAGGAGGATCCCATACATCAAATATGTCAAGGTATCATCAAAGTGATCTATCAAATGTTTTGATAAATGAGTATAACATAAAAGATAGACCAACAACACTGAGTAAATCTGTCATCATATCGCTCAAGAGCCTATAGGACCAGATCCATCTAGCCCTCTACTATCCTATGGGGGAGGAGCCTGTGATGTACCCACTCCATCCTACCTCTGAACAACCATGACAGATACAAGCTACTATAATAAAGAGGCAACCTAGTCCAATTGACCCACAATAGTGGATATCTCTATCCTCATAGACTGTAAACCTCGCTCTAATCCATCCATGCGATCATCCTGTGCACCTTGTGGCTATCGAGCTGGCAAAGGCATCTGTGGAGCCCCACCATCCTACTGTGCACCATCCTGCTGTGCATCATCCTGCTGTACCTAGTCCTGATGAGCCGCATCATCATCAGACTGTGCTAAGGCCACTCTCTGTAACTATACCAAGGGATATAATATCCCAGGAACCTGCCTAGCTACATCAATCTGTGCATGTCTCTGAGCTCTCTGATGTCTATGCACTCTATCCTGTCTATCTACTCTAGGCCATCTAACAGCTGCATCATCCTGTGCTCTATCCTACCTATCATGACCCAGATCTCATCTCACTTGACCTCCCCCTACAGCAACCCGAGGATGTCTATGTCCTCGACCTCTTCAATGTCTACCACCCCTCTCACCATCATGATGTCCGGGAATAGGCTCAGCCAAATCAGTAAACTGAGGAAACCTGTGGCGAGACCACCAATCTGCATACTCGTGTGTTATCCCGGCATCAGCCATACGAAGAAGTATCTCCCATCTGTAGATAGTCATACCCACAATCTGACCTAATGCAAACTGATAATCAATACAGGGACCCCATAGAGAAATCTCTGCCTGTACTTGAGCATATAATGCATTACCCTGAGGCATATCCTGAATCCACCCATACTGTCTCAAAACTCTACCAAAGAAAAAGTGCTCAATAGTGGTAGGAGTGCACCCAATCATCCAGCAAGGGGCAAACATATATGGTAACTCATCACCATCCTCTCTCCAATGATCACAACCGAGATAAGGATGCCATATAACCTAATCCAGATCATCAATCTGACGTCGCTAGTAATCCAAATGACCCATATGATGTTGTATGACCATGCCTGTATATAAGAAAGCATAGGGATATCCCTGAGGTCAAACTCTGTTAGAAATAGGCCTAGTAATGGGAAGATGTTCCCATATCCACAACTACAAAACAATAACACCTGCTGACAATGAGGCGCTACCCCAATAAACTACCTCATGTAAATCATGATACAACTGGGCCAAGATGTAGGAACCCCAATCAAACTGTCGAGGATGAGCAAGTAAATCCTCTATAATCTGGCCCCAACTGACTGAAAAACCATGACCTCTCCGGTCGGGAAGAAGTAGACCGCCAATCAAGGCACCCAAAACTACTGGTAATGTCAGAAAAGAGGCAAACTAAGGCCATGTAATCGTATCCCCATCTCCAATAGTGTTGTCCCCGAATACTCGTCGGCAGATAGAAGAATCATATGCAGAATCATAGTACACCAACTCACCCCTGCAAGGAATCCGCAATAATCGATACACGTCCTTTGGCGTGATCGTCATCTCTCCGTAGGGCAAGTGGAATGTGTTGTGGTTGGAGTGCCATCGCTTCGCCACTGTAGTCAATAAACCATGGTTCAACTGGAACCATGGGAGATCAAGGAGGAAACTCAAACCACATCTCTCAATAACTCAGAACTCAGCTGCAGAAAGTCTCTGACCTAAGTCAATAACCCATGATGCAACTGAACGAACGTATAAAGTAGGATAATGATCTTGTTGGCAAGGTAAAGGAATAATATCAGTATATTGTATCAAGGAATTATCTCAAGTCAATCAAAAGTATCAAGTAATCACACTAAAGTATCATCATTCATTTCTCTGTGTCCTGAGAATGAAGTGATAGTCTCAAATCATATTGGTTTTCACACTAATTGATTTATCCTATCAGTTCATATTCAAATCATATTGGTTTTCACACTAATTGATTTATCCTCTCAGTTAATATTCAAATCAGATTAACAAATCATATTCTAAAGTACTACTATCCTGATATCTAAACCAATGTTTTGTTGACAATCATAGACCTACACTAATTATCTGACTTTCTCATCAGGGGGTTATCAAATTGTTCATCAGATATGATCAACACATGTGTAAAAAGTATGGAAATTTTGCAAAAAATACATCAGGCGTGATTTTTCTGCTGTCAGGCAACATTTTAACCTAGGCATGACTTAATTTGGTCCTAAGCAACTTTATTATTTTGCCAGGTGACAGATTTTTTATACGCGACAGTGAATTTGACAAAGCGACAGAGAGTTTTCCCTTAGGTGACAGTTAAAAAGTTAGGTTTCGGGTAGGCGATAACCTATTCGAAAAGGGGTATTTTTCCCTGGGGCAAGGCGACAGTTTTTTCCTGCTAGGTGAGACTTAATTATCTTCTAGGTGGGAGATTATTACACGGAGGTGATAATAAAAACCGTGGATGCAATAGTAAAAGACCCTAGGTGACAATCAATTCTATCCTAGGCATGATTTCTTGAATGCAAAGCAACGATAAAACATGAAATTGCAATAAATGCTTAATAAATGATCAATAAATGCAAGATCAAAGTTTGTAATGACTTACTGGAGGCCCATAATCAGCAAGTCTCACATATCTTTGGCATCTCTCAAATCTATGCTCCCGAATCGGCACAACCATCTCGAAATCGCTAGAGAATCAGAGCAAAATCACCAAGGGTAAAAAGTAAAAATGAATGGTAAAAGAGGGTTCTTAACCTATTTAAGGTAGTTTTGACCTAATTGTGAACTTAAAATTATCCATTGACTTCTCTTAGCATATCAAATCAAACCAGGGCATAATCATACATCATGGGATATTATCAATAGTCAAAAACTAAAACATATTTGCTATATCAAACATCAATAATCATTTTCAAATCATGCAATTCATATGTTTTAATTTCTGAGGGGGCAATAAGGGTATCAAATCAAAATCACAATCATACATCATGAAATTAGTGGGGCATCATAAATTTTTTTTTGTATCAAGAGGCAGCAATCAATCACATAGGGAATCGCAATCAGGACATAAAGAATCTTTGAATCGATGTTCTTCTCACATTGACTCAAAGAGGGGCATTTTTAGACATGAAAAATTGGCAAAAGGCTTAAATCAATCAAAAAGGTGCATCAAATCATCAAAATAGCATGAAAAATCAATAAATGGAACAAAGGCAATTCAAATCAAAGGAAAATTCAATTAAATGATTAAATGATTAAATGAAGCTTGAAAAGGGGAAAAACACTATGAAATTGATTAAATTCAATTAATGACATAGTTGTTGAAAGCAAAAATCAAAATGAACCTCTTCCCCTTCATGGCTAAATTTAATTACTTTAATTAATTAATAAACCATAATTTCCCTCAACAAAGCAAATTGGAGACAAAATGGACACAAATCACTCACTTTTGTTGAAATGGTCCAGCCTTTTGAAACCATTTAAATGATTGTCCCCTCCTTGTCCCCCCATTTATGGACAATGCAAAGCCAATTGACCTTACCCAAGCATAACCATGATCAACTCACTCTACCCCCTACCCTTGGAAAAATCCTATAAGTAGAAAGCATTTTGAGGCATTAAGGATCCATTCCATATCTTTGAATTGCAGCAAAGCTCTTGCAATTTGCATCCACACCACTCACTTGTCAATTTTAATAGCTTAATTGCTTTGATCATAGTAGATTTTTCATCAAATAGAGCTAGAATTTGATTGAATGGATCTTAATTGCATATCATATAGCTTAATTCTCATCTTTAGAGTGTCACTAGTGAGGATCATAGCTAAGAGCCTCATTTACCACTTTATTTTAGAGATCCATGAGATGTTGATAGATTAATTGTGCATTGATTAGATTAATTCTCACTCTAATTATTGTTATTCTTAGTTAATCTTGTAATTTCATGAAGGTGAATAATATCATCACACAGTAATCATTAAATGTTATGATGATTCCTATGTAATAGTCAAATCTAGTTTAATTTTGTACACTGTAGATCTTAGGTTTTCTAAGATATTATAAACCTAATTAGGTCATGGAAATTATAGAAGTTTTTATATAATTGTAATTGATATCATTTTAACAAGGAATTGAAAGGAGATCATGAAGCAGTAGCCACTTTCAAGACATCAAAATTTAGACAAGGTTTGCATGACAGAGTAGTTAATAGAGATTCAATTTAGTTTATTCATAAACATTCAAGGCTACAGAGTAGAACATAGGACAATTTACTACACATTAAGGTGATATTCATTCAATAGTTCATAGATCTGATTCAAACAAAGTTTAGTTGTCATTTACATATATCTTTTGTTATTCTCTAATCATTGTAACAAAGTTTATAAAATCTCCTAAAAGATTAGACTTAACAGTCTGATTGTAAATCTCTTAAACGAGTGCACACTCAAGTAGTATTTTTTAAATCCTCTCACAAGATAGATCTAATCGATCTGATTGTTACTCCTAATAGGGTAAGATCACCGAAAGTGATCAAAACTTGTAGCCTTAATTGGCATACTTTATTTATTGTAGAAGTGAAGAATTTGTGGGTGTTATCCCCACCACAATTTTTACCTCCTAACAAGGGTTTCTATGTAACCAAAATATTTGTGTTATGTGTTACATTTCATGATTGGTTTATTGTTTGATTTCATGCACTTTACATTTACAAAGTCATTTGAATGAATGTTGCAAACAATGGATTTAGTTGGTGAGTTAGTCACTATTATTTCAGATTGAATATTCAGTTAAAGTTTTTAAGGGTACTGATTCACCCCTCCCCTCTCATTCCCATATCTTTCTATCCCAACAATTGGTATCAAGGCTAGATCTCTTGTTTTGGAAGTTTAATCACTCAAGTGAAAAGATATAAACATGGAAAGATATAGGCTGGACAAGGCTATTGAGAATCAAAAGATTTAGATGCAAATCTTCATTGAGAAATACAAGCAAGCTAAGGATGAGTTGAAAAAGTTACTTGTTCAGAGAAAGGATATGGCTATTAGGTAGTGTGAGACTGATTATCATGAAGAAGACATTGATGATACACTTGAGATTTCTGGATCTAGTTTAGGCAGTATATCGAACATATCTAAAAAGTGCAATTTCTAATGTATCTGAGAAAAATCTTCATTTGACTGAACAAGTTAAAGACCTATAGATCATTCAAGAAGTACAAATGGTAAGAATGATTGATGTAATGAATAATGATAGACAAGCTGAACAAGAGAGAAATTTGGTTGTTGAAGACAAAAGACAAATGATTGAAAAGTTACAAGTTAAGGAATTTGAGATACTGAGACTTACTGAGCATCATTTTGAGATATCCAATCATATGGTTGTTGTAAGGTAGGAGATCAACCAAGTAAATAATGAATTGACAAGGAAAATTGAAGATATTGGTGAGCTTAGAGAAGAAAATGAAAAATTGAGAAATGAAGTGAAAATGTAGCAACAACATAATGAGATGATGAAAAAGGCTGAAGATAGTTCCAAAAAGATTGATGATTTTCTGATAAGTCAAAGAGGACTTGGAAGCACTACTGGATTAGGCTATACCGAGCAAGGAGATTCATCTAAGAAAGATGAACAAATTAATAATTACCAAAGTCAAAAACCTAAGAAGTTATCATGCTATCATTGTGGTAAACCAAACCACACTTGAAATGTTTGCAGGAGTAAAGCACAAGGTAAACCTAAAACCACTCCTAAGTTCAATGGTCATTGTTATAATTGTAACAAGTTTGGACATCAAGCACATGAATGTAGATCTAAGTTGAATAGGACTCCTAACAAACCCTACATGGAGAAACACTGTCACACTTGCAACATGCATGGACACACTTCACAAGAATGTAGAACAAAGATGAAGCAAGTCTAGACACCGAAAGGATAGAACAAAACCTATCAACTGAGAAGACAAGGTAATGCTTATACTTGGGATTATAACACATGGGTTAATTACATAACATGTGGAAGATATGGACATATTGCAACTAATTGCATGAGGAAGAGATGGAAAGGAAAATATCATAGCTGGACAAGGACGGGTATGGCATACTTACATTGTCACAAAGTCGGTCATCTAAGTAAAGATTGTTGAGACCGAGAACCAGAAACACAAATCTTTGAAAATGGAAATACTATTGAAGATATCATGATGATAAGAAACACTATGTGGAGAAAAGCATCAAATGATAATGCTAAGTCAAGTAATGTAATCGGTGAAACCTCATCCATTGGATTGGGTGACATCGGCACCTCCACCTAAGCTGAAAAGGTATGTATGGAATTGACATTTCAATTGGTTATATCTATCATATAGTTCCTTATATTAAAAGTGCACATACCAAATCTGTATGAAATAAGATGCATTATGGTTTTGCAAGTTTTGAGTTTCAAGTGTTCACAATCGGTATATGTTAGACCGAGTGAGAAGTTGCCAGTCAGTAACTATTATGCAAGCTTAACCGAGTGTCAGTATTAACGGAGTGGAAATTTACATGTTAACCAAGCTTGTGATATTTTGTGGTATACACCGAAATTGACAGTTGTCGTCAAGTTGTATTAGGTCGAGCATTTATTACAAAAAGGTTTGAGCAGGAATTTGAAAAAGTTATAAATACATGATGAACTTAGTCTATTTTTTTCACACGACAATCACGAGAGAAAAGATTTTATGGAGTGATTTTGAGAAAAGGATTTTCAGAGCATTTGAGCACAAATTTAAAGAACTATGAGCATTCTCATCATTATTTTGAGTAAGTATTATTATCACTGAGCTATCTACTTACTGCTTACCGAAACCCTAAATGAGAAACTATGGCATCCATATCAAAAGTGAGCAAGTCTAAGTATGCAGAGGAGGAGGAAGTAAATCTAATAGTTTCTACTACATGTGACAAGCCCAAATATAAACTTCATCTTGAAGTAACATCACAAATTGATAAAATGGGAGCTTTTTCAAGGATACCACCTAGGGTTTTGCTAGTAGAAGACGTCCAGTCGTATATTCATTACAAGATAGGGGAAATTAGAGATTTTGAGATGTTTGCTATATATTAGAAGTTGTGTGGTGAAGATGGAAAGCTAAAAATTGATCATGAGCACCTAAAAGTTAAAGGTTTGGTTAATGCCCTAAATTTCCTTAAAGTTTTAAAAAATAAGTGGATTAGAATAGTTCCGAGTCAGTATCATGATGGGAAGTTATGGTTGGATGAGCCCATAAAAATCACAAAGAACACTATACAAGCAGTAACCAAATACCCAACAATTGATAAGGTGAAGGCACTAAGGGGTGCATCGAGGATCGAGCTGGAAAAGAACACTAGAGCTAAATGGGATCATAGAGCAATGAAAGTAAGCACAATTACTGATCCCGAGACAAGATTTAGAGATTATGCCATTGGTTACAAGATATTCAAATCAAGCAGACCAAACAATGTACCGTGTGGTGTAGTTGACATAGCTTACAAAATAGTTAAGAAGGGATTTCAGTTGGACCTTTCCGAGCTACTATTGAAGCAAGTAGAGGAAAACATGAAGACTATCCAATCGGCCAAGTCCAACACTTGTAAGTTTTGATCCTTACTACTTTGCATATTATTTTATGTGAAAATTTTTTTCCCTTCAGTCAGTAATGTAGATTGGTCAACTGACAAGCCAGTTACACTCCAGATCATAGATTTGATTAACAATTTCGGAGATAATTTTGTTAGTATAGTAGACAGTTATTTTGAACATTTCAAGGAGAGAATAAATTCAAGGAACATAATTCCAAGGCAGCTAGTAGAAGAATATGAACATGATATTTTCTTTCTATTTGATACTGATCATACCTTGATTAAGGTTGTGGAGCCAAGGAAAAAATGGTTAGCCCCTATGAGTTATGAGTTAGATATTGATTATGCATCTAGATCAATACAGGATTTATTGGTTGAGCCTAAGGAGCCAAAAGTGGCTAGGTTTGGCACTTATGAAGAAGCCAAGACAAGGATAAAGACAAGCCTAGTCATTGCTAAAATAACTAAGAAATCCAAGAAAATGATGAGTAATTTGGTGAAGAAGTTTGGAGATGATGCTGAATCATCTGAGAGCATACCGGTTGAGGTAGAAACTGAAGGTCAGTTACTTATTTCTAACAAACCATATGATGAAGAGGCAACCGAGTAAGATAGAGATGTAGATTCTACACCGATTTCACCTTCCCCCACTCTGAAGAAGATGCAATCTGAAGTGCAAACAAGGGCACGTACAAGGTCAACAACTATAGCTTCACCTCCACTAAAGAAAGGAGTTGTGAAGATATCTAGACCAACTACAGCTAGACCAAAAAAGACCTACAAGAAAAGAGGTACAAATACTACTACCGAGGCCCCCAAGAAAGGAAGAAAATTAATCAGAGGAAAGGATGATATAGATGATGATGAAGATGATAATGATCAATTCAAGGTAGTTGTAAATAAAAATCAATCAATTGATGAAGTAGCTTAAAATATCATAGATAATGGAGGTCTAAGTGACCCTGAAATCAATCAATTTGAACACCTATCAACCAAAGACCAGAACAAGATTGAAGAAGTTGTAATTCAAATGATGATCAAGTTTAAAAAGGTACCCATTGAATTTTCCAAATATGTACCCAAGGCATTATATGAAACAATTTCACAAAGATGGACTTATGCCTTGAACACCGAGAAGAGAATGAGGGAACAATCCCTAGTTATGGCAATGCCTACACTAACAGTTCCCGAAGTTAAGGAATTGATGAAAATATATTCGAAAAGATTCTTAGTAAAGAGTTGGGCACTGCAGATAGAAAATTTGGTAGATATTGATGAGAACAGTTAACTTTTGTGGACTTCTATACTTCACACCTGGGCTGAGTCAAAAAAGATGGCTTTGGCCATAATCTTCGAGAGGAAGCTCAAGAGAAAAGGGAAAGGAATACATTCTGATGATGCTGATTTGGCACCAAAGAAAACAATTGATTTATCAGGTACTGAGGCACTTGATACTATTGATTCCTCAAAGAAAATAAGTGTAATCCAGGATGCACTCGAGTGGGTGACAATACAAGGAATCACAAATGATTGAAATGATGTACTCATTGAGGACATCACAAATGGTGATCTTGACAATATCAAAGATGATGAGGATGTCACAATTGCTAGATCTCAACCAGAAGAGAAAGCCTCTACCGAGCCAGTAGTGAGCACTATACCAGGTGATCTTCCAATCTCGATGCAAGTAGTTGAAATAATTTCACAAGAAGAACCTGAAGGCTCAATCCCTGATAAATCCAAAGACACAACAGGGGAACGACATACAAGTACTACCAATACTACAAAGATAGATACACCTAAGGTAAAACAGGCAGATACACAAGGACAAGATGACCCCAAGCCTACCAAGACAACACAAAAAAAACACTACATCCAAAGCTCCATCTCAATCAACTGATACACATGTTACCGAGGAGTAGAAGAAGGAAGATAAAATGTCTAGCAAGTAGGATAAGCAAAGTGTTGAGGTAAAGGCTATAGTTCCTTTTGTGAAATCATTTCCCCAAGAGTCCAAGAAGAAAAGAAGAATCATGGCAAAGGGCCAGTCACAATGATGAAGTCATAGAAATACCTGAATGTGACTAGAGGACTTTGGACCCTGAAGCATCAAGAAAATATGGGGATTTGTGTACAAGGAAATAAGTACAAGAGAATCTGAGAAAAGAGAGCAAGAGAAAGTAGATACTTGAAGATGTGAGAGACATCTTGTAGCAAGTTGTACCTGATGTCTCAATTAATGAAGAAACACCCATATTGGACCAACTTGCCTCCCTTGCAAATCAAATAAATGCCCCGGACATAGATGCCGAGAAAAAAATTGAAGAAAGGGTAGAAGAAAAGATTTAAAATAAGTTAGAAGAGAAGATCAGCCAAGAAGTGACAGTAAACAAAGTAAAGCTTTCTGAGGTAAGCACCAAGTTACAAATCATTACTCAGAAAATAGTTCAAACTTTATTTAAGTTATGTACTGTGGAGAATTTCACTGCTGAGGTCAGTGAAAAGATTAAAAAGCTGGATGCTGAAATCCTAGGCAGTGAAAATGCATCCTTAATAAAGCCAAATGATTTTCACAAAAATATACTAAAAGTTCAAGAACTCAGGTAGTTAAGAGCAGACTTGAGGAAGAAGGAAGATAAGATAAGTGACCAAGTCACCGAGCTATAAGCATAGCTACTTCCCCACCTCAAAATAATTGAGCGACACATTGTGAAGGCACAAGTCTTAGTTGCAACACCTAAGATTTTAGTATTGGAGAACATATTTTACATGCATGAACAAGTCAGTCTTGAGCACATTTCTCTCAACAACTTGAAAGCGGAATGGGAAAACCTCTTTGATTCTTTCATGAAAACCCATAAGCACATTTTTGATAAAATGTAAGTACAAACTTTTGATTTTTGGCATTAATCTCAAAAAGGGGGAAGTATAATGTATATGCCAAATGTATTTTTATATGCTAAGTGTACTACATACATATCGAGAGCATGCACTAAGGGGGAGTAATTTTGCAGAAGAGTCAATTGTATATATGAAGAGTTACAACATGTTGAGATATATCAGCTTATACACATTATAGTTTTGATACTAATGCCAAATGGGGAGATTGTTATCTCTATGTGAGCATTGGATGTTGTCATTAGTATAAAATTAGATCAGTTGGTTATCTAAGCTGATCTATCGGTAAAGAATGGAACAACAAGCTATAGTATGCTAGTCGGTTGAACAAACAAGCCTTCATACCAAAAAATCACAAGGTACTACCGAGAGCTAAAATGAAACGGGCTTAATCGAGCACCAGAGTATATTTATTGAGCATCAGAGTAAACTAAGTACCAAGCATTAGTAAACATTGAGCAGTATACACAATGTGCACTAGTGTATTCACCAAACAAAAAAGGTTGTGTTTACTGAGTTATCTAGGAAACATCATAGTAATTAGGACTGATACATCTATCTATGCAAATGGTTACATGGATCCATAAAACATTTTACCAAGATCGAGGGTTATTTATTGTGGATGTAATCATTAAATGTTATGATGATTCCTATGCAATAGTCAGATCTAGGATAATTTTGTACACCGTAGATCTTAGGTTTTCTAAGATATTGTAAACCTAATTAGGTCATGGAAATCATAGAAGTTTTCTATATAATTATAATTGATGTCATTTTAACAAGGAATTGAAAGGAGATCATGAAGCAATAGCCACTTTCAAGACATTAAAATTCATACAAGGTTTGCATGAAAGAGCAGTTAACAGATATTCAATTCAGTTTATTCAGAATCATTCAAGGCTATTAAGCAGAACAAAGGATAGTTTACTACACATTAAGGTGATATTCATTTAGTATATCATAGATCTGATTTAGAAAAAGTTTAGTTGTCATTTACATATACCTTTTGTTATTCTCTAATCATTGTAACAGAGTTTGTAAAATCTCCTAATAGAGTAGACTTAACAGTCTAATTGTAAATCTCTTAACCGAGTGCACTATTGGTTCTTTTTTATGCTGTGATAAAAATGATAGCAACCTTCTCACTTTGCAATGGATCTTTAAGAGCAGCCAACTCCAAGTATTTAACAAATGATGAAAAAGGATCAATTAACAAGGATGTGGATCCATCCTTCTACGCTTCTGGTTCTGCATAACCAAGGTGGGTATACCCTTCAACACCTTCAGATATTCAATAAGGTGTAAATCGACAAAGATCTCACAAAGGCTCAACAAATCTGCAAGATACTAGATTAATGGCTAATCAATCCATTGAACATCGACCATAGACTGGAGCATGAGATTAGTACAACACCACAAACTACATAAAACACAAGATATTTTAGAGTTTATTTTCAATTTGCAGAACATAGCTAAGACCAATTTGTGATGCATCAATAAGGAATATATTGATTTCTGACTAGTGCCTTATCCATTAGGCAATACTTCTTGTTCAGGAGCAGCATATAGAAACAAACTACTGTCATAGACTCAAAACCATAAATACAATGATATCAGACCATACACTACTTGCAATGAAATCCTTATGTAGAACATTATGAATTTATGTCATATCCATAGCTTCATTTAATCCGATCCTAGATCAGGACTAAGGACTAATAACACATACACAGATGACTCCATGCAATGAATCAGAAGATTCATAATTCAACTTAACAACACTTAGAAGAGACTTGAATCTCAGATAAAACTATATTAAGTGTAATGAATCTTGCTTCTATAACAATCTGATCTACAACATTTACCACTTCAATAGTACGCAAAAGATCTGGAAACACTTATATTCTATCTGATAATAAAATTGAAACAATCAGAAAGCTACATCCTAATGGAACTAGGAAATGACTGAAACTCCAGGAGTTAAGCTCAGCTTCAAACCCTCTGTGGAGACCAGGATTTTAGAACCCTTACAATAATGAGAAGATTTCCAATATATCCCTCAGGAAAAGACATAAAAGATATTTCAACTATGACACCTATTACTTCCAGAAATACAACTCTGCAAACAACCTCTTTTCCCACCAAAATCTAACCTTGGAGAGAAAAACACTTATTGCCCTTTCCCGCTTCTCCAGAACTAATTCTAACCCTCGCCATTCAATCCATCATTTCGTGGCATTTCCAATGATATATTATACTCATATGTTCAATCAAAAATTGAACCTCCAGCACCATTTTCAAATTCTTGTTCCATGACATACTTAAATTTTGAATTTATGCAAAGTTTGAACTTTATCAATTTGTTTTAAAATTTTGCACATAGATTTAAATCTGGTGGGTCCCACATGTGCCACGTGGCACAATCTGGTTGGTCCAACAGACCACCTCATCGCCACCTCACCGGGCTGATCACCACATCACCAGTGGTGCCACTTGTTGCTCACCGATTGGCTCATGTCTCTAACTGGGCATCCACTTGTACATTCTCACCACCTCATCAAAGTTGCCACGTGTCACCTTGTCGCATGATCGCAAGGGACAAATTCAGCCCTTGCAATCATGCGACCACCGTCGGATCATCTACCTTGGGATCCACGCCCAATCTGCAAGCTGATCCACCATGTCATCTACCAAGTCACTCACGCAGGCCCTGCCAAAAAAAACTGTCATTGCTACCACCGGGCATGGTTTTCGAGGCAAGTCCTAGGCTCCTGTGCATGCATAACCTTCTCATGCTTCTTCAATCTTCATTGTATGTCCTTTTCCTTATAAACTCTTTATTTTTCCTTTGCAACGTCAATGTGGGATAAAGTTCTTTTTACAATTGTATATTTCTTGTCAAAAATTAAGTTGGCATCTATGCCAAACTGGGCCCACCAAATCCGGCCAGCTCCACACATAAAGCACTCTCTCTCTTTCTTCTTTACCACATATTTGAGTGGTATTTCTTTTAAATATCTCATTATTATGCAACATTGTGAATGTGGGATAAAATATCCTCAATGCACAATCCACTTTTGTCTTCCCAACTCACTCCCAGATGCTTACATTTGAGTCTTTTCTTACTTCTGGTATATCAGTGGTATTTTGGCAATGAAAACATTGCCATTTCTCCTTCCTTCTACATGTACATGCCCCTCAAACATGTATGCAACAACTTAATAGAGGCTCACACAAGCCTTCCTGTCCATTCACTTGTGTGTGTTGCTCCCTGTCTTTCAAAACAACCACTAAATATAAAAACGTGGACAATACCTCTTACCTGGCACATGTATTTTGTTTGGTGTTTAATCTGGTCTACAAGCAGCACCAAAGGAGGCACGTGCCAGCAAGGAAAGGGGTGTGCATTCAACTCCTAGCAGAATGCCTGCAACATTATTTACTTTGTTCGTTGGCAGGACATACCTATGTGCACCAATGGCATTGTTTGAATGATGCGTGCTGCATGGAGAAATACACAACACCATTATGGTGTGTGTGTGTATAGGGGAGAAAATATGCAACATTCCTCATTTGGTGTGCTTCATTCTTTGGTGCGTATACCTCATGGTGTGCCCGGATTGGTTAATATGTGTGCAACATTTGAATAGTGCACCTATTCTTTACAAAGTAAGCCATATAAAATGGTGTATGTAACACCATTGCAAAAAACTTGCAGCCTCTATTTGGTATTTGCAACCAAAGATACATGGAAGTCACATGCAGCCCTAGAAGACGAGTGCCAGAAATAAAGGGAAATACACATGTGCACAAATCCATTCGGGCATATCAACAAAAAGAAAGCATTCTTGGAAACAACAAAACCATGCATACCCCAAGCAGTTGAGAACTCACCAGCAACAAAAAGATAGACATCATGTTTTTTAATTACATCCGGAAGAAAATAGAGTAATTTGACTACACATAAACCGGGAAGCCTGGAGCCTTGAAAACTTTAAAAAGTTTATGATAATTTAAAAAATTAACTGGGTCATCTCTAGATTTCAAAAAATCCACAAACTTTTAGTACTTCCTTTGTAAAATGGCCTATTCTGGCTTGTTTGGCAAACACAAAATAATCACTATAAACTACCTCAGAAAGAGATAGATAAAAAATATCAAAATATGAGCTTAGGGTGAGCCACTGAGTCTAGAAGAAGATTCATATACAAGGAAACCAAGGAACAAACCCCCATCCAAAAATAATCAGCTGACAAAAAGACATGAATTTTGGAAAATGGTTACTTTCTGAGTTTATGCTATCCGCACTTTTCATCAGCATGAAACATTTTTTGTCTGACCTTGCAATTCGATCAAATGGAACTCTTAGGGTTTAAAACCTTGGATGATTGATCTCTCACACACATAGAAAACAAGTCTATAATCAGATTTTCGGGATAATAAAATGATTATCCAAAAATAAATTTCAAAATCAGCCACTTAGAACATCCCGAACTAAAAGGCAGTGAAACAGTAGAAGTTGCATCCGGAACTGAATGAGAAAATGGGTCAAACAGATTGGTCATGATCCAAAAATTATCAAGGAGCATCACTTCCATGTCTACATTATGAAACAACCATCAATTATGTTTGACCTTGAACCGGGTGCAAATGGCAAGACCCCGAAGTAAGCCACTCAGGAAACTGAACAATGCACTTCTGGAAAAATTTAATAAATTGCAAATGAAATGGCTTTGGCAAATAGGTCAAAAAGGCACATGGGGGGCTAAAAATTAGCGTGAACACTCTCTCTCATGCCTAAAACATGATGCAATAACCCACATGTTATGACCAATCATAGGGCAATAAATGCACTTCCTCAAAGTGGGCTTTTTAGTAAAAATCATGAAACACACATTATGCAGATTTTAGGGAACGCCTCCAAAAGACCACTTCAAAAACTTACCAGATCTGAAAGTTAGGACCTCAAGCCTATTACATATGTCAAATGATAGGTGATGAGAACCCTATCCAATTGACGCATCATGAAACTCAACAGGCTCCTTTATCCGTGCACCCGAAGACAAGCATCTTTTGAAAACTTTTAAAGCACTGATCTGACACTTAGAGAAAATTTTAGAAATATGGAGTCAAAAATACAACTCGGATTTTTGAGCTCCAATAGTGGCTCTATCTGGGGATGTGTGCCCCTTTCGGGCAAGTAGAGAATTCAAAATCATTGGTAGAGTAGATCATTCAAAAAGAAAATCAGACTTTTCTCTCACTTCTCAAAACTAGGATACCTTTATTGAAAGAAACACTCCACACAACTGAAAACCAAGCAACTATACAATGAGCACACCATGTACAAATGGCCCAAAGCCATCAAACTGAAATCACTTCTTACCTCTATCAAATAATTTATTTTCATCTTCATTGATCAAAGGTAGACTGAAAATATTACTTCTGCCAACACAGTCAAACATGCTGCCTTGAATTGTCAGCACATCATACTGAAAATAATCAACACCATCACTGTCATTAGGAATTTGGAAATCAGTGAAACACAGAAAGTGTTGATCATTGTGCAACAAGAGGCTATCACACCCTTTTAAAAATCTAACTAGCCAAGGAAGGAAACATTTCGGCTCAACTTTATAGCTTGAAACAAGTTGGCTTACCTTTTCATATGCTTGAAAATCAAAAAGGAAGTTTTGAAATTCAAACCCTTGTACATCACACAAGAGCTCAGACAAATCACTATGAACTGTAACTTGTTGATTCAGATTTAGTTTATCTCGAGAGACATTAACATGTTGAATTTGAAAAAGAAAAGATTCATATTCTGCCTGACAACTGTTATGCCCTTGCTGATTTTCTTTAATGTCCTCTAAAAATAGAACATTAATACTTTCTACATCCCATTCCTGGATAAATGAACATACCTCATGCTGAAGCATCTATTCTGACATAGAATTTGAAACCTCTTTCAACTCTTTATGAAATGTTTTATATTGTGGCTCTAACAAATCAATATGCAGCCCATTGTTCAAGTTATCCTCTTGGCATATGTCTCCTTGACATAGTTCACTGTTACAGGGCAAATTGTCAACACTATTAACTTTCCCTTGATAAGACACTGATTCAAAACCATTAACAATATCCAAATCATTAGTGTCCATATCAAACATGCTGACTGCCATTTCTGGTTCAATTGCAAAGTGAGCCACCATGGTTTCATATTCTGGCTCATAGAAGCCTTTATCCATCTTAGGATTAATAACTTCACATGACAGAATAAAAGATGAAAGCATACAAACTGAAATATCAGTTCTATCCTCATTATTAGCTGAAACAAAGGAATTCATTATTACTTTAGTCAAATCAACTTCCTCAAAATCATCTTTAACACATGATAACTCCATATCTCTTTTACAAGGTTGCCTGTAGACCATTTCCTTGTCTTGAAGCAGATCAACATTATCGTGGCTCTATGAGTCCTCTTCCTCACTATCAGCACTACTAGAGTTTGATAGAATCTTTTCATTTGGGGCTTTATCATCATCCAATGAAAGACCTACCCCCTCTTCATTTTCAAAACTTGACTGCAAACCACTTTTTTCTACAGCCTCATAACTAGAAAAATTAGTTTCAAACTTACTAAGCGTGTAACCTTTGTATATGTCTATCTCTGCATCAAATACATTATGAAAATCTTCTTTAACCATTTTAACTCCCACATGAGGGGCAGTCACATCTTGCTGAAAATATTCTTTATTTTGTTCTGAAGCATAATCTGAAACATGGTTATTAAGATTGGTAGGGATAGAGATACCTTTAAACTGATTTTTGTTTCTTGATATACAATCATTCATTTCATTTGATTCATTATGACAACAAACACTAGTAGATAGAAATCCTTTGGTGATCCCATATTTCAAATTATTTTCTATATCCATTGTTGTCATAGAAGCCTAGTGTAAAGTCTTTGACTCTTTGTTTCTCAGTAAGAAACTCATTTTTTTACCAAAAGCACCCAGATAAAGTATCAGACATATTTGATCATTGGGCCTATATCTTTTGGGAATATCATTTAAATTTTTGGCAAATCTAATGTTGAATAATGGAACTAACTCTTCTTTTTGAATCTCAATTTTCATCAATCTGTTCAACACAACACTTGCCCCTATTCTTTCAGCAAACTGCTCCATGAAAGCTGAACTGAAATCTTCCCATGAAGAAATAGAACTTGCTGGTAAGGAGTAGAACCATATTCTGACATCTTCTTTGAAAGTCTGAACCAACAACTTCATGAAGATGTCTTCATGACAAACTTCGAAGTCCTCCATTAGATCAATAAATTCTTGCAAATGTTTACATGTTGAATCTGATTGTCTCCCTTTAAATTCTTGTAGATGCTTCCTAATCTTTGTAGGAACTTCATTTGGGAAACCAAGTATGCCATCAAAACATAATGGCACATACCTTTGTATAGAAAAATTTATGCACAAATCCATTATGAGCTGCACTTTCACTTAATCAAATTTTCAAATCCTTATTATGAACAACTTATGCAGTCATAAGGATTCTTCAAATCATACACACTCCTCCAAGACATGACAAAGATTTCAAACAAAACCAAAGAAATATGCAGATCCACAATACAAAATCCTTTCTATGGTGACTTATTCTCCCAATAAGGATCATGCAAATACACAAATTAATTGAATGAGAAATACTTGGTGTTTCCCCTTTGCTGCTGCTATTTTTACTGGCTAAAAATATGACAGATCTTAGAGCTCACCTTGTAGCTCCATCAAGTTCTTTTCATGTAGAGTCACCACCTCCTTGAAGATGAAAATACTTCACTTATTCACAATCTCTTTCCAGCCAACAATGGAAATTTAGCAGGATCTTTAAATACTATTTATCAGAATTGCATACATCATATTTTCTTAATTAATAGCATGAGATTTCCACAATCATATTTTCTATTCTGAACTTGCACTGATCAAACAGAAAATTCTTAGAGTCGCCCCTCACTGCTTGGTGAGATGATATTTAAACTTTTTGAATCTAACTCTATACTTCAATGGTAACCACTGGATATATAAATAAACCGGCTAGGAGTCTAGCTCTACTCATACCCATGTTATTTAAACTTTACTATAACACTAGAGATATCAAACTAGATTTAGCATGACTATTGCATATATACTCCCCAACAGAGTCACCATTTTGTTGGTTCTTTTTTACACTGTGATAAAAATGACAGCAACCTTCTCACTTTTCAATGGATCTTTAAGAGCAGCCAACTCCAAGTATTTAACAAATGATGAAAAATGACCAATTAACAAGGATGTAGATCCATCCTTCTACACTTCTGGTTTTGCATAACCAAGGCGGGTATAACCTTCAACACCTTTAGATATTCAATAAGGTGTAAATCGGCAGAGATCTCACAAAGGCTCAATAAATCTGCGAGATACTAGATTAATGGCTAATCAAACCATTGAACATTGACCATATACTGGAGCATGAGATTAGTACAACACAACAAACTAAATAAAACAAAAGATATTTCAGAGTTTATTTTCAATTTGCAAAACATAGCTAAGACCAATTTGTGATGCATCAATAAGGAATATATTGATTTCTGACCAGTGGCTTGTCAATTGGGAATTACTTCTAGTTCAAGAGCAGCATAGAGAAACAAACTACTATCATAGACTCAAAGCCATAAATACAATGATATTAGACCATACACTACTTGCAATGAAATCCTTATGCAGAACATTATGAATTAATGCCATATCCATAGCTTCATTTAATCTGATCCTAGATCAGAACTAAGGACTAATAACACATACACAAATGACTCCATGCAATGAATCAAAAGATTCATAATTCAACTAAACAACACTTACGAGAGACTTGAAGCTGAGATAAAATTGTATTAAGTGTAATGAATCTTGCTTCTGTAACAATCTAATCTACAACATTTACCACTTCAACAGTACGCAAAAGATCTAGAAACACTTCTATTCTATTTGATAACAAAACTAAAACAATCAGAAAGCTACATCCTAATGGAACCAGGAAATGACTGAAACTCTAGGAGTTAAGCTCAGCTTCAAACCCTCTATGGAGACCAAGATTTCAGAACCCTTACAATAATGAGAAGATTTCCAATATATCCCTCAAGAAAAGACCTAAAAGATATTTCAACTATGACACCTATTACTTCCAGAAAGACAACTCTGCAAACAACCTCTTTTCCCACCAAAATCTGACATTGGAGAGAAAAACACTTACTGCTCTTTCCCACTTCTCCAAAATTGATTCTAACCCTCGCCATTCAATCCATCATCTCACGGCGTTTCCAATGATATATTATACTCATATGTTCGGGCAAAAATTGATCATCTAGCACCATTTTCAAATTCATGTTCCATGACATACTTAAATTTCGAATTTATGCAAAGTTTGAACTTTATCAATTTGTTTTAAAATTCTGCACATAGATTTAAATCTGGTGGGTCCCAAATGTGCCAAGTGGCACAATCTGGTTGGTTCGGTAGACCACCTCATCACCACCTCACCAAGCTGATCGCCACATCACCGGTGGTGCCACTTGTCACTTTCCAATTGGCTCATGTCTCTGACCAGACATCCACCTATACATTCTTGCCACCTCATCGAAGCTTCCACATGTTGCCTTGTCTCATGATCACAAGGGCCAAATTCAGCCCTTGCGGTCATGCGACCACCATCGGATCATCTCCGTTGGGATTCACACCCAATCTGCAAGCTAATCCGCCATGTCATCTGCCAAGTCACTTAGCGGGTCCTGCCAAAAACAACTGTCATCATGACCATCAAGCATGGTTTTCGAGGCATGTCCTAGGCTCCTACATGTGTATAACCTTCTCATGCTTCTTCAATCTTCATTGTATGTGCTTTCCTTTATAAACTCTTTATTTTTCCTTTGCAACGTCAATGTGGGATAAAGTTCTTTTTACAATTGTATCGTCTTAAAATGGAAGCACTTCCATGATAAGAGCATTTAGCCCTCCGAGTAAGTGGTTTGGGGTCATGTTAAGCGCCTTGATTAGGTCTTTGCATGTATTTGGCTTTCTCCCTGCTTTCCACTTCTTCTCCGCACGTGATTTCTTCATTCTAGGTGAAATTAGGGTTAAGGTCTTAAGGACTTTCCTGATTTTCCCTCTTCCATGGTTCTATTTTCTAGGTAGGGTTTAGAAATGAGACCTCTTAGTCCTTCATCACATCATTCTGAGGATTTTCTATCTGTTCCTGACACTAGGTCCTGTTCTGATATCAAATCCTACATCTCTGGCATCTCCTGGAACCTCTGCTCCAAATCTTGACAAAGTTAGGGTTTGAGGTCAAAGTCGACCTCGACCCTGACCAGGTTAGGGTCGACATTGACCTTGACCTCTTCCCACCAGGATTCCAAAATCTCATTTGCCGGTAATTTAGCTTTTAGGAAAGTTATTTCCCACCTCTGGGTCGAATGTTTCAGGTTTCGAAACGGTAAATCCTTTAATGGTATTTAATCAAGGTATATTTTCTAAAGGTGAGGACCTAATTGAGATTTAATTCTTCAAGGTGGCCCATCTAGAGGAGTGTGCCCTAGATCACTATAAAAGGAGGCCTTCCTCTCTCATTTTCAGATCAAGTTTACATCACATCTCAAGCAATCAAGCTCTCAAGTTCTCAAGTGCAAGCAAGTCTTCAAGAATTCAAGTGTTCAAGTATTCATCCATCAAGGAGTTCCATTGTTAGCTATTGAAGGATTCAATCTCTTTGGAGCCCCCTTGAAGATTCATCCTTCTCCATTCATCCAAACCTTCTCATATGCAAAGATCAAATCAAGATTGGTGTTGAAGATCAAAATACCATTGATTGGAGACATCCTACATTCATTGAAGCATTCTTACTTGTGGATTTGAGGATTCGAATCCTCTACAAAGACTTCAACATAAGCGAGGTGATTTGTTTCAATTACTTTGTTTATGCACCATATATTTCAATTCAATTTCAAGGTTAATTCCTAAATTGGGGTTTGACAAAGGAAAACCCCCGATACAATATAAAATCCCCATTTTCTTACAGGTACAAGTGTAGAATCTTAGATCTGAGAGCGAATTCAGATACCCTTTTCGGAAATCTTTCAGGATATGCGAACAGAATCACAATTAGACTTCAAATAAATAATGTGATCTTTGACCTTTTAAAAGGTCAAAGTCGACCTGTGTGAATTTGGAGAAAAGATTTATGGGTTTTGTCCACCTCGACATTTCCACTCCAGAACAGGTGATGGAATCTTTAGAAAGTTCATACAGAAGCCAGAATTCAACATTTTCCAGATCTGCCCTAATTCAAGGTTAGTATTTGCACTTCAATTATTTTAGATTTCAAGCTTGATCCAACTATAGGGAAGTATAGGATTTATTCTTTCTTTCATATTCTTCATAGATTGATTCGATTGTGTATTAACCTCTTGGTTGATCAAATTGGATCTCTCCTTTGGGAATTTGGATTTAGGAGTGAATCTTACATTTTCCCCACACACATACACAAATAGAGGTAATTCCAAATTACTTCTATTCAAAAATATAATATTTCCTATCAAAAATTAACTTGGCATCCACGCCCAACTGGGCCCACCAAATCCAGCCAGCTCCACACATAAAGCCCTCTCTCTCTTTCCTCTTTACCACATACTTGAGTAGTATTTCTTTTAAATATCTCATTATTATGCAAGATTGTGAATGTGGGATAAAATATCCTCAATGCATAGTCCACTTTTGTCTTCCCATCTCACTCCCGGATGCTTACATTTGAGTCTTTTCTTACTTCTGGTATATCAGTGGTATTTTGGCAATGAAAACATTGCCATTTCTCCTTCCTTCTGCTTGTACATGTGTTGGAAACTGCAATTGAAGCAATTTTTGTGTTGTCATTGATGTCAAATCTTAACTGATAAGACTGTTGCTACTTAGAAAAGTACTATATCTATTTGAGTGTTACTAAGGGGATAAGCAAGGTTGGTAACAATAGCACCTAAGGAAATGTTGAGTTATCTTGATACTACAAAGTGTACTTGACTATGTTGTACAATGATGAAACAATGCCTTGTTTATCTTAGTAAGATTGAAGACTAAACTGGTAGGCTTGATCGAGCAAAAATAGAGAAATCATGTTCAAGCCAAGTGATGTTAGTGTCGACCGAGTCAGTATATGCCGAGCAAAATTCTAATGTCAATCGAACATCAATTAATTACCAAGGAAGACAGTTTAAGCTGAGGAAACATTTTTAGTAATGACCAAGCTTTCTACATGAAGACCGAGTAGTTGATCACAGTATTGACCGAGCATTAGTATTTTTATATTTGAAGAGAATTCAGATTTGGAGCCGACATTGTTGAATTCTTGGATTATATAAAACATGTTGACTTTATTTATTGATTTTTTGAAAGCATTTAATGAATTGAAAAACATTTTATTGTAAATCTTTAAGAGATTTGAGATGTTTCTAGAAAAGGAGCCGAAGAACATAAAGCAGGTAGATTCAATGAATCTAACCTAACCCTAAGATCTACGAAGGAGATTGAGTGGCAAAAGATGAGTTAACCTAATTGAGGAAGTATTAAGGGAACTTGAGCATTAGGTATGTGTGTGCATGGGTGAACAAAGGATGATGGAAGATCAGTAGTTGTTATTGACTATATAAGCAAAAAAGGATGAAGGAGAAGTGTGGTGATTGCTTGAAGAAAAGTTCCGAGCAGATCAGAGATGAAAAATTTTCAAAGTCAGTAAACCAACATTTGTGTATGGAATTGGATCTGATATTTGCAAAGTGAGTTTTATGTTTTTCAAATCAATACTGCTGCTACTTTCTAACCATTGTAACAGTCAAAATCTTTTTAACAGAGGTTGACCTAACAGTCATATGTTTAAATCATTTGAACAAGGTTGCATTCTAATGGAATGTATGTAAGTCCTATAACAAGGATCACTTCTAACAGAGTGATTGAAATCCTTTAACTGGGTCACACGTAACAGTGTGTATTGTAACCTTTGACAGGGTTGGCTTTTAACCGAGCTCACTTCAGAAGAGTGAAAATAATAGTAACATGTTACAAAGTGGTTTTTCTCATATTGGGTTTCTACTATAAATCCTACTGTCAATGCTTGTGTGAATGTTTTGGTTTAGATATTTCTGTGTTTTACAAGTTAGATACAGCTGGGTAGTGGACTGTAATGTTATATGTTTCTATTATTGAATCAGTGATGACCGAGTTGGTTTTGGTTGTTAGATCTGATTTAAGGAAAAGTTTTTGAAGTTTGTTTTATACATCTAGACCCGAGAACAACTGATTCACCCCTCCTCTTTATTGTTCTAAATCATATTAACAACATGCCCCTCAAAAATGTATGCAACAACTTAATAGAGGCTTATGCAAGCCATCCTCTCCATTCACTTGTGTGTGCTACTCCCTGTCTTTCAAAACAACCACTACATATAAAAACATGGACAATACCTCTTACCTGGCACATGCATTTTGTTTGGTGTTTAATCTAGTCTACAAGTAGCACCAAAGGAGGCACGTGCTAGCAAGGAAAGGGGTGTGCATTCAACTCCTAGCAGAATGCCTGGAGCATTATTTACTTTGTTCATTGGCAGGACATACCTATGTGCACCAATGGCATTGTTTGAATGATTTGTGCTGGATGGAGAAATACACAACACCATTATGGTGTGTGTTGTACAAGAGAGAAAATATGTAGCATTCCTCATTCGGTGTGCTTCATTCTTTGGTGCATATACCTCATGGTGTGCCCGGATTGGTTAATATCTGTGCAACATTTGAATAGTGCACCTATTATTTACAAAGTAAACCATATAAAATGGTGTATACAACACCATTGCAAAAAACTTGCAGCCTCTATTTGGTATGTGCAACCAAAGATACATGGAAGTCACATGTAGCCCCAGAAGATGAGCGCCAGAAATAAAGGGAAATACACATGTGCACAAATCCATTCAGGCATACCAACAAAAAGAAAGCATTCTTGGCAACAACAAAACCATGCATACGCCAAGTAGAAAAGAACACACTAGGAGCACAAAGATAGACAACATGTTTTTTAATTACATCTGAAAGAAAACAAAGTAATTCGACTGCGCATAAACTAGGAAGCTTGGAGCCTTGAAAACTTCAAAAAGTTTATGATAATTTAAAAAATTAATTGGGTCATCTCCAGATTTCAAAAAATCCACAAACTTTTAGTACTTCCTTTGTAAAATGGCCTATTCTGGCTTGTTCGGCAAACACAAAATAATCACTGTAAATTGCCTCGGAAACATATAGATTAACAATATCAAAATATGAGCTGAGGGTGAGCCATTGAGTCTAGAAGAAGATTCATATACAAGGAAACCAAGGAACAAACCCCCGTTCGAAAATAATCAACTGACAAAAAGATATGAATTTTAGAAAATGGTTACTTTGTGAGTTTATGCTATTCGCACTTTTCATCAGCATGAAACACTTTTTGTCTAACCTTGCAATCCGATCAAATGGAACTCTCAGGGTTTAAAACCTTGGATGATTGATCTCTCTTATACATAGAAAAAAATTCTATAATCAGATTTTCGAGATGATAAAATGATTATCCAGAAATAAACTTCAAAGTCAGCCACTAAGAACATCTTGAATTGAAAGGAAGTGAAACCATAGAAGTTGCATCCGGAACTGAATGAGCAAATGGGCCAAACAGATTGGTCATGATCCGAAACTTATCAAGGATCATCACTTCCATGTCTACATTATGAAACAACCATCAATTATGTTTGACCTTGAACCAGGTGCAAATGGTAAGACCCCGAAGTAAGCCACTCAGGAAACTGAACAATGCACTTCTGGCAAAACTTAATAAATTGCAAATGAAATGGCTTTGGCAAATAGGTCAAACATGCACATGGGGGGCTGAAGATTGGTATGAACACTCTCTCTGATGCCTAAAACATGATGAAATAACCTGCATGTTATGACCAGTCACAAGGAAATAAATGCACTTCCTCAAAGTGGGCTTCTTAGTAAAAATTAGGAAACACACATTATGTAGATTTTAGGGAACGCTTCCAAAAGACCACTTCAAAAACTTACCAGATCTGAAAGTTAGGACCTCAAGCCTATTACATATGTCAAATGATAGGTGATGAGCACCCTATCCAATTGACACATCATGAAACTCAACAGGTTCCTTTATCCGTGCACCCAAAGACAAGCATCTTTTGAAAACTTTTAAAGCGCTGATCTGACACTTAGAGAAAATTTTAGAAATATGGAATCAAAAATACAACTCAAATTTTTGAGCTCCAACAATGGCTCTATTTTGGGATGCGTGCTCCTTGTGGGCAAGTAGAGAATTCATAATCATTGGTAGAGAAGACCATTCAAAAAGAAAATCAAACTTTTCTCTCACTTCTCAAAACTAGGATACCTTTATTGAAAGAAACACTCCACACAACTGAAAACCAAGCAACTATACAACGAGCACACCATGTAAAAATGGCCCAAAGCCATCAAACTAAAATCACTTCTTACCTCTATCAAACAATTTATTTTCATCTTCATTGATCAAAGGTAGATTGAAAATATTACTTCTACCAACACAATCAAACATGCTGCCCTGAATTGTCAACACATCATACTGAAAATAATCAACACCATCACTGTCATTAGGAATTTGGAAATTAGTGAAACATGGAAAGTGTTGATCATTGTGCAACAAGAGGCTGTCACAACCTTTTAAAAATCTAACCAGCCGAGGAAGGAAACATCCTGTACTGAAAGGCAGTGAAACAATAGAAGTTGCATCCAGAATTGAATGAGCAAATGGATCAAATGAATTGGTCATGATCTGAAATTTATGAAGGAGCATCACTTCCATGTCTAAATTATGAAACAACCATCAATTATGTTTGACCTTGAACCGGGTGCAAATGGAAAGACCCCGAAGTAAGCCACTCAGGAAACTGAACAATGCACTTCTGGAAAAACTTAATAAATTGCAAATGAAATGGCATTGGCAAATAGGTCAAATAGGAACATGGGGGGCTAAAAATTGGCGTGAACACTCTCTCTCATGCCTACAACATGATGCAAAAAACCGCATGTTATGACCTATCACAAGGCAATAAATTCACTTCCTCAAAGTGGGCTTCTTAGTAAAAATTAGGAAACACACATTATGCAAATTTTAGGGAACGCTTCCAAAAGACCACTTCAAAAACTTACCAAATCTAAAAGTTAGGACCTCAAGCCTATTACATATGTCAAATGATAGGTGATGAGCACCCTATCCAAGTGACGCATCATGAAACTCTACAGGCTCCTTTATCCGTGCATTCGAAGACAAGCATCTTTTGAAAACTTTTAAAGCACTGATCTGACACTTAGAGAAAATTTTAGAAATATGGAGTAAAAAATACAACTCGGATTTTTGAGCTCCAACATGCACACTCAAGTAGTGTTGTTTAAATCCTCTCACAAGGTATATCTAATCGATCTGATTGTTACTCATAACAGGGTAAGATCACCAGAAGTGATCAAAACTTATAGCCTTAACCAGCATAGTTTATTTACTGCAGTAGTGAAGACTTTGTGGGTGTCATACCCGCCATATTTTTTACCTTCTAACAAGGGTTTCTACGTAACCAAAATACTTATGTTATGCGTTACATTTCATGATTAGTTTATTGTTTGATTTCATGCACTTTACATTTACAAAGTCATTTGAATGAATGTTGCAAACAATGGATTTAGTTGGTAAGTTAGTCACTATTATTGCAGATTGAATATTTAGTTAATGTTTTTGAGGGTAGTGATTCACCCCTCCCCTCTCAGTCCCTTATCTTTCTATCCAAACAATAGGTAGTAATCCTTTTGCACTAGGAGTGTTAAGTGCCTTCTCCTCTCCCTTTTCTTGTTCCTTTTCCTTTTCTTGTTCTTTCTCTTTTTCTTCACCTTTCTCTTCTACAACCTACTCTTTTTCAGGAGTTTTCTCCTTTTCTTTCTCTTTTCAGCTGATTCCTATTGAGTGGTCTTGGGAAGCTCAAGATTCTCCACTATTGTATCAATTTTGGCTAATGTTTCAGTTATTTTAAATGGATTAGATGTATCCTACTCAGTGTTCAATGAGATCCCAAAATTATCAATATAAAAATCTAGTAGTATCTACTAACTCTGAATCTTTAGGAACTATAGCTTCTTCTACAAGTTTGGCAATTTGGGGCTCAGTATATATTATTACTGGGGTTTGAGTCCTTGTTTATTTTCTAAGATCCGATCGCTCCTCAAGGAGTAGCTGTCTAACCTTGTCATGTGTTTCATTATCAACCTCATCATACTTCCAAGCCATAAACTTGATGATTCTAGTTTTGGTTCTTAATTTTGGCCTTAACTTCTCAAGCCAATTCACCATCTCATTCCATGTCATGGTAGGGATGTTTTGTAGAAGGATATCTTGTCTCATCTTTGTGTCTTCATCCAAGGCTCTCTTCTTCCTTTCTTCTAATATTTCAAATAGTTCCTTTCTGATTTGACTTTCTATTTCAATCAAATTCTTCTTGAAAGTAAGCATATGCTCCACAACTATGTCTTGTATCTTACTTTTCTCTTCCTCATCATATCTATCATAGTACTTTTCAATAGAGACTAGTTTACCTTCATTTATTGCTCTTATCTCCAATACTCTCAATAAAGGTTTGAACGCACTCCATCCTTTGTCAGGGAATAGGTATTCACACGACCATCGTGTACAACACATCTATCAAACTGCCATAGTCTACCCAAAAACATATGACATGCATCCATAGATATGATATCACATAGTACCTCATCTTGGTACCCACTGATCTTGAACTTTACCAGGCACTGTTCACTGACCATGACCTTCTGGTCATCCTGCACCCAGGCAATCCGATATGGATGTGGGTGTTTCTAACCTTTTTTCTTCCTGACCTTTATTTTTCTGTCCCTCTGCTACTCTCTTCAAGTGTCTTCTTCAAGTGTTCTCAAGTTAGCCTCTTGAAGTTTTCTATCTTTCTCATTTTCTTCTTCCTTTTTCTTCTATTCCTCAGTCTTCTCTATATCCTCTATTTATATTGCATGAGTTTCTTCTTCTTGTGCTTGTTGTTCAGCAACCTTTTTTTACCCTTCCTTTATGAATATGGAGGAGTATAAGATATTTTCCTCTTTCTTCCCAGTCCACTAGCCATGGTCTTTGGTCTAGCTTTAGGAGGTGTTGTACCTTGTGTAGCTATATGTGCATCTTTCCTTTGTGACGTTCTCCTTGTAGGTGTAGGTTTTATCATTTTACTTCTCTCCTTCTTCTTCAACCACTATCACTTGAGGTGCTTCAATATTAGGATGACGAGGGGGAATGTTATGTTTCTCCCCAAGTTCTGCAATCTTATCTCTGAACATTTTCATTTATTTTTTGGTGATTCAATGTTGCCTTGCTATTTTATCAACAAGGGACTCAACTTTCCTTTCCCTTCTTCCCTTCACCAACTCGTCCTTTACTACTACATACTTTTCTTCATATGTACCCCATCTAGGAGCATTGGGGTCTTTGGGGGACTGTAAAACATGTTGAATGTGTAATTCCAAAATGGTGTAATCAAATTCATAGCCCATAGGGGTAGTCCATGAAGTTCTTTTTAGCATGAATGTTGAATATGTCCTATGGGGGAGTATTCTAGCATTACTAGAATGGTCACATATTGCATTCATGACTATGTTTGTTATTGATGTCAACATACTATTTATATTGAAGATTGACAAAGTAGCAGACATATTTTTAGTTAGCGCACATAGTGGGTTGAAAATTAGGTCATGCGTAGTTGAGGATGTGTTCTACGTAGTGTCTTGATGACATGGTCAAGAGCGCGTATGAAAAGTCAAAGAATGGTGACAATTATAAGATATTTAGTGAAGACTATATTTTGACAAAGTTCTTAAGAATTAGTTTATGATGATTGGATTATATCCCCTAACAGGGATAGAATTTGGACAATAAAAGTTATATAGAGGTTGAATACATTGTGAAGGTGATTTGGCTAAGTCAGTATAGTCAAAGGTTTCACATCTGAAGATTTATTAAGTTTGTGAGCCGACAATGTTGTGTAATTATGAAATTAATATGCAACATGTATTGTTTTATATTTTATAATTGATAAAGCCTAATAGGCTGACTCAATTATGAAATATTGTACTTGGTATAAAGGAAGGATTATTTCCTTGATTGTGTAGAAATAATTATAAGAAATGTAAGTTGTGAAGCGTGAAATAATGTGAGTAAGCGATCTAAGGGATTATTATGTGATGCAAATTTTACAGATCTTGTGTCATGCCCAAAATTTAGGGAAAAACACACACAACATTTTTTTTTAAAGCACAAAAGATGACAAGACACATAACAACAACTAGGTTACACACAAAGGAACACTCAACACAAAATGATTGCAACAACCAACACATATCAACTCACAAGTGGAATCATGACATGTGCTAGCTTTCCAACATCCCTTGCTCGTCAAATTGCATTAGTCATCTTGAAACCCTAACTAGGTCTCTAAGAAACCCTAACAAGGTTCAAAATGAGAAATAATAAAAGAGATAAACAAAGGAAAAATTAAAAACTTAGAAAATAGTATAAAGTCAAAGGTTGGGTCAACACACCCCCAAAGGGTTAAATTAAACTAAGATTAAATCAAACACAATCATAACCCTAATGTCTCCTAATGTTGAACCAGGTTTACCAACAAGGGTCGAAAATGCAAAATATCCTCAATAAATAAAATGATAAAATAAGGTCAACAAAATTACCCTACAAGAAAACTAGGATTATAAAAATCTTACCTAATAAAGTAATAAGGTTCAATATTTTAAATTAAAATATTATATTTTCACTAAAAACATAAGGTTCTAAAGTTTATTAATTAATTTAATTTACACATTTAAAAGGGATTTGAAAACTATATAAATACATTAGTAATAAATTTTAACATTAAAGATAAGCGGGAAATTTTTTACCTAAGTCCCACCTTGGACAATTAATTAATCTCCCCTAGAGTAATCCGTTTAAATAATAAAGTCAATTTAAATATTAAATATTAAGTTTATCTCCAACTTTGTATTAAAGATATAATAATATTCAATGAGAAATAAATATTAAACTTTAAATCTGAAATAACAAATCTCAAGAATATTATTAAAATAATAAAGTCAATTAATTAACATATATTATCAAATAAAATATTCAATTTCCATCACCAACATTTTAAAATTAATAAAATAATGTTCAATAGGGCTTTATTATTTACTTTATAATTAAAAATAGCTGAATATTAAAATCCCACTAAAACAAAAGATATAATCTGCTTAAAATCCCAATGAATTTAAAAATATTAATAAATCAAAATTCAAATTAAAGTGACTGTCAAAAGTCAATAGTCATTAAATTAAAATAAGACAGAGATTAAAATCTAAACAAAATCCCACTAAATAAATAAAGAATCTCTTTCAGAATCCCAATGAAAATAAAAATAATAAATAAATCAAAATTCAAATTAAAGTGACTGTCAAAAGTCAACAGTCATTAAATTAAAATAAGACATGGATTAAAATCTAAACAGAATCCCACTAAATAAATAAAGAATCTCTCTAGAATTCCAATGAAAATAAAAATAATAAATAAATCAGAATTCAAATTAAAATGATTGTCAAAAGTCAACAGTCATTAAATTATAATAAAATATAGATTAAAATTTAAATATAATTTAATGAAAACTTAATTAAAAATTAAAATGGCTGCAAAAAGCCAACCCTAACCCTAATTCAAAATTAGGGTTAGATTAAGAATAAAACATCTACCAAAATCCTAATCTCTCATTTGGTTATTACAGGTTTGGCAAAGAGCAAGAAGAAGATGAAGATTTTCAAGTTTTGTATACACATAAGTATACATGTGTGTATATACATACATATATATATTTATATATATATATATACTCTTCCAAAATCAACAAGAGGAAAGATAGAGAATAATCAAGTCTATTTTTTTAATAAACATCAATATTGAAAATGTATTCAAATAGGGTATATAAATCTAAGTACATATATACGTATATATACATAGGTGTATATACAAGACTTTTTATTTTGAACTCGCATGATATGAAAATGAAAACATATCTAACATAGACTATTAGAAGCAAATCTACATCTTTTTTTTTTCTTTTTCAAATAAATACTTGAAGTAAATTTTGACTACATAGGGAAGAGATTAACAATCATAAGAAAATCTAACTTCTTGTTGCATATGGGAAGACAAACCAGTAAGCCTTTTTTTTTGCATACAAAGCATAAGGAATCTTCATTTTTACATTTTCTTTGTTTAGAAATACATAGAAATTTATGAAGAACATTTCACATTCAAGTACAAACTTTTACAAGAATTCATCATGCATTTAGGCATTTACATGACCTTTTTTACACTACTTTTTACACATGACTTTTTAGCCCTTTTTACAACATAAAAATCTGTAAGTAGTAAATGACAAAATCTTCTTTCCTTCAACAAAACCAGCAAGCTCTTCAAATAAAAATCTGCAAAAAGAAACCACTTGACCAAGGAGGCTCAACTCCCAACTTAGGCCATTACATGGCCACCCCCGAGCTTGGGGATTACATACATGTTTCAACCACACATACACATAAAAACTAGCAAGTACACAAACACATAAAATTTCCAACCCAAAGATATTCACATAATGGATCACCTTGGACCTATAAAATGCGTGAAGGTGGAAAGTACCCAAATAGGAGAAGCCATTCAAAAGTAAAAACCATGCCTTCAATAAGGCCCAAAATCCATAACCATTGCCTTCATAGGCCATAACAACAAGTACCAACCCTTCAATTTCCTTTCACAAAAATACAACCCTTCCATTTCCTAAATCACAAAATACAACCCTTCCATTTCTTTTCACAAAATACAACACTTATGACCCCCAAATAAACATACAACAAGAATGGCAACATGGAGCCCATAGATCCATACCTCATCCCCTTCCTCCTTGAGGAAGGACTCTACACTAAATAGGCATTCCCATCTTAAGTCCTTCACCCATCAAGACTCTCTTCCCTCCCAAGGGTGAGTTTGGCCTTGTACACCCCAATAAAATAAAACACTAAAACAAAACCAACAAATATACACATAACAAGAAGCCATGAAAGTAAGCATGAAGCTTCACAAAGCCATTACAATAACATAACAAAGAAATCTTTATTTTACATACACGCAAAAGAAAAAGTCTTCCATGATAAGGCAACCAACCTTACTCCAAGCTATGGCAAAAGAGGGTTGAGAAGAGCTTCCTTTCCTACAATCCTTCCTTCCTTGTTAAGTCCACCAAAACTTGCTAAATCCACTAGATGTCTCCAAAATTGGAGAGTGGGCAATCAAACTACCAAATTCCTCTCCATCCCACTAAAAAAAAAAACCCTACCTAACCTCAAAGATGATTGGGCACACTATCCAAGGGTTCTCTCTCCAACAAGAAGTAAATTCAAATTTGAAAAGAGAGGAAGACATGACACACTTCCCAAATTCGTCACCTTTCAAAAAGGCATCTTTAGAAGAGGCAAAAATATTCTAAAATCATCCTATTGGTCAAAATTTGACCCCCAACCCAAAGTACACCTATGGGGTTATCTTATTTTAACCCTAACTAACCTTTTGGATTACTTTTAGCCCCTCAAAAGTCCACTAAGAGTTGACTCACGAAAATTTAAAATAAGATTCCCTCCCATGGCTCAACAACCAAGATACCTAACCTTGGGATTCTACAAAATGACTCAAAGGTGGAAGACAACTAATAAATAATGCACTTAGCCATGCCAACTCACAAACATGTGTCAATTGACACCACATAAAGTTACAACACATCACTACACACATGGCATGCCAAGTAGACATTAATTTAAAATTAAAATAAACATAATTTAAATAATACATTTAAACATCACTTTACAACATTATTACATTACAATGAGGTTATTTCTCCCTTTGGAGTTAACCTTGGCTTTATAATATTTTTCACATGCATCCATCTTTAATTTCCCCTCATTTTAATTCCATGGTCAATTTTTTTGCACAATAGATAAAAATATTAGTAGCTCATGAAAAATTAAATGACATATTCATATAAATCACATCATACATAATCACACTCAAATACATTATATAATCCAATTGCATCCACACTATACCACAAGAAATTCACATAATCTTAAAAATGGGTTAAATTTTATGAACGTTAATTAAATTTAATCAAAACGTTTGAATTTACTTAATGATAAAGTTAGATGAACGTTATTGTCAACAGGAGGTCTTAATGATTCTTATCATCGAGTCTAGAGATAATTTGTCTCTATGGATTTGTTGACCGTTTTTGCGCACAGTTGACTTTTGGTCAAACCTAGGTCAGTCACCTTAGTTTGCATGCACAAGTATTCTGTGATATGTTTTTAACCTTTAAAATCTAGTTGCATATTTATCGATGCATGGTTGACTTTTTGGTCAACTCTAGTTGGCTTTAGTCAACTGCCTTGATTTGCATGTCGGTTGAAGCATGTAGCTTAGGGATCTTTGTAGGATAGTTTGTGAGCTAATTAATGTAGTTTGATTTTTTATCAAACTTGGTCAAACTTGGTCAACCCTCTCTGGGTTGCCCCTTGTGGTGTTTTTGTACACTTAGACTTATCCAGTTATATGTTTCCCTCTACATCATTTTGCGTGCACATAGAAACTTATGCCAATTTATATTAAACTCTAGCTATCTTAGTTGTGTTTGTGTGTGTTCTTGTAGTTAGCAGTAGGTTTTTAAAAAAAAATTATAGTTGTGTTTTGCTCTACTTTTTGGCATCACAACAAACCACTATTGGGGATCAGTGTATAAGTAGTAGACTAGATCGAGTGACATCAGTATCGAGCACCTTGTCCTCTTCTCTTTTCTTATGCTTTTTATTTTATTATTGTACTTGTATTTAAAAGAGAATATTGTAATTATAATCATGTATTTTCAATTAATTTTTATAATCAAGTGATGTTGACCTTGATTTTGTATATTCAATACTCCTTGATGTGGAGTTAGATGTATTTTAGTTGTATGTTTCAGTTGATATAGGTTTCTATTGAAAATTCTAAGTGTTTTGATCAAAACCATAGATCATGCATATGCATTCAATTTATTACATGTGTAATCAGTGTCTCTACCTAGATTTTATCACCTACAATCCCATCAGTTTGAGACTTATTAGGGTATTGGTTTGGGAAAAATTATAAATTAGTTCCTACACCTATTTATTAGTCACCATGTTATTCAATATCTTTAACCATCCTTTGGAAATTGGGTATCCACTAGACTACACCATTTTTTGGTGAATTGGAACCTACTACTATGGATTAGCACTTACACTAATTGGCACTTGTTATTGTCTTTTTCCACCTATGCCTTATTAGGCTTTAGATCACTCTTTTAAAATCATATTTTCTTGAAATTGCATTATGATGGATCCTAGTTGGGTTAACACATTCGTTAAAGGGGTGGCTGTAAGAAGTTTAGTCCCACTTTTGGGCAAAAAGTGGAAGTGTTTTCCCTTTTTTTTTTCAAATTTCCTATCAATTGATGTCTAAATTTGAGGCCCTTAGAGATTGAATCTCAAAAATATTTATTAATAGAAAATATAGTTCTCATAGTGTACTTTTCAAATATGTAATTTATTTAAATACCCACATGGTAAAAATATGTTTTCAAAATGCCTATTTCAGGACCATACCATAGTCGTGTACGACCACCATATTTTGACCTAAATAAATGAATTTTTGCAAATCCTTCTGGGGAAATATACCTAAGACACCAAATATTGATGAGCATATTTTTTCTTATTTTTTATTGAATATATATATATTTTTATTATTTTTTTATTGATTATACAACACATTTTCAAAACCTCAAGTGTACGGCCACCATAATTTGATGAGAATTTCATATTTTTTCAAAAAAAAAAATTTATCTTGAAGAGAATTGTATCTAGATTGATGTCATATAATTTATTTTCCAAAAAACCTAAAAACCAAAAAGTTATTAAAGTTTTAGTGAACCTCGCTATTTTACGTTTACGTACCACTTTGAACTAATAAATAATGCAAAAATAGTAAATAATCACATCACTATAAAATTTACATTTTTTAAATTTGGACAGTGACAACTCTAATGGGTTTTTGTTTCATAAAATAATACGATTAGAAAGTCCCTCTAAAAATTACGACAAGGCATAAATCTGGCATTCTAGTGCCTTAACCAAATATTTGGAGGTCAAGGCATAGGCTTGGTTCTACCAAGCCTAAACCAAACCTATTTTGGAATGAAATCTGAGGCAGACGTGTGCTTCTAGCTCATGTCTTAAGAAACGGGCACCCGTTATTTAAATTCAAAAAATGAGCACCCATTTTTAAAAAAAAAAATCAAAGTGTTAAATTGCATTTTTAGTTCTAAACAATATAAAATAAATAAATAAATTTAGAAACGAGCACCCGTTTTAAAAAAAATGGGCACTCATTTTTTGAATTTAGGATCGAGTGCTCGAACCTAAAACGTGTGCCCATTTTTTGAAAATGGGTTCCCATTTCGAGCGACATCTTTCATTTCTACAAGACTTCCACCGAATTGGCACCCAACTTCTTGCTCTTACCCAAAGGTTAAATGAGCTTGTATACTTATAATCATCTTAGGATAATTCAATTGGCTCTTAAAATTAATCCTTTCTTTAAATTAGATTGGAATATTGACTCGGCCTACTCTATTGGTAGTAGTATTTATTTGACCAACTTGGTTCTATATGAGGCTTTTTGGACCTACTTTGAGCTTGTGAAGAAACTTGATTAAAGTGAGACTCTATTTTGGTTGTGTATTAGGGTATCTTGGAACCTTTATAAGAGTGTAAAGACTTTCACTTTTGCATGATCACAAATTAATCCTTAGGTGTATCTTATTGTTGTTAGAAAATTTATCTTCTTTTATGCACATATTATGTTATTATTATATAAAAAAAGTGCAATATTTTACCCTTTGTTATGAGGGTTACTTGGGAGGGAATTACATGTAATTGGTCACTTAAAAGCTTTAAAATAATGAAGAGGGGTTTACAAAAAAATACATTGATAAAAAGGTCTCAAACATAAAGTGCAAAAATTAAAATGGAAACCATAGAGAAAGGAGCAAGAATGGCCAATATGCCAGTGACAACTGTAGAAATGGGTGACCCAAAACACTAAAAATATGAATAGAAAGGATGTGTGGGAGAGGGAGAGCACAATAGATACAAAAAAGGATTCAAATTAAAATGATGAAAAATTAGTTTAAAACCAAATTTTAAAACTCTCATTAACGTGCATTGATTGCACATGAGATAGGGTTGAACTTGCAGCTTGGAAATTAATATTTGAACTACAAGTGAAAGATAGGACAAAGTGCAGTATCATTGACAAACTATTCTAGAATGTACATTATGTGTAGTAGAATAAAAATTATCTACTCTTGTACTTGTTATAAAATGACTAACTCCCAAATATAGACCTCTTGCCAAAAATGAAAAAAATGAAAAAAAAATGAAAAAGGAAATCAATCAAAATTATTTCTTGAGGGTTTGAAACATGTAGATATAAATTAAAAATTGCTTCAATATGTGTGCATAGAGGTTGTGTACTATGAAACATTCAAGTTTTGTAGGGGTTATCCCATAATATAAGAAAATTGCGTATGAACCCAACACCATTTTTCTCTTCTTGTATATCCTTGTAGGTCCAAAAATAGGTTTTAGGACCACTTTGGGAGTTTAAGAGCATAATGCAGACAAAGATAGAGACAACTAAATAGTGCTTGGTAGAAAAAATAGGGACTAGGGTACCTAGCACCATAATCCCTTAGGACTAGAGCGACTAGCACCATAGTTCAAGTGGTTGGACCAAAAAAATGACCACATGGTAGATTGGAGGCTCTGGAGACCACTTTGACCCATATTCTACACTTAAGACAAATATTCCACCTAGCCATAGTTTTTAGTTATTTTGACCTCAAGTTTTAACAAAGATTCATCTCCACATTATGTTTCCAATTATATGCATCTTAATTAATTCTCAAATTTTTATTTTTCTATTTATCTTCATTATTGCCAATTTTGTGTCTTTTAGCCCCATTCTTATATTTTGAATTTATAAAATCATATCTAATTAATTAAATCAAAAGAAGAAAAATCAAAATTCAAGTTCCAATCTTTCCCAAGGGTGTAAAGTTGGGCCTAATTGGTTGTCCCCTAATGTAGTGATGTTTGGTAATTGTTTCTAGTTTGTATATTTAGGCTAGATGATCCAATTTACTCCATCACACATCTAAACCTATATTTAGTAGATTTTAATTTTTATATGGTAACAATGTAACTTTCAAATACGACTACATTTAAATCTAGAAAATAATTCAACATGAACGTGTCTAATTTGGTCCAATTAATAATATTTTCAAGACTTTAATTATTTATTAGAGTACATATAAAAATTTAGAATTAATAATTTGTATTTGAGCATGAAGTAGGTTTGATCACAACTCTTGATACTTATCTTGACATAGACAAAGTCAGAAATAATTAGTTACATTATTGTGTTTGAATATTAGGTTGCTAGAATAACAATTTGCTAAAATTGAAATTCATCAATGCATTACTTTATATCTAGAGTTTCTTGGATTTAAATGATCTAACTTGCACCATATAACCTTGGAGAGTAGGAATTTTATTTTACAAAATTAATCCTAAGTAATTTCATAGAAATATAATAGATGATGATATAACCCTCTTTTTTCAATATAAAAAAGCTATTATAGGATTCTCATGTATTGAAATATTCATCATTATTTTATACCATAATAAATAGAAGTAATAGTTATACTAGACTAACTTCCCACTTCAATATTTTACTTAGTAGAATAACTCATAATTTTTTATCATCATGTATATTTATAATAATAGTTTAATTTTCACCATATTTTTATTACCAGGTTAAATATTAATAAGACTGTAAACACAACACTTTAGTATATATAGCTCACATTCTTATTCTTAACATATGTACCTCATTTGATTAAATGGATTCACAAATGAAAATTTAAGAGGATAAATTCTAAAGTTCTAAATTTATACATTGAAATAAAATATAATGTTCATAAATTAGCATTTTTTTATGCACTTTTAAAATAAATCATTCAAACATTTCTTCTTTTATTTTCTTTACAATGTATGTTATGCTCTCAAATGTAGGTCTCTTTGAAGGATTTGTATCCCAAGAACAACATATTAGATTGATTAGAGTATTATTTGTGGTATGTTCATGGTATGGGAGCATGGGCCTCAAATTTCCTTCTGCAACTTCATATGCTATCTGAAAAAGGTATTATAATCACAAATTCAATAGTTAAATGTTTGAAAACTATAAAAAAAATTAGTACCTATTAATATTCTAACTAGTAGTATCAATAAATTACCTAATAAATGTATATAAAAATAAGGTGTATCACAATGGGTCATCCCTAATATATCACTAACCACAAACCATTAATATATTTTTTATGTAAAAAATATAATACATATGAGTGTTGGATTCACCTTTGGAGGAGGATGGATAGAATCAATATAAGGCGGTAACCCTGTCACCAATTCATTAAGAATTATGGCATAACTGGAAGACATAATTCAAGAATGGCATAATGAGTTAGATAATCAATTTGAAAAATCATATATATATATATATATGATTTGTGAGAAAATTCTATACTAAATATTAGCTATAATAAAAGAGAAAACATGAAAAAATAAGTATTTCTAAAACTAATTATAAAATAAAAACCTAGTTGAATAGATGAGAAGAGGGTGGGTTTTAGGGTTAGGAACTCTTTTAATGGTTGTGTAATGTTCTAAGCCACTAATTTATGAGTTGTGGCACATTTTTAGTTTATTATAGGTATGGTTTAGGTGTAGAGGTTTTTTAATGATTCAAGCTTACTTCATTTGTACTTTTGGTCACTTTTCTTACTCTTGTAAGGCTTTAGATGGGTGGATACATACATGGTAGTTAATGGGGATAAGTAACTTCCAAAAAATTATTTCAAAGATACATTTTGTAAGAATTTGCAAATAGAAAAGATTGAACTAAGGATCTAGAGGTTAAAGAATACCACAAATACAAGAGATATGATATGAACAAGAATAGACTTGTATTAATGATGCAATTATTGATGATTGAATTGATCCAATGAATTGATTTAAAATGTTAGAGGCGAAGGAAGGGTCACCATGCTGAAAGGGAGTAAATGGGCTAACAAAATGGTAGACAAAGGTACCTCTCCTTGCCAAAGAGCTATATGGGGGAAGTTTAAAGAGAAGGAACATGAGTTAGGAATTTGTAATATTTATGCTTCTAATGACTACATGGAAAGAGCCATCTTATGGGATTGGTTAGCCAGTAACCTTCCTAACATAAAATGGGTGTTTATAAGGGATTTTAATATGATTGAGAATAAACAGGATAAGTCTGTTGGTAATAAGCATGAGTGGAAAGGCAATGAATTCTTCTTTTGGTCTAAATTTATAAGGAGATTCCAAATCAGTGATCCTCTAGAAAATATGAAAAAAGAATACAATAATATTTGGTTTTCCCAGTGTAACAATCAAACCTATAAGAACATGGTATACTGTAGACTTGATAGGATTTACTTCAATAAGATGTGGATTGGGTTGAAGTAGCAACCAGGGAAAAACTGTAGAAATTACCCCTGCCAGTCTCTCTGATCATTCCCCAATTCATGTATGTATCTTTCTCAAAGCCTCTACAAATCAGATCCCTAGGTACAAGAGGAACTCCACCTTCAAGCTTAATGCATCCCTTTTGAATGATAGGGATTCCCTACAAGCTATTAAGATGACCATTGCCTTATCTAAGTTCTATAACTCCAACCTTTTTGCCAGAGAAAAGTGGAACTCATTAGTTCTAACTTGGAAAAATATGTTCCAAACCATAGGGGAAAAGGGAACCATTGATAGAAACAAAGAGGAGAACCTCTATCAAACCAAACTCAATCATATTGAAACTCAACTTCAAGCTAAAGGAAAAGATTAGGACTTGGAAAAATTCCTCATTGACACTAAAGCTAGACTCAAGAAAATTCAGAACTATAAAATTCAAGGTCAAAAAGATAGAGCTAAGGCTAGATGGATTAAAGATGGGGATAGAGGATCCAAATAATTTTTCAATTTGATCAAAGATAAACACTCTAGGGAATAAATTTTAGGCATCCAAACAAAGGGTCGAGTTACTAAAGATAATCAAGAAACCTTGAGTGTATTTATAGATTTTTACAAGAAATTATTTTCCTTGGAGCACAAAGATGAGAATATTGAAGTAATGAACAGATGCACCAAACTAATTCCTCATAAGGTCTCTCAAGAGAAAGCCAGGGCCCTGGACCAAGAAATCAAAATTGAGGAGATTGATGAAGCCATTGGGTCTTTAGCCAATGATAAATCCCCTGGAATTGATTGGTTGTCGGCTGAGTTATATAAGAAAAATAAAGAATGGATATTTAGTGAACTGCTAGAGGTTTATGAAGAAGCCTTTGAAGTTGGGTCTCTAGGTGAAAATATTAATAGAGGGCTGATCAAACTCCTACCTAAAGATGGAGACAAATCTCAGATTAAAAATTGGAGACCCATCACTCTGTTAAATATTTCATATAAAATTATAGCTAAAATCATGGCCAGAAGAATCAATGATATCCTTAAAGAGGTGGTGTCAGTCACTTAAACTAGGTTCATAGAAGGCAGATACATTTTAGACAATCTCATCACCAGTTGGGAAGCTATGGAATTGGGCAAAAGTAGACAATCAGAATGCAACTATGGTTCTATTAGACTTTGAAAAATCTTATGACAGAATTGAGTGGTCCTTCGTTCTTCAAATGTTGGAAGCATTTGGATTCCCTAAGTTCTCCTATAGATGGGTTAGCATCTTGTTTAAAGACTCAACAACAGTGATTGATGTTAATGGTGAACTATCTGAATGCATTCCTCTCAGGACGTCTATCAGGAAAGGGTGTCCTCTTTCCCCAGCTCTGTATGTTATTGCTACTGATGCTCTCTCCTTCATCCTTAAGGCTTCCAAATTAGGACATCTAGTCAAAGGAATTCTACTTCCCAACAAGGAGGACCTTCTCATTGAGCAGTTTTCTGATGAAACTACTTTTTTCTTGGAAATGGAGGAAGAAAAATTTGATAATGCCATTACTAGACTCCAACTCTTCTGCCTGGCTTTAGGAGCTATGATTTCCCTTCATAAATTTGTTATCCTAGGTTGGACAGAGTTACCCCCAAGATGGCTTCAAAGTAGAGAATGGAAGTGGTTAGGACCTTCTACCATTGTTAGATATATGGGGATCCCTTTTTCTATTAATCCCTCTATTAAGGACATGTGGGAATGGATTTATAAAAAATTTGAAAGAAAACACCTAAAGTGGCAATCTCATATGCTTTCCTTAGTTGGTAGAGTTCAAATTGTATAGAAGGTGTTATCTTCACATGCAGTATACTATGCTTCCACCTGGGTTTTGGCCAATAGTCAAATCAATAAGTTGGAAAGAATTCTAAGAAACTTTCTATGGTCAGATGGACTTGGGTACATGAAAAGGCACTGTGTTAAGTGGGAATGGTGTTGTACCCCTAAAAAATTGGGAGGGTTTAGGCTGAGAGACCTTAAAGCTCAAGGTTTTGCACTAGCATCCAAATGGACTCTCAAGGCTCTGAAAGGGAATGAGCCTTGGAAATTCCTTGTAAGGAACAACATTGCAAGAGTCACCATTAGAAAAGGTAAGAAGTGGAATGATACTACTTTAATAGATCTTGTAATGGGTAATTTTGAGATACAAATTACTGGTTCCAGGGCTTTTCAAACTAAATGGAAGGCATGGTGTCAGGTCAAATGACTTATTTGCTCAAGAACTACTATTGGGAAAAGTCCTTATTATGTAGTAGTGGATAGGTCTATTTGGTGGGGGGTATATTTAAATGGAAAACCTCTGGCATTAACATTGTGTTGTTTAGATAAAAAATGGCATAAAAAAGGGATATCATTAATTTAGGATGTACTGGTTGACAAGCAATTGGGCTCTTGGGAGGTTTTGAGAGATAAGTTCAACATCCCTAACTCTCAGAAGAAGACATTCACTTTAATCTCTAAATATTTTGGGGGATTTTTTCCTAGTAAAATTTTGAAAATAGAGCACTTGTTAGATTATATGAGATGGAATGATGGTAATAAAATTGAGACATTTTCTTGCAAACATATTTATAACATGCTTAAAGAAGATAATGGAATTGTTAATAGAATTAATCAAAGCTAGAATATTGATTGGTCTAATACTAGATGGAACTTCATGTTATATTTCTTTTGACATTCTAAGGTTAAACCCAAAATTCTTTATTTTTGTTGGTTGCTTTTATTAAAGAAAATTGTTGTTGGTTCCTTTTTGTCTCAAAGTGGGCATCAGAATATTTGTTGTTCTTTGTGCAACTGTCTTGAAACATTTGATCATCTATTTTTTGAATGTATTTTTGCTAAGAAACTGTGGGCTAGCTTTCTAGGGTACCCTATTGTGTGGAATTGTCCAAACTCTTTTTCTTGGCCTGAGATCATCATTGGTTTTGTGAATGATTTTGATTGCAAGTTGAATTTGATGCAGGAGCATCCTAGGTGTAAGAGCAATCTTGCATCACCCAAAAATATTTCTATTTTTGTATTCAATAAGGGCTATTTTGTGCAGAGCTGCTATTTATGGAAAGTTACTATTTTTGGTAATTTTCGTATGTGCTCAGAATGATCTGATTTCTTTCTTGGAGGTTCATTTTGGTCATATAAGTCTGCCAGTAAAGTTTCATTGCCAGATCAAGTGTATATTGGAAGATATTGAAGATTTTCGGTATTGGCAGCAGGGTACAGAAACTTCGAACTCAGTTTTGAAGGCTTTAGAGGCCCCGGATGAGGTCAAAAATTTGGGTGACAGGTGCTTGCGTTGGTCAAGCCTGTAGAGCGCTTCGTGGCATTTCCGAAATGGGGTTATAATAGTCAATCGGGTCAACTGGTGATGACTTATGATCTCCGAAAGTCGGGTCACCTGAAATGGCAGAAAATAATTTTCCTTCAAAATTTCTGTTCGGGTTTCAAAAGTTATTTTGAGCCGACTTTGATGTAATCAATTGAAAAATAAAATAATTCTAAGTTCGGTCGGCCCTTAGGGCTAAATTTCTGGAACCTTCTCGGGCAGTGGAAATTGCCTATATAAGGAAGGCTGTATTATTGTCTTAGGCAGTTCAGAATAGTTCTGGGTAGTAGATCTGGGTATTGATTCGAGACTTTGTCCTATAGAATATTGTAAGGGAATGCCCATGTGGCTTTGCATATTGTAATTCTGAAAGTTTGTAATTCCACATTTGTGGAGATAATAAGAAGCCAATTTTCTGTTCTTGCATATTGTTGTTGTTTCTCTATTTCTGTTATGTGTTTGTGGTATTAAGGGGAGCACCCTTCATCAAGTGGTATCAGAGCAGGAGTTCTTGAGTGTGTAAATAGATCACTGACTGTGAGGCAGTTTGCACCAGGACCGTGGCTAGGGTTTCAGTGCGCATCGTGAAAATGCCTCCACGAAGGGAACGTGGCGGAAGAGCTGGTGTCGTAACACCTGAGGTTAGAGAGCTGCAGAGACAAGTGCGAGCATTGCAAGAAGAGATTCACAGAGGAATGAATCTTAATGTCAGAGATGAAAGCGAGGATGAAGCCGAAGAAGAATATCAAGCAGGAGAAGTTGAAATTGTGAACCAGGAGGAAGAAAGACTTTTTCGGGCCATTTCCAAGATTGGGAAAAGACCTAAGATTGAGGTTCCCACATTTTCTAGAAATCTTAACCCAGAGGAATTGATTGACTGGATCAATGAATGTGAGGAATATTTTGAGTACGAAGATGTTGACGATCCTGATAGAGTCAAATTTGCGAAGGCCAGACTGAAAGGTCATGCGAAGATCTGGTGGCAAGAAATTCAATTGGAGTGAAATAGAAGAGGGAAAGATAAAATCACAAGATGGGATCGGATGGTGGATAAATTGAAGCGGCAGTTCATTCCTGTTGATTATGAGCTTCACCTACTGAAGAAAATGCAGAGTTTGAAGCAAGCAGGAAGATCTGTTCAGGAGTATACAGAGGAGTTCTATCGACTTCTCATCAGAACAGGCCATGCAGAAGCTGATAAGGAGAAAGTTGCCCGATACCTTAATGGGTTAAGGCCAAGCATTCAGGAGGAGCTGAATCTGGTTCGAATGAACAGTATTGAGGAGGCATACCAATTTGCCCTAAAAGTAGAGGAAAAGCTGAACAAGAAGTTCGAGAGCAGACAAAATGGAAGAGGTCGCGGTGGACGATCTGGTGGACGGTCATATGGTGGCCGAAATGAAGATTCGAAAAAGAAGGATGAGGCCAGTAGTAGTCAGAATCAGCGCGAAAATAATTCCAATCACTTCCAGGATCAGAATAATAGAGATCAGAGAGGAAGAGGAAGAGGACAAGGATCTGGAAGAGGTGGCTTTCATGGAACATGTTTTCACTGTGGAGAAGAAGGTCATAGGGCATTTGAATGTCCTCAGTGCCAAGGTAGAACAGACAGGAGAAATGAAGGCCAGGCTAGAGTTGCACATGTAGATGAAGATGCCAGATCATCAAATTCTGAAGATGCTGAAAGAGGAGAAACATTGATTAACAGAAGAGTCCTGCTGAGTGGTGAGAATGAACCTGAACAAAGGAGGAGCCTGTTTCGCACTAGATGCAAGTGTGAGGGTAAATGTTGTGATGTGATTATCGATAGTGGAAGCACTGACAATCTGGTGTCAGAAGAGATGGTGACAAAGTTGAAGCTCAAGAGACAGAAACACCCACATCCATATCGGATTGCTTGGGTACAGGATGACCACAAGGTCATGGTCAATGAACGATGCCTGGTGAAGTTCAAGGTTGGCGGATACCAAGATGAGGTACTATGTGATATCATATCTATGGATGCATGTCATATGTTGTTGGGTAGACCATGGCAGTTTGACAGATGTGTTGTACATGATGGTCGTGCGAATACCTATTCCCTGACAAAGGATGGAGTGCGACATAAGCTAAAACCATTGAAGGAGACCGAAGAAAAGGTATGTGGTAATGCAAGAATAACATTTGTTGATGGAAGGAAATTCCTAGATGGTATGAGGCATGAGCATGTATGTTTTGCTTTAATTCCAAAAGCTGTAAAGAGGAAGTAGAAGATGTTGTTCCTGTAGAAGTTGCAGATTTGTTGAATGAGTTTCAGGATATTGTATCCGATAACATGCCTGATGGATTACCACCAATCCGGAAGATCAGTCATCAGATGGACTTGATCCCAGGAGCGAGTTTTCCAAATAAGGCAGCACATAGAATGACACCTGCAGAAAGTGAGGAGTTGAACAGACAAGTACATGAACTGTTACAGAAAGGATTGATTCGAGAGAGTCTGAGTCCCTGTGCTGTACCAGCGGTATTAGCACCAAAGAAGAATGGAGAATGGAGGATGTGTACAGATTCTAGGGCAATAAACAAGATCACGATCAAGTACAGGTTTCCATTGCCACGAATGGATGATATTATGGACTGTTTGAGTGGAGCTGTGTATTTTTCAAAGATAGATCTGAAGAGTGGATATCATCAGATTCGGATCAGAGAAGGAGATGAATGGAAGACTGCATTCAAGACAAAGGAAGGACTATATGAGTGGTTAGTCATGCCTTTTGGGCTAACCAATGCACCGAGCACTTTCATGCGGCTCATGAACGAGGTTCTGAAAGAATTTTTGAGTAAGTTTGTCATTGTTTACCTAGATGATATTTTGATTTTTAGCAAGACATTGGAGGAACATATGATTCATATTCGTATGGTATTTGAGAAGTTGAGAGAAGATAAATTGTTGATTAATTTGAAGAAGTGCAGTTTTGTGAAGAAAGAGTTAGTGTATTTGGGATTTGTAGTTTCAGCAGAAGGTCTAAAAATGGACCCAGAGAAGGTACAGGCTATCCTTGAATGGCCTACTCCAAGGAGTGCTACATCAATTTTAACTTGATATTTTTCATTCATTTGTTCCTCAGTTGGGGCTTTACCTTGGTACCTGTAGTCTTTGGCTAGGTGATCGAGCTTGTGACAATGAAAACAAGTCATTCCAAGGTTCCTCCATGACCTTTTATTTTTCATATCATGCATCTGAAAGAAATTTGAAATAATGTGACCAAATATCCCACATGTAGTACTAGTGATTCTTGTATCGTAGTCCCATGGTATATTTGATCCTTGCCAATTTTTTACAACATTTTGTTGGTTAGGGATCCATTTCTCACTCTTTATTTATGACCTGCATTCTTCATAATTGTGACCATATCTATTGCATTTTTTATAGTAACCCTTGAAGCTTGAATTCCTTGGATTGTTAGTAACCCTTTATCTACACTCAAATGCCTTAAGACTATACTTATTACAATTGTAACAATAGTCATTAAAATTAGGAGTACTCAATGGATTACCTCTTTTTCTCCTGTAGAGATTTGAAGTATGTCATGGTTTCCCATAGTGATAAAAAATAGGCTTATTTATCTTTGGTGGTATAGAAGCATTATCTCAGTTGGATTCTTATTTGGAGGACTCACCCTTCTTAGTAGTATTGTTTTCATTGTATCCAAGTCTAGTAGTATCTCTCAATTGTCTCTAACCTCTTAGCTATTCATCCAATATTCTCAGTGATTCTTCATTTATTTTCAATAATTCATTAGCATCCTTTTCAGATTTTAGTTCATTCTTCAAATGTTCATTCTCAGATCTCAGTTCAAAAATCTCTCCAACTTTCCTTACAACATCCTGATTTACACTTACTAGTTGGTCTATCAAGTTATAGTGAATTTTTGTTAACCTTAGTATCTCCCCATCTTTCTCATTCAATCTTTTGTTTATTTGTCTTCTCTCATCTTCAGTAATTCTTTTTTCATATTCTAATTTTCCTTTTTGTTCAAGGACTTCACACATCATTACCAATTGGGCTTCTTGTTCTCTTTTCAGTGCTTTCACCTAATCAGCTAAGTTTTTGTTCTTTTCAGTTAGTTCTGATATTGTAGCTTTAGATTCATTAGACATACTTCCCCCTTATTGTTCATCAAGTTCTTCAACCTGATCTTGAGTTTCCTTTAATTTATGTGCTAGCTCCTTCCTCTTGTTGATTGAATGCTCCATTTTTCTCCTTAATTCATCAATCTTTTGATTAGCCATACTTAGTTTTATTTCCATTTTATCAATCACCCTTTCATACCTATAACTTTCCATTCCTATAGACCTTTCCTCTCAAGTGGCTAAAATTATTTAATAAGAGACTAAGCTCTAATACCAATATTGTATTGGATAAAGTATGGAAATGTTAGTACTAAGAGGGGAGGGGTGAATCAGTACTGTAAAACACTTTTAACCATCTAAAATTTCTTCCTTAATCATTTTTTGAATCCATAACTTTGCATGCAACTCATAAAACATATAAATAATTAACATAACACATAACTCATAACACATTCACTTTGGTATCACAAAAATCCTTGTTAGAGGATAAAAATTGTGGTGGGGATGACACCCATAAAACTTCACTACTGTAGTAAAATATTTTCTCAGTTAGAGCTACACTATTCTATTTCTGATAGCTTACCCTGTTAAGAGTATTAACATGATTAAGAGTCTTAAGACTAGTTAAGTCTACCTTGCTAAAGCATTTTACAATTCTAATCTAAGAATTGTACCTGGTTAAAGGATTTACAATGTAAGACCTATTAGGATATACTCGGTTAAGAGACTTTACAATTTTGATTACAAACTCAATCAGTAACAAATATGTTTGTAGTAGTCACATCAATCATATGCTTATCAGACTCTTTATGCTCATTAACAAATTACCTCATACTGTGCTCCACTCACAATATCAATTTTTTACTTGGTAGATTCAACTCTAAATCATAATTACTCTATGCTCTTAACTGCTTGATTATTCGGTAGCTTCTCTTCATATAACCTTCTCTTTCCAATCTCTACTTCAAATATACACATACACATTCTCTTCTTCTCACATGCATACTGATCTTCTCACTTAGATCCATTATATACAATTCTAGAAGCAGTGAAAATGTTCTAGAATCATCTCTTCAAGTGGCACTAGCATTGGTTACTCCTTCAATGCATATATCATACTTAACTATCATTCATGGATCTCATCTTTTAATCATGCATAATCATCATGTTTAAATCTCCAATGCTCTGTCATACACTCCCCTCAAGATTTGTAAACCATTTTTCTATTCGGTGTCTAGATTCAATGTATCTAGAGATTGTCCTTATGTTAGAATGTCATGCTCGGTAACACATTTTCCTCTTTCTTGGTAACTATCTCATCTCTTGGTTCAATGGATGTTATAGCTTCCCATAACTCAATCCTCGATGTTCAATTTTTATTTTCTCAGTGACTAAAGTTCCTTTGCTTTTACCCAATTTTCCTATTCCTTTATTTCCTTTACTGAACAACTTGTGTGTTTTACTGACTTGTCTTACCTTCATTAAAATATCACTTTGACAATAATTAGGACTTCATCATAATTAATGACAACAAAATAGATCTTAGGAGTATCAATTGTATATATCTATTCCTACAATCACATTAGTTATCTTGGAGTGTTCTGAATTTATTGAAGGTTGAAGTCAAACTGGTAGTTAGGATAGCAGTTTGTTAGATCAGTGTTACAATTAAATGTTTATGTCATTCTGACATGTTTTTTGAATTTAATGTTTTAGGCCAACATAAAGGATGTTTAATTTTGATTTTGGCACACTTGCACATAATGATAAGTAAGATTTGAGGGATGACTTGTAAAATGTTTTAGGGTTCTAGCACTAACCCTATAACAAGTATATAAATGGTTAATAAATTAATATTGGAGAGAGTTGCAATGTTGCTATGATGATATGTGATGATTATTTGAGATAGTACAGAGACAGTAAAATATTTAGAGAAGCATGATTGATCTAGAATTCACTGGACCTATCATGCATTAAGTGCAAAAATAAGGTCATTATTTACTTTTTTATTCTAAAAAATTTGAAATCAAAATACTTTAACAGGGTCACTCCTAACAAGGTGAGAAGGATCCTAACAGATCTAAAATGAAAATAATCTAACAAGGTATCTCTTTAGCTAGAGATTTTAAATCCCTTACCAGGAGTTTTGTAGTTCATAATTAGACTATAAGTACTCTTAACTAGGTACAAACCTCAGAAAGGCTATTGTATTTTCTCCTAACAAGGTTGATTTCCATGTACACTAGCAAAAAATTGTGGGTATCATCCCAACACATGATTTTCTCCCTCTAGCAAGGGTTTCCACAGAAAAATATTGGTGTTATGTGTTCAAATGTGTGAATGTTTTGTGTTGTATTTTTACTTAATATTCACCTTTGCATGCTGGTTAATTGGAAAGATAATCAATAAAAGTTTCAGATTTCTACTTGCACTGATTCACCCCTCCCTCTCTTAGTTCCTTATAATACTAACATTTGATATTAGATCCTTGTGTTCTTGAAGAAGCCTAATAGCTTGGGTAGATACTTAAAGGACAATATGGAGGGTTTCAGATACATGAGACAACTTAATGAAGCTAAAAGGGTGATCAATGAACTGAAAGATCAGTTGAAGCATTCATTGGCCAAGTGAAGAGAGGTTATTGAAAAAATCAATGATACTCAAGACTACATTGAACAATTGTCTGAACAAAGTGGATCTGAGGAATCTAAAGAAGCCAATGCAGCCTCGTTTGAAGAGAATGAACAACTTCACAAGGAAAATAAGAATATCAAGAGGGAGTTAGAATCATTAGCTATCAAGATGGGTCAAGAGATGGAAGCAAGTAAGACTATTGAAGATTCCCCAAAATTTAAGGATTACGCCTTGAAGGATAAGTAACTTGAACTTTTCAAGTCATAACAAGAGGTAGGTACCTTGCATGCACATATTCAAGAGACTAAAGAGGAACTAGAAGATCTGAGAGGACAACTCAATAATCTAATGATGACTAATGATAGTTTGGGAAGAGAGAATGAGAAATTGAAAGGGGAAATGTAGAATTCCAATAAAAAGATGAATAAATTGCATGAGAGTTCTGAGAAACTTGATGAGAAGATGAGAAGCCAAAGAAGAAGCAAGGATACAACTAGTCTAGGCTATACCAATGAGGCTACATTTGAGATTGGTGAATCTTCTAGAACTAAGGGTGAAAAGACATCATAAGAAAATACTCTACTAAAGGTAGATCAAAGGAGTCCTTGTAAGAAACCCTACAATCCTATATGTTTCAATTTTAATAAAGTGGGTCACACTGCTAATGTTTATAGAAGCACGTTGGTTAATAGGCCTAACACTTTTCATGGGTATGGCTACAATTGTAATAAGTATGGACACACTTCATATGATTGTAGATCCATATCTAGTAGTATATCTAGTATCTTTGATGGATATTTTTATACTTGCAACAAATATGTCCGAAAAGATTATGAATGCAGGTCAAGATTGAATGATCCAAGGCTTCCTATGAATTGGGAAAGCCCTTACCAAAGGGAAAGGAAATTCAATGTCACATGCTCAATTTGTGGGAATTATAGAAATATGGTTGTGAACTGCAGATTGAGGAAAAATAGAGGTAATTTTGGACCATGTAGGTCAAGTGGTATGACATTATTTCACTATCACAAGATTGCTCATCTAGCAAGGAATTTGAGAATGAGAAACCAACCGATAAACCAGTCAGTAAATCAAAAGGGAAAAAAATTGTTAATCTAGAAGGGACCAGTAAAGAGATGAGAAAGATTTGGAAAAAGAAGCATGATAGAAAGACATCAAAGGGATTCACATCACCACCTGATGTGGATGGTTATTCATCAAACTAAGTTACCTTTGACTTAGGGGGAATAAGAATTGAAAAATCCATTTTCAAACCCCGATTGGAAATTTGTGGTAAGATCTATAAGAATATATAGATGCACAATGAGTTATGTTAAATTGATTTGAGAAAGTTTTGATCAATCACATCTAAGGTTTTGTCAATCGGTAATAAGTTTGTATATCAACTCATGAAAAGGGTATGTTCAACTAGTTAGTGAATTTAATTCTCACATGTGAAGGTAGATAAAAAGGTTATTTTAGATTTTATTTTTATCCTTCACATTGTGAATCTTGTTGCAGAGAAAAAGAAGAATTGTTTGGGCCATTTGCAGAGATATTAGTGACATAAAGAAGTTTATTTTGGTGATCTGAAAGAGAAAATCAATTAGAGGTTGTGGTGGCTATCATGTTTCTTAGAAAAAACCCTAGTTGTGAATAGTTTGAGGTATTTATCAATTATCTATTTCAGCAATTGAAATTTAATATGGATAATCCTAAGTTGATCAATATAATTGAGAGACTATGATTGGAATTCAAATGACACCCATTTAATTCAATGGAAAATGATCCAATGGGTTCCCTAACCAGTGTACCCTATGGAGTTCTACATGTGGAAGATATAAGATCTTATATTCACTACAAGACAAAAGATCTTAGTATAGGAACTATCTATGATCAATACAAGAAGTTGTGTGATGAGAATTTTATATTAAAGGATGAACACAAGTGTATTTTGAATAAAGGTATTCATCATTTTTCTAACTATCTTGATGAATATATGATCAAATAAGATATGTGCTCAGTAGGATATATGATTAGTTCATATGGTTGGACATACCACATACAATAACCAAGGAAGAAATCCATGTTGTACTGGTCTATCTGCAATCGGTAATGTACATGTTCTTTGAACTGTTGGCAATTTGACTATACTGTTATGATTTAGTGTTGTCATTATGGAAACAAAGTCATATAGAGTTTTGGAGTCAGCGCACTTAGTCACAAGATTAGAAAATGGCTAAGTATGGAAGACTGGACAGTTAGTGAAGCACTAGGTGAACAGAGCATCAATGCACATGTGTATGACTAAGTTATGGCATATGCCCTTGAAGATAAGATTGTTAGTATGTAATCATCCTAAGTCTAAGAATGCAAAATCAGATGAGTTAGTATGATGAAGATACAATGAGATGAAGTGACACAGACAACAAGTGATAGAATAGAACAGAGCATGGGGTCGACTATTGGTATTTTGGTTAGCGATTATAATATTATTTTGTAAAGGATATGCGCCTATTGTATTTAGGTTATAGACATGTTAATATCATTATATATAAACACGCTTGAGCCAATTCATTTAGAAGTGTTGTATATAATAGGTTGAAGGCCGACCTAGTGAATAGTTTTGTTTGCGCATATAAATAAGATATGTGCCCTTGTATTTAGACATGGGATGAGATATAGAGTTTATAGAAGTAGAGAAGAAGTAGGCAAAGAGAAATAAAGATGATATACTACTTTACAAGAGGTTAAAGCATCAACGCACAAAAGGAACTGATTAGACAAGTAGTGTCATAGAAGCAAATCACCATTTGCAGATATAGTGTGTATCTAATAGTCAGAAGGTCATAGCCTTCACTATTTGAGTAGTGAGCTCTAGGATAGTGTGTCCCCACCCCTAACAGGATTTATTGTAAAAGACTCCTAAAAGGGTCCGACCCTTGACCAAGTCACTGTACTAAATACATTGTAAAGAATAACTCCTAATAGGGTTGCAAGATCTTCTAATAGGGATCATAATACACTAGTATAGTTATTAGTGTGTGTCGATTCCCACCGGAGTTTTTACCTAATTGGGTTTCCCCGTAATCATATCTTGTGTTATGTGTTGATTACTTTACATGCTTTATTATTTAGTTCTGCAATTCAGTTATTCAGTTAAGTTTCAAGTATAAGAAAGAAATTATATAGAACATTGATTCACCCCCCCCTCTCAGTGTTCCCATTCCTAACAATTGTTATCAGAGCTTTGGTCCTCTAAAGAAAATTTTAACCACTTGAGGAGATCATGGGTTGGAAAGAAGTGAAACATCTGAAGAATAATCTTGAAGAAGCTCTTGAAGATCTTGACAAATCTGAAAAAGAAATTGAGGACCTAGAAATGAATGTTAGTGAAGCACAAGTGTTCATCAAGAAACTAAGAAAATATTTGAGAGATTGTTCTACAAGTGATCTAGGGAAAATGGTCAAAAAGCTGAATGAGGAAAATATATCTCTGAAGGATCAGATTGAAGAGTAGGATGAAAAGCTATTTAAGAATCAGGAAGCCTATGAAGAACAGGTCAAAGAAAACAAGTAGTTGGATGAGAATTGAGGCAAGAAAACATTAAAATGTTGGAGTTAGAAAACACTAAGAAACAAGTGGAATATGAATTAACTGAAGCAAAGAATCATATTGAAAAATGGCACACAAGAAAGGATCTCATAGAATCATAGTTGTATGCACAAAAATTAAAGGAGATACCTCTGGCATTGGATTCAATGAAGCACAAAATCAAATCAATGACATGAGAGAAATAAAGAAAGCATCAAAAGAATCTATAGAAGCTAAGAAGACTAGAAATCATACTAAAGATGAAGCTAAACAATCTAAAGATGAGCGCAAGCTAGTAAACAAAACTTGTTATGCCTGTAAAAAGCATGGTCACATAGAAAGGGATTGTAAAGAGGTAAAACCTTTCAATGGCTACTGTTATTCATGCAATAAGTTTGGCCATAAAGCTACGAATTGTAGATCAAATCAAAGAAATTAGTCACAACAAAATCAAAGAAGTCATCCACAGTAGAATGTTAGAAGTTCTCAGAACATTACATGTCAGATATGTAATTATAATGGTCACACAGCTAAATAGTGCAAAATGATAACCCACATGAATGTGCCAAGGAATATCAGAACTCCAGTTATTTTTCACTCTTGTAAAAAGGCTGGACACATCTCAAAGTTTTGCAGATCAAAAGTGCAAAGACAAAAAAGCCCTAAAAATTCTCAAGGAACAATTTTAGATGAAGCAAGAGAAGTCAAGTTTGTGCAAGCTACAGAAGATGAGAGCTTGATTTGGATAGAAGAAAAGAAAGATAAATTTGATGAGTATGAATTAGATGCATCCATAATGGACACACCCTCTACTTCTGGATGAATGAGCCTCATGGTCATAGGGGGAGCTAGATTAGCTCTAGACCCCTGCACGGCTGGTATACTCACCTTCAGAGTATGCACCTTTGGTTATAATAGTTTGGAGAATATATGATGCAGTATGCAAGAGCGCACTTCCTATTTGATAGTAGAGATGAAGAACAAAATTCTCTATTGAATTATGTGTTTACGCATCAAGCATTAATGGCAGAAAGCTATTTTTAAGTCACTGAAGATCCATTATTCGTACATTTGCATTCAAGTTTGAGTCTTTGGAGAGCACATGAGATCAAAGAAGTTTGTGTTGAGTGATCACAGTTGGTTTATCAATGAAGAAGATTGAAAGTTTGTTGTAGAACCCTAGTTCAGTCACTACATTTTAGAAACCCTTGGAAACTGATTTAAGCGATAAAAAAAGTAAGTTATGGCTACTCTAGTTGTTTTTTATGTTGTTGAAATGATGGGGAGGCTAGGATAGACTAGCTTAGTCTATGCCCTGATCCTCTCTAGGATCCAAGTGTTCTTCTAACACCCCTGATGGTCTATAGGCTTCCTTATTTCTTCAAGGATCCCCTGACCTACCTAACCTACCCACCAAGTTAAACTATCTCATCTACCAACATGACAAGCTTTTCTTTCAAGCTACTATCCCTTACATAGGCTCATAAGGGTATTTTTGGCTTCCAACTCTTTCCTAAACTCCAATAGTGAATTTTATGAGTTCCAAGGTGTTCTTGGGTCAATTGACACCCCTTTAAGGCAATAGCAAGTTTGGTTCATCACCCAATTGCATAGTTCCTTTGTAAAATAGGGCTACTAGAATAAGCCCAATTAGGCCTCCTCCGATTTTCTAGGGCTTTTGGCACCTTTCCCTCACAATACCAAGGCTAGGGTTCTTAATTAACCCTCATTAATTTACCCAATCCTCAATTATTTTTGGGGTCTTAGTTATCCAAGAATCCGTACAGTGCCTGTACCAAAACTGAGGGTTTTAAGAGTTTGGAGGACTTCACAGAGTCATTGATCTATTCGCTATTGTTCAAAACCTTTCCTAGACTCCTCAAGGTCTCTCCTTCACTACACATTTCCTTCTTCCATGTCCCTTGAATCCCTCCAAAGGGCATGCTATGAAACTCTTTCTACTGTCTACTGGAGTTCTTTATCTGCTGACCGCTCCTAACCGGGCATAGTCTTAGCTCGCCTAGGGAAAGGTCAAAGAATTCAATGCATAGTCTTCCCAAGGCCCTACAAGAATAATCATACAATATAGGTTCTATACTCTTAGAATCCCAAGTCCCATGGTGTGACCATAGTGGAAACTAGAGTTGCAGCCCTAAACATTCATGTCTCTCCAAAACTGGCAGAGCACTAGTGAATGGAAGAAAAACACACACTGAAACACAAAACTTGAAAAGAATCTACTCTAACACACACATATACAAAGCTAAACACACACAAATGATATCCTCTACAAAGATTCACACAAATCTCCTTCTATTCACATGTAACCAGTCAATTAACAGTGACTGTTCCACAAAAGCTAGGTTCAGACTATCTTTTTCAGTACAGAATCGTACCAAATGATTTCCAACCCTAACATTAGGGTTTTTCAAGCCTTATAAAGACTTCTCCTTGGTATTTTTGTGAGGTTAGGGCTTCTTAGCCACTGAGGTTAAGTTAGATTACATCAATGGAAAAGTTGCTTAACAACTTTTAAAAGTTGCTGACAACTTTTAAGAAACTTTTGTTGCCTCAAACAACCTTGCCTCCATTAGTCATTGACCTCTAATGGAAACCTCCTAAAGCACTCACATGTGCTCAAACTCAACCAAACTAATCCTAAGACTTCCAAACCTCCTATCAAAATACTAATTTCAGGATTACATCCTTCCTTGAATCAGTGTGCCATTAACATAAGAAAAACCATCTAAACTTCTAGGTCCTATACTAGGCCTAGACACACACCAAAAATGAGCTTCAAGCTCTTAATTTAATTACATACTTCATGCAAGAAGTTCACACAACAAAAACTAGAAAGTGGGAGCCCTTAGAAGGGTGCTCATGCACCATACTTCCCCTTAGCACAATTAAGGCACTTTGGGGTCAAGAAGAGCCAAATCCACACCAAACTTCTTGAACTGTCCTTCCTCAATCCAGGTGGCTTCAGATTCAGACTGATCCTTCAATTTTATTAGGTGCTCCATATAAACTTGATGCCTAGTAGCCTTCTTCACTCTAGATTCTAAAACCTTCTCTGCTTTGGCTGGCTTCTTCTTGGGCATTTTATTGGTGTCTATATCTTGCAATATCTTTGGTGGAGCTATACCATGCTGACTGATATCTCCTTTGAATCTGATCAGGTCTTCAACATTAAACACCGGTGAGATGGCTAAGTCTGATGGCAAGTCCACTTTGTAGGCATTCTCTCCATATTTGGATAGAATCTTGCATGGGCCTACTCTCCTCATCTGTAGCTTAGTGGGCATGCCCTTCTACATCCTTGCTTTGTTAAGATGGACCATGACATAGTCCCCAATCTAAAAATGTACTTCTTTCCTCTTTTCATCCACTTTAGCTTTGAGTTTATGAGTGGATTCCAAAATAGTTTTCTTCACTTGCTCTTGAACCTCCTTGATGGTTTGAGTAAAATCTTCAGCTTGTCCAATCTTCAACTCCATAGAACCTAAGTCTTTCAACTCACACACTCCTATAGGGTGTCTTCCATATACTATCTCAAAAGGACTTCTTCCTATGGTCCTAATTACACTGTCATTGTAAGCATATTCAGCCTGAGATATAACAAGATCCCAAGTCTTCCCATAATCATTTGTCAAACACCTTAGCAAGTTTCCAAGCACCTTGTTGATAACCTCAGTTTGACCATCAGTTTGAGGATGGTATGCTGAATCGAAAGAGAGGTTAGTTCCCAACCTTTTCCATAAGGTTTTCCAAGAATGGCACATGACCTTGCTATCTCTATTAGATACAATACTCAGAGGGAGTCCATGGATCCTAACTATCTCCTTGAAAAAGAGATGTGCTACATAGCTTGCATCATGAGTAGTTTTGCAAGGAATGAAATGACTCATTTTAGAAAACCTATCTACTACAACATAGATGCTATCCATACCTAATTTGGTTTTAGGGAGTCCAACCACAAAGTCCATACTTACACACTCCCAAGGCCTATTTGGAATTGGTAGAGGTTGATAGAGTCTTGAATTGCTTGAGCCTCCATTAGCTCTTTGACATACTCCACATTGCTCTACATACCTCTTGACATCCCTTGCTAGCTTAGGAAAAAAGTAGTATCTCTGTACTAACTCCAATGTTTTGTTTATGCCAAAATGACCACTAAGACTACCATTATGCTTCTCTTGAATCAGATTTTCCCTCATGGATCCTCTAGGTACACAAAGCTGATTACCTTTAAACAACAATCCATTTTGAAGGGTGTAATCTGCAAACTCACCATGAAAATGGTTCTCAAACTCTAGTCACACCTTGTAGGGTTGTGAGAAATCTTCATCCTCCTCATATAAGTCTTTAAAACCTGCTATTCCAATGATTTACAGCTGTACCTCTTGGATAGTCAATAACTTCCTACCCAAAGCATCTACTACCTTGTTGAGCTGCCCTTTCTTGTGTTTGATTGTGAAGGTAAAGGATTGGAGATACTCCATCCACTTCAAGTTCCTATTACTAAGCTTTTCCTAAGTGTTTATGTAGCTTAAATCCTGATTATCAGTAAACACCACAAATTCTTTTGGCAAAAGGTAATGCCTCCACTTCTTGAGAGATTGTACCAATGCATACAACTCCAAGTCATAAGCTGAATACTTCTTCTTTGCCTCGTTGAGTTTTTCACTAAAGAATGCAACAAGCCTTCCTTCTTGACTCAATACACCACCTATTGCTACACCACTTACATCACATTCAATGGTGAACAACTTATCAAAAGAGGTAAGAGTAGAATTGGTTTGGTAGCTACCTCTTGCTTCAATGTTTGGAATTCTTTCTTAGCTGCCTCAGTCCATTTGAACTTTGTTTTGAGTCCTCCTTTGATGGTGTCAAGAACTGGTGCATATATCCCACTAAAGTTCCTCACAAACTTTCTATAAAATTGTGCCAAGCCATGAAAACTTCTAACTTCAGTCCCTATTTTAGGGGCAAGCCAATTCAAGATTGCCTCCACCTTGCTTGGGTCCATTTTTCAGACTACCCTTGGACACTACAAAGCCCAAATAAACCAGCTCTTGCTACATGAACTCACACTTTTCCAGGTTGATGGCTAATTTCTCTTCATGTAGCTTCTTCATGACCAACCTTAAGTGTTGAAGATGCTATGCTTTTGTTTTGCTATAGATGAGTATATCATCTAGATACACCACTACAAATCTACCTGTGAAGTCCTTCAAGACCTCATTCATTAACCTCATGAAGGTGCTTGGGGAATTGGTAAGCCCAAATGGCATTACAATCCATTCATAAAATCCATTTGTGGTTTTAAAAGTGGTCTTCCACTCATCACCCTCCTTGATTTTGATTTGGTGATACCCACTCTTTAAATCCAGCTTAGTGAAGTACATAGCACCACCTAAGCAATCCATCAAATCTTCTATTCTTGGAATTGGGAACCTATACCTAATAGTGATCCTCTTCATAGCCCTTGAGTCTGTGCAAAGTCTTCATTTTCCTCCTTTCTTAGATGCTAAGACCACTGGGACTGCACATGGACTAATACTCTTCTTGATCAGCCCTTGATCCAATAACTCTTGCACTTGTCTTTCCACTTCCTTATTCTGGTCCAGGGTAAGCTTGTAGGCTGCTTTGTTAGGTAGAGATGCGTCGGGTACAAAGTCAATTTGATGACTTATAGCTCTTCTTGGAGGTAAGGTGGCAGGGGTTCCATCACTCACTATATCTCTGAATTCTTTTAGCATCTATTGCACTTCCAATGGTGTTTCAGCTTGCAACTTCTTGTCCTCCTCCTTTGGCTTCACTATGATAGCACATCCTATGGTCTCCTCATCATGAAATTCCTGTAGGACCTATTTACCACTACTAAGCAACACACTAGGTGTCTTAGAAGTTCCCTCTTCATTCTCTATTAAGGACTAAATTTTGAAAGTCCTCCCATCCTTCTTGAAAGAAATGGAGTTTTCCTCTCCATCATAGATCACCTTTAAATCAAATTGCCAGGGTCTTCCCAATAGAAGATGGCATGCATCCATGGGAAAGACATCACAAAGCACTTTGTCTTTATAGCCTCCAATGGAAAAATCTACCCATGTCTACTCATTAACTATCACACTTTGCTCTTGGTTCAATCAAGTCACCTTGTAAGGATTTTCATGTGGAACCTTTGTGAGTTTAAGCTTCTTGGCTGCTTCCTCTACTATGATGTTATCAATGGACCCTGAATCCATAATAACCTTGCAAACCTTGCCTTGTATCTTGCACCTAACTCTAAAAAGAGCCCTCCTTTGCTTTGGTTCACCTTGATTAGGCTGCCTTATAAGTACCCTCCTGAACATTAGGTTCTCACCCATTTCTGATTCTAACTTGCTGACCTCATTAGTGCATGAGTTGTTGCTATCTTCTTGGGTATCGGCTACCCTCTTCTCATTATTTGATGCTGATGGTTTATCAGGACACCTATAGGTAGGGTGTCCAAGCTATCTACACTGATAGCACTTCATAGTGGCAAAGTAGGAGTTGCTTCTTCCTGCTCCTCTTCCTCTATTTCCTTGAGAACCTCTTCCTCTACCAAAAGATCCTCTTGTACTAATTTCTAAAATTTTCTTCAAAAGCATGCTCTCCCCTTGGCTTCTTGAGTCACCACCTCTACTAGAACCTCCTCTTTGACCCCCTCTAGAGTCTCTACCTCTTCCCCTATTCTTGGATTTAGGTTATTGCTTTCTCCTTTGTTTATCTTCAAGCTTTTGTGCCATATGCTAACATTCAATTACAGTGGTGGGAGTAAACAAACTCATATCCTCTTCTATGCTCCATTTCAAGCCACTGAGGTACCTTGCCACTTTAATGCTTTCTTCTTCTTTGATCTTGGACCTTAAGCTCAACTTGTGGAACTCTTCAGTGTAGGTGGCTACGTCCATCTCTTTTTGTCTAAGGTTCACTCTCCTCCTATGCTGCTGGATTTCATAATCTACTGGTAGGTATGCTTCCCTAACTTTATTGGCCATTGCTTTCCAATTAGAGATTGGGTTCTTTCCCTCTTTCTCTCTTTCACCTTGCAAGTAGTTCCACCAGGTTAAAGCTTGTCCTCGCAACCTAGACTTGGCCACTTTGACCTTCTATGCCTCTGAGATCTCTTCACATTCGAAGTGATTCTCCATGCCTTCAATCCATTGTATCACAATATCCATCCTGCCAGTCAGTAATGGGACACCTTCAAGTGCCTTGCTTGTGATAGCCTTCAGGGCTTTAAGAAATTGCTCATCTTGAGTTGGAGGATTAGGTGTAGGTACATCATCACCAATGGTTTTCTCTTTCCCTTTGGCATCCTACTCCTCCATCCTATCTTTCACCTTATCTTCTTTTGCTTGGACATCATCCAAGAGTTGCTCCATTTGCATCAATCTTTCCTGTAGGAGTCTATTAGCTTCCTCCTAATCTTCCACCTTCTTAGCAAGCTCTGCATTAGTCACCATTTTCTACTTGTGTGATGATCCAACTAATTCTTCTGATGGTTGAAGCATCCACTATTCACTTCCCAATCCTTAAGAGGCTCTAATACCAATCTGATGGCGAGGCTAGGATAGACTAGCTTAGTCTATGCCTTGATCCTCTCTAGGATCCAAATGTTCTTCTAACACCCCTGATGGTCTATAGGATTCCTTATTTCTCCAAGGATCCCCTGACCTACCTAACCTACCCACCAAGTTAAACTATCTTATCTACCAACATGACAAGCTTTGCTTTCAAGCTACTATCCCTTACATAGGCTCATAAGGGTCTTTTTGGCTTCCAACTCTTTCCTAAACTCCAATAGTGAATTTTATGAGTTCCAAGGTGTTCTTGGGTCAATTGACACCCCTTCAAGGCAATAGAAAGTTTGAGTCATCACCCGATTGCATAGTTCCCTTGTAAAACAGGGCTACTAGAATAAGCCCAATTAGACCTCCTCCGATTTTCTAGGGCTTTTGGCACCTTTCCCTCACAATACCAAGGCTAGGGTTCTTAAGTAACCCTCATTCATTTACCCAATCCTCAAGGATTTTTGGGGTCTTAGGTCTCCGAGAAGCCGTACAGTGCCTATACCAAAATTGAGGTTTTTAAGGGTGATGCTTGGGAAGAAAGTGTGATGCTTGTCAAAGATTTTTTGGTAAGCTCAAATTTTTAGGAAATGTACCATTAAAGCTAGTCGAAGTATAGGTCCCTTTCCAATAATGGGGAATGGATTTTATAGGCGAATTCCCAAAAAATTCTAGTGGACGACACTCTTGGATCTTAGTTACCACTGATTATTTTACAAAATGGGTAGTGGCTATTCCTACAAGGAATGCAACAAGTAGGGTGGTGATTGATTTCCTATTGAATAATATTGTTACAAGGTTTGGTTGTCCTGAAAGGATTGTCAGTGATAACACAATGTGCTTCAAGTCTACTGAATACAAAGAATTCTGCAAAGGTTTAGGAATTTAGATGTGATTTTCCTCACCTTATCATCCTCAGGGAAATGGACAAGCAGAATCAACCAATAAAATTTTGATTAAGATTCTCAAGAGGATTCTTGAAAAGAATAAGAAGGCATGGAATTCAAAATTTCCATTAGCTATATGGGCTGACAGAATAACTATGAAAAGGGTAATTGGATGTGCACCATTTGATCTGGTGTATGGCATACATGCGAGGATGCCTCAAAACAACTTGCTAGAGATGGATAGGTTTGTTCAGTTATATGATGAGGATCTAGAGGATGAAATGCAGTTGAGAATTGAGGACTTAATCAGGCTAGATGAAACTAGAAGAGAATTAGCTTCAAAGAATGCTAAGTTGCAGTTGCAGGTCAAGAGTTTGTATGATAATAAATCAATAGAAATGAGGTTTGAACATGATGATTTGGTGCTGGAATGCTAGATTGGAAGATAAAGGAAAACATGGAAAATTTGATCCAATCTGGTTAGGGCCATATGTGATTCATGAAAAATGGAGACAAGATTCATACATGGTCAAAGAATTAAATGGTGACATTCAAGAATTGCCAGTTCATGGATAGTTCCTGAAGAAATACTTCAGTTGAAGTATGTTCCATTCCATGAACAATAGTTAGGCTTGTATATACTGGTGTGTTTCTTTCTGCCTAGTTTTGCCTTAGTTTGTAGGTTTTTGTTGTCCGGGTGCTCTGTATAGTTGTTTTCTAGTAGGTGGTCTACTCTCCCAAAAATTCTGAATTCTTGCATGGGCACAAAGTTACCCATCAGCCAAGACTAAGTGATTGTTAGTATTGTTTTAAAATTTTGATCCTCATTCTTAGATTTTGAGAATTAAGGTTCTAAGGGTTTGGCCTCATGCATTTTGCTAAAACCCTAGTCTGGTATTAATGTTGTTATGTTTGAGCATTACCTTTTTGCTCATTAACATTCAAAATAAATATGTGCTCCTTTTTACACCTCATGAAGTAACCACTTTACATGTTATACCACTAGGTTGTTGAACGGGGTCCCCTTTTTATTTATTTCCTTTAAAGTCTAAGTTTTCTGTTAATATTTCCAACTGATTAGCTTTTTTAACTTGTGGCTGTCATTAAATCTTGAGTTCCCGATTGTCAAAATTTTTGACATGCGCTTTGGCGACACGATGACATCTGTCCAAGCGGGCCCATCTTCCAAAGCCTACTATCAAGTAAACATTGGGATCAATCAACAGTTGTCATTATACTGTTGGGTTGAAATAACTATCTTTTAATCATTATGCTTTAGTGACAAGTGTCCGATCAACATCCTTTTTGACATTACAGTGTTCTGACAGTCTTTCTTCTGTGGCAGTTCTTTTATTTGACACATGTCTTGGGTGACATAGAGTAGTGTGATCAGATTTCTCAGACAATTAAAGCTTGAGTAGATCTTATGGTTGTCGGTATACCGCTGGGATAAGATGTTTGATGTTTAAAGCTTGAGTAGATCTTATGGTTTTCGGTATACCGCTAGGATAAGATGTTTGATGTTTAAAGCTTGTGGTATAGCGACAACCGTTCAATCTTGTTTGAAAGACGTGAAGTAAAAGTGGGTTCGCATGCTAGGAGATGCTGACATGTGTGATTCTTATTGGTACCGGTGTTGCTGATGGGGTGAAATTTTTTTCAAGGGCTCGATTGACCATTTTGTTGATTTTTGAGAACCACACGATCTGCCAAGAAGGAGATTAATCGATGACCATGTTTTAAACTGGCTGATTAACCGTTGCTACCCAAAAATTGAATATTTTAAGGGTTTCTCAGTGATAGAAGGACTAAAAATTCAATGTTTTAACGACCAATCTATATGGTATGACTTTGCACTCACTAGTACAGTATGGCCTGAGGTATGATTGACTACAAAAAGTGTTCACGCCTTGGTTGTAGGTGAAATGGTTATTCAAGTCGCATCACAGTTAGAGTTGCAGTGGGTATACTTGATGTGTTTCCAATTTTTTGTGTACTAGTCAGGGTTAGTGCCATCAATGAAGATCATTTTTGGATTTGATTTACTAGCGATTACTTGTATTCCTCCCCTACAGTAAATATTGATTGAATCTAGTGGATGAGGTAGTTGAAACCCTAATTCTGTCCTAGCTATCTGAAGCTTCTTGCATCCTTTCCAGAGGTTTCCAAGGTAGCTAGTGACTATAAATTGATGTTTGTTGTATGTAGAAATGTAGTTAATGATCGCTTGAGCAATTGAACAAGGAGAGCTCAGATTGTGAGTTTTATTTCCTTAGTATTTTTTCATTTTGCAATGTATTGATTCTGATATTTTAATGAAAATGCACTTGAATCTCGGTCTTAAACCTATGTATGTCTTCTTATTCTAATCCTACATTCTTATATATTAATGTCACAAAGTGAGTTAGTATATGGTATACAAAGTATATTGTGAAATTGTCTTTGAGTTCTTGCCAAAGTCAGGATTAAATCCTTAAAGGTAATTTTAGAGAATCCATGGTTAAATGAGAATTTGATGTCTAGGTATAAGATTTGAGAGGAATAATAGGCAAAGCACTTATTCTAGATTTGGGTGGGTTGGAGTTAGGATCTTAGTTGATATATGTTGTTGGTGACTATGTACCCTAGGGTAAGACACTGATATGTTCTCCGGAAGCAATTCATCATCATCAATCACAAATATAAATGATAAAATCTTTAAATCAGTTTGTAAAGAGTATGAACGCATAATATTTGGTGACTCCTTTCAAGAAGTGAGTCAAGGGTACACCTGCTTGAGTATTAGACTCAAAGTGTAGGAGGATCCTTGTTGATCCTTGTTAATTGGCCCTTTTCCTTGTAGAGTTTGGAGGGGTGATAGAGTCATTGACAATATATGTTAAATCAAAGTGTAAATATGAAAGTGGAAAGAAAAGGAACCAACAAAGCATGAAAAGAGTAAGATATTTAGGTTTGGGTCACTGATAATATACATGTACTTTGATATTGTTGTGAAAGTGATAAATCTCTACCTAGACAAGAGTCTGCCCATAATGCCTCAGATTTCATTCAAGGCATAATCAAACAGCATCTTGAAGGATTACATGGAACTGGAGATCAAGACATTCAGGATAAAGATGTAGGGAAGGTATAGGATACCTAAGAGAATTGTACAAAATTACAAGGATACCATTTGTTTCATGGTTGAGACTAATATAACATGTATGGAAGTTGTAGAGCCAAGAACTAAGTGGATTCATCCACTTGGTTATGTATTGGAGGAACATATTCTAAAGGTATATGCACAAGTCCTATCAGCACCAAAGGATTCCAATGAACCAAGATGGGGTACATATGAGGAAAAGACAAGGCAAGTAGATGCAGTCTTGAATAGTCCTACGACCAAGAGGAAAGCATCTAAAATCACCTCTGAGATACTAAAGATTTATGGTGTAACACAAGAAGACCTAGATAAGGAAAGGGAAGCTAAGATTTCAATGCAACTTGAGAGCGCACCCTCTTCAGAAGCAAAAATAGAGAAGTCTGATGACCCTATGGAGAAGAAAGTAAAAATAGAAAAAATAGATGATCCCAAGGAAAACACTGCTGATAGCACTTCAGCACCCACTCCTACTATTGATCTGGAGTCTACACCACCTCCTAATCCTAGTAGGATGCATAAGAGGGAGAAACAGACTGGTGCAAGCCACCCATCCTCTAGAACAACAAGAAGGAGAGGTAAGAACACTCAAGCACCTCCTGAGGTAGGATTTAGGCTGAATCTACAAGTGCTAAAAGCTAGAGTTGTTGATGAGGGAAGAATAGATCAAATTGAAAAATTTTATGATAAATATCATGTGATAGACAAATCTAAGATCCATGATATGATAATCAATCATATGATCAAGTTTAAGAAGATTGTTCTGGAACTTAAGTCAATCATTCCAGATGATGTTTGGGACATTTTGGATACATTAAAAAGATAAACCATTGAAGAAGATTTTAGAATAAGGGAAAATACTTTAGATGATAACCTTCTAGTATGTTCAGTTGAGGAGAAAATACTATTGTTGGAACTGGTGAAGCCACACCTTAGAACCAAGATGAGAACCTTGTATATTATGAATAAAGACTATGAATTGATTGCACAGGAGACTGAAAAAGCATTTGAGAAGCTATTTTTGGAACAACGCATGCATCCATCATCTGTACCTACAACTCAAGATCCTTCTAAGAAATCCAAGGAATCAAAGATCCCTAATGCACCTGTGACAGGTCCATAGGATTTAGTGCCCATAGTGACAACACCCACAAAAGCAATGGAGTCTGCACCCATGCATGAAGCTAAGGATGACACTATTTTGATTGATAATGTAGAGATATCAATGGTGGCAACAGATAAAGACTTGGATATTTTTTAGTAAGCTTTTGTAAGTATAGAAGAAGCTGAAATACTATGCGGTGATAATTCACCTATGTAGCAAGAAGAAGTTCAGATTGAGTATCTAATAGGATAGGGAGAAGAAGAGGAGAAATAAAAAGAAAAGGAGAAAGAGGATGAAGAGAAGAAAGATGAATCTACAAATTATCCCTCTATTGAAATTTGAGTGATTGTAAAGATTGAGGTAATGGATATTAGTCAAAGTTCACTCCTTACCCCTAAGCACTCAACTTCATTGCTGTCAAGTTTGAACCTTGACATAACAAGCCGAAATTCATGGGGAGAAGAAGACATGATTAAGATTAGTGTGCTAGCAATGGACAAGGCCAAGGAGAAACAAGTAATGAGGAACCCATTGTTTGTTGAGTCAGTCAAAATTCTAAATATTCTACTACCTGATGACAAGAAAGTGTCTAGTGTACACTCAGTGGATGATGTCAGCACCATCTTGACATGTTTCAAAATAAATTTCTCAAGTCTTGAGGAATCAACATCCAAAGTTTCAGAGGAGAAATATCTTAAAAAGAGATTGAGTGAATTGATAGGTAACTTTGTACTTGACCTTAATTATTTAAAGGTTGGTCAAGCTTTGCTAAAAGATTTTGCAGCTAAGGGAAGACAGATAATAGCATATTGTGTGAATAAAGATAACCTTACTGCAGACATTTCCAAGAAGATTCAAGAAGAAGAAAATATGATAGAATTTGTAAGGAAATTAGTAGAAGATCCCTCCATAGAAGTAAATATGTGTAACAATGTCTACCAAGGACAAGTGGATAAGATTGAGAAGGCAGAAAAAGAAATGGCCAAAATAAGGTCTAGGTGAACTCAGTTAAGGAATGCACTTGCGCCCTCTTTAGATGTGCTAAATCAGAATATCAATGAGATTGATGCCACTATGGTGACATATGATCAAGGTCTGAGTTTAGATTTGGAAAAGATGGAGAATTTGACTTATGCTTTGTGTGCCCATCTCCAAACAGTAAATGCACTGAAGGCATCTTGGTAGCAAGATATCCAGAACTTGAAGATTTCATATCTGGATGTACTAAATATGTAAGTACTTGAAGTTCCAGTTTTCAACACCTTTTTCATTACTGTCAAAGGGGGAGTAGAGTATATAGTAGAAGGGATAATATGGAGCAATATATATGATGTTAAAAGGAAGTAAAGTATATAGTATAAGGGAGATATAAAATAGAGTATATGTTAGAAAGTTTTGTATAAAGATACAATTAGTAACTTCGCCATATTCCTTTGTCGCCATTAATGAAAAAGGGGGAGATTTTTGGAAAGCTAACTATAATGTTATGATTTAGTGTTGTCATTATGGAAACAAAGTCATATAGATTTTTGGAGTCAGTGCACTTAGTCACAAGATTAGAAAATGGCTAAGTATGGAAGACTGGACAGTCAATGAAGCACCAGTTGAACAAAGCATTAGGACACATGCATATGACCAAGTTATGGCATGTGCCCTTGAAGATAATCTTGTTAGTATGTAATAATGCTAAGTATAAGATTGCATGATCAGATGAGTTATAATGATGAAGATACAGCGAGATGAAGTGACACAGATAGTAAGCGGCATAATAGAACAGAGCATGGAGCCAACTGTTGGTATTTTGGTTAGCAATTATAATATTGTTTTATAAAGGCTATGCACCTATTTTATTTAGGTTATAGACATGTTAATATCATTATATGTAAACACTCTTGAGCCAATTCATTTGGAAGTGTTGTATATAATAAGTTGAAGGTTGACCTAGTGAATAGTTTTGTTTGCGCGTATAAATAAGACATGCACCCTTGTATTTAGACATGGGATGAGATATAGAGTTGATAAAATATAAGCATAAGTATGCAAAGAGTAGTAAAGATGATATAGTTCTTTACAAGAGGTTAAAGCATCAACGCACAAAAGGAACTGATCAAACAAGCAGTGTCATAACAGTAGTCCATCATTTGCAAATATAGTGTGTATCTGATACTCAAAAGGTTGTAGCCTTCACCATTTGAGCAGTGAGATCTAGAACAGTGTGTCCCCACCCCTAACAGGGTTTATTGTAAAAGACTCCTAACAGGGTCCGACCCTTGACCAGGTCACTGTACTAAATACATTGTAAATAACAACTCCTAACAGGGTTGCAAGATCTTCTAACAGGGATCATAATACACTAGTACAGTTATTAGTGGGTGTCAATTCCCACCGAGGTTTTTACCTATTTGGGTTTCCCCATAATCATATCTTGTGTTATGTGTTGATTAATTTACATGCTTTATTATTCAGTTATTTAGTTAAGTTTCAAGTATAAGAAATAAATTATATAGAACACTAATTCACCCCCCCCCCCCCCCCCCTCTCAGTGTTCCCATTCCTAACATGAACTATTCCCAAGAAGAGGTGATTAAATTGACAAAGTCTAAATAGGATAGGAATGTGATGATTTTTAATGATATCATAGATGAAGAAATTAAATATGCATCAATGGTGATTGGATACAAGGTCTATCACTCAAGTTAGGTGAACAATATACCCAGTGGTTCCATTCATACTACTCACATGATGATTAAGGAAAATAAGGATTATGATCTAGCTGAAGCATTGAGGGAGAAGTTAATGATTAATCTCAAGAATTTCAAGAAGTATAAGAGGCAAAAATTTAAATATGGTTAGTTTATTGTATGTTTACTATTTTTTTAGAATATGTTTCTTGGTATTAGTAGTATAGCATGGATATCATGTTTCTTTATGGTTGATCTTGATTCATGCTTGATGATGGTAGTTGAGCGTAGGAGCTCATGGGTAATGCTTATGGGATATGAAGTTGAGGGAGACATATTGACATTATATGCATAAAAAATATTAGCTCAACCATTAGATCCCAAGACTCTAAGGTTTGGGACTTACGAAGAAAAATCCTTGCAAGCACACATTGATTTGATGAAACCAGTCAGTTAGAAGAAAATAAGAAAGAAGGGATTTTACTAAGGAACAAATTGAGAAATTTAGTTCCAATCATGCTACATAATACTCATCAATATGATATAATACATAGCTAGGACCCAAATCATCAACCTCAAACACATTCCAGATCCACAAGTCATTCTATGATCCTTCACAACACACTACACAATCAAGTTGGCCAAAAACAAATAAAAATAGTAATACGTTGCAGGAAAATCACTAAGTCTCATCACATATCTCAAAGAGATCTAGAAACATGAATAGAACACAATATAGAAACATCAACTAGAAACTTTAAATTCCACATCAACAATATAAACAATCTTTGACTTGAAATTCACAATTATCTCTGCATTGTTCATTAAGAACACTAATCAACAACCTTAACATTCAACAAAAATAACTTTCTAGAATCCAAATATAAAACCTTCAAAGTTGAGGAAACACATCCATGTCCTAAAATCACCACTAGGTTAGCAACCAAAAAAAATTCATAATAGATCCATACAAATCCAAAAACTACAATGCTTTTAGTTCCTAAACAACTAAAAAAACTATCTCTGATAAATCACCTAAAAATCACTCAAAACATAAAGTGATCCTCTCAAACTTGAACAAGATCAAGTTCAAATGTCCTTAAACACATATAGAACTGTACAATATATAGTACTCAATATAGCAATTAAACTAATTCAAAACACTTTACTGAACAAAGCGGGAACACTATCCAAAATAATGAAATATATTAACATCAATGACAAAACATCAAATGTTAGCACATATATACAATATATCCCAACAATATCCCCCTTTGGAATTGATGAAAAAATATGATGTGAAAAACCAAATCAATGCACAAGGAAACCATACTACTAATAATATCCACAATATGTCTGATTCTCATAAATTCAAACTCTCCCCTTAAGTCTGCCACTTATTTTTGACATAGCTATCTATTCCCTTTTAACATCAATGAAAATGGCACATCTATGCACTAATTCATAGAAGTGAAAATGAACTAAATGTTGGACATTTAGCTGAGTAGGATATCAATTTGTTTTCATTATGGTAACATATACTCACTATGATGACTACACTATAGTAGCAAGCATTTTCGTAAGAGCACAAGTAAAATTGCCTAAGTATAGTAGCATTTTCCAATTTAATCAGAGATAGTTTTGATTAGCGATGTTCAAAAAAGTAGGTTCAGTGCATGTGCACTTGAACATGGATAATTATATGTATAATAAAGACACATTTGAAAGTGCAAGTCTGTATGGCATGTACGAAAGGAGATATTGTAGTATAACAGAGACAGAGTCGAAGCTGACTTGAACAGAGAAAGAAGATAGAATAAGAATGATAGTTAAGGGATTATTTTGTTTATCAAAATAATGACTTAACCATATAAGGGAAGACATCCTATATGTTAACCCTTAGGAAGCATAAGTTAGTTTTGTAGTTTGGAAATATTTTATGCTTGCTAAAGCTTACTATAAAGTTATTATTCTTAATAAGTGGTATATATGTAAGAAGCATGTAATGCGAAGTGTAGAGTATGATGTATAAGATATTGTAATTCTATCATGAAAATTTGTATGTTGTAAAAGAAAAGCAAGCAGACTTTGTATATGAAAGCGACGAGTCTAGTAATCTAAATCAAAATAGGAAAGCTATTCGACAATAGTGAAAGGTTATGTACTTTACCTTTTGTATTCAAATATCACTGTATTTTTCATGTTTGGGTAGTGAGCTCATCTTGTAAACATTATATCTTGTAATATTAACTCCTAGTAGGGTTGAGCCTTCTAACAAGGCCTAGAGTCCTTCAATCAGGACATAGACACTATATGTAAGTAATAGACTCCTAATAGGGTCAACATCCTTAACCTGATACTTTTGATTAGTGGATCAGTTGTGGGTATCATCCCCACTAGGGTTTTCCCTTGGCGAGGGTTGCCTTGAGAAAAAAATGGTGTTATGAGTTAATTTTCTTTATTTCTATGCATGTTGTTTAGTTTACTTTGTTTTGCAAGCTTCAAGTTAATTTGTTATATCCATAATTGGGCAAAAGTAAAAGTTTGTACAATACTAATTCATCCCCCCCCTCTCAGTATTCCCTATTTCTAACAATTGGCATCAGAGAATAATTACTTGGAAGAAAGTTATTCAGAGAAAGCCTAAAATCTTGAGTAAGATCTCTATGGATATGGATCAATTACAGAAGAATCTTGAAGAAGCTCTTGAATAGATTGATATTCTTACAGAAGAAAGAGATACTCTGAAAGCGAAATATGATGATGCAAATAACTTCATTGAGAAACTAAAAGAAAAAGTGGAAGAACTAAAATCAAAGAAAGAACCTAGAATTAAAATCAAAGATTGTGATGATGTTTCAAATCTGAAGAAAGAAAATGAGATCCTTAAACATGAATTAAAGATTATAGATCTGAAGTTAAGTTTGAAAGATGGAAATAGTAAGAATGAATCAAATTTGAAATCTAAAAATGAAGATATGAAGTCTAAACTTTGTAAAGTGACATCTAAACTTGAGAAAACCAAACTATAGTAGGTTGAACTTGAGAAGTACAATACAATTGTTAAAGGAGAATTGACTCAGTCTAAACAACATCTTGAAAAACTATATTCCACCAGTGAGAAGATTGATGAACAAATGTCTTATCAAAAGCCATATTATGATACAATTGGTCTTCGATTTAACTCATCTAAGATAAGTGAAGAATGAAAGGAACCAGATCTAAAACCCTCTGAGAACAAAGATGAAAATAAACCTGAAGAAGCTAACAAATCTGAAGACATACCTAGTCCACCTAAATAAGATGAACCACCTAAAGATATGCAAAGAGAATTCAAAGGTAGATGTTTTGCATGTAATACTTTTGGACATATGAAGAAAGATTGCATAGGTAAGAAATTCAAACCTCTCTATGGTTATTGTTATAATTGTCATGGTTTTGGGCATAGAGCTATTGATTGTAAGAAACCTAGATCTAATGATAACAATAGTAGTAGTAGAATGTTTAGAGATACTAACCATGCAGATAAGAGACCTACTGAAGATATGAATAGAAGGAATGGAGTTATGTGTTTTAGATGAAACAAGATTGGACACATTGCTAGAAATTGTAGATCACAAATCATTCAGACATGACCAAGATATGGAAACAATGGAGTAGTTTTCTAGATATGTAACAAATTTGGTGATACAACAAGATTTTGTAGAATGAACAACATGAGAAACCCTAATCCTAGAAGTTATACAACAAGAAATGAGAACACAAACAACAGTCAGAAAGGATGTTGTAGTAACTTGGAAGAAGAAGTTAAATTTGATAAAGCCATAGATCAAGTAGACACACTCAGTTCACAAGGTAATCAAACAGGTGAAGTGATAGTAAGTGTGAATCTCTTCCTAACCCATCTCAAAGCATTTGAAGTAAATAAATCATGAATAATGTATTAGAATAGGAGATTAGAATAGTGTAAAAGTTAGATTAGATTGAATTGAGTTTTGTGAAGCTAATGTGAGGTAGTATATGATATAATGATGCTATGGTTAAGAGCGCATGAGATAATATGAATGTATGCAAGTACATGAAAAGAATGAAGTTTTGCATGAAAACATGAACAACTCTTTGGAAAGAAGCAGCAGTGGAATTGAATGCGATGTCAGAATCTTGAAAGATTGAAAGGTTAAAAGCATATGATTGGTATTATTTGATCATTCAAATGACTACAAGTGATAAGAAGAGAAATACAGTGGTGATTGAAAGAAGTTTACAGGATTTGGAGAAGGATTTCATGCCAGATCTATGCAAAGCCCTAAATCGCGTATTTGAGGTATTTCACTAAGTAAATCTATCTAAAGTAGTTGAGTTTTGAAAGAATCATGGATGCATCACTTGTTCACCATATAAGAGATTTAGTTAGACCTAGAGTTAAAAGGGAACCAGTAGAACCCTTGGAAGAAGACCCTAGTCTTGCATTATCATTCATTCTAGATGGAGTTCTACATTTAGAGGATGTGAAAAGCTATCTGAAATGCAAATTTGAGACCCTAAGTCATAATAATATGATTATGGAGTATGAGAAGATATATAATTAGGACATTTCATTAAAATTAGGGTTTGAACATTTTAAGGATAATGAAGTTGTCAAGTATCCATTGCATTATGAATTCCAGGATGATGAATGTACAAAGATCATTTTAAGTAGAATTCACAATCGTAAATTTTGGCTAGATGACAGAGTGATAGATATCATTGCAAACCTAATTCATGAAGTAACCGGTTTATCAAAATCTGGAGTTATACCCTTTAATGAGAACAATGTAAAGAAAATTGTACTGGACAACACTAAGTCATCCTATAATTGTAGATGAATTGTAATCAACAAGATCACACAAGATGATGTTAGATATGTAAGCAAGATTTTAACATCTAAGTTTTGTGAAAATTCTAGAGAAGATGACATGGAAGCTGGTATGGTTCATGCAACATATTTCATGTGTGTTGAAAAAGTTCAAATTGATATGTGTAAAATTCTAGGAATTCAGTTGTTTGAAAACCTTGAGAAGATTAAGAAAACCATGAAATCTCAGTTTAGATTCTCATCTCTGATCACATATATGTTTTTTCATTTGTTGAGAAGATTTCCATATATTATTGGAGAAGATTGGAATCATAATAGGACTACCATGGATAGAATCAATAAGGTGTATCTAAGACACCCTATAGACAAGGTAAATGAGAACACAACCTTGGTAATCAAGACATTTTAGAATCAAATGAGAAAAAGATCAAGGATTGCACAGGCTATAGTAGAGAAATAAACCAATGAAATATGTTTTATGGTTGACATTGATTTCACTTTTGTTGAAGCAGTTGAACCAAGAGTGGAATTTATAGATCCACTTGGATATGAAGTTTCTGAAGTTGAAATTGAAGAGTATATAAATAGATTACTTTAAGTGTGAGTTGGATGTCAATAGTCCTAGATTTGGAACATATGAGGAGAAATTTAACTCTGTGAAGTCTTTGCAAGTAGAGAAATTATCCAAAAGGAGAGTTAACAACACAATAAAGAAAATTCTTAAGGATACAGGCATGACAGAACATGAGTTTTTAGTTGTGAAGCAGACTGCAACAACAATTAGAGATATTAGATAGAAAGAAGTTCTATCTATTCCACCACTAACATTAGTTGCAACTCACACTGAAGAAATTCAGCATTTAGAAGAAGAAATTAAATTTGTGGAAGTGCAGGAAGTGAGAAAATCCAATAGATCCTCCACCACTCCACCAGAAAAAAGAGTAAAAGAGATGGCAAGCGGACTAGGAAAAAGACAAAAGATCATATATAGCCCAGCACAAAGGAAAGTATTAGAAGTAAAATATGATGAAGAAGAAGGTGTTAGGAATGGGAACACTGAGAGGGGGGGCGAATCAGTGTTCACTGTATTTTATCTTTTTGCTTTAATCTTTATACTGAACTTAAATGATTAAGTAATGAATTAAACATTCACATAAACATGAAACAAAAAATCAACACATGGCACCAATATGGTTATGGGGAAACCCAAATAGGTAAAAACCCCGATGGGAATTGACACACACTAATATTCTATACTAGTGTTTTGTGATCCTTGTTAGAAGATCCTTAACCCTGTTAGGAGTTTCTTTACAATGCTTTAAGTACAGTAGACCTTGTCAAGGGTCAAACCCTATTAGGGGTCTTTTACAATAGTCCCTATTAGGGGAGTGGATGCACTATCCTAGAGCTCACTGCTCAAGTGGTGAAGGCTACAACCTTCTGATCTCAGATACACACTATATCTGCTAGATGAACTATCACTGTGACACTGCTTGTCAGATCAATTCCTTTGATGTGCTGATGCTTTGACCTCTAGAAAAGCTCTAATACATCTTATAGTGTCTTCACACACTTCTTCTATGCTTATCAAAATTCTCTATCAACTTCCATGCCAAAAATAATGGGCACATCTTATATTTATACACGCATACAAAATAAACAACTAGGTCGGCCCTTAAACCTATTACATACAACACTTCTAAATAAATTGGCTTAAGTGTGTTTACAATCAAACATATATACATGTAAAAAACCTAATTACAATAGGGGCATAGCCTTTACAATAATATAATATAGTTGCAACTCAAAATGATAACTGTCAGCTGCTTACTCTATTCTTCACTGGCACACACTGGCTGTGTAACTTCAATTGACTGTATCTTTCTCATCCTTGCATATTTGATTATGTGCTCATAGACTAAGCATGAATATAGTCTAAACAACTTAACTTCTATGGTGCATACCATAATTCTTCCATATGCATGTGCGTTGATGCTCTGAGCTACAAGAACTTTGTACACTGTCTAGTCTTCAACATTTAACTGATTTCTAATCTTTTCATCAAGTGCGCTGACTCCAAACTGCTATATGACTTTTTTTCCATAATCACAACACTATATCAAGTCATATACATTAGTATAGCCAACTTTCCAATAATCTCCCCCTTTTTCATCGATGGCAACATAGGAATATGGCTAAGTTTCTAACTGTTCTTGATACAAAAAACTTTTGTCTTCTATACAAATACTTATATCTCCCTATACATATTATGATTCATATTCTATACACAACTCCCCTATTGACATTAATGACAAAGGTGTTACAAAAATTGTATCTATACATACTTACTAAGGGAAAACATCCAGATATGCAATCTTTAGGTTCTGGATCTCCTTCTTCCAAAATGAGATCAAAGAGTTTACTATCTGGAGATGGGTGCATAATGCATACTGAAGCTTCTCCATCTTCTTCAAATTTTTGGAAGGACTTTGATCATAGGTTATCATGGTGGCATCAATCTCCTTGATATTCTGATTTAGAATGTCTAATGAGGGAACACAAGCATTCCTCAACTGAGTCTATCTAGACCTTATCTTTGTCATCTCTTTCTTTGCCTTCTCAATTTTGTCTATCTATCCTTGGTAGATATTATTGCACATTTTCACATCTGTGGATTTTTCTTTCACTTAACTCTTCACTTGCTCAATCATAGCTTCATCCTCTTTTATTTTCTTGAAATGAGCATTGGTGAGCTTATCTTGATCCATGCATTCTGCAATGATTCTTCTTCCTTGATCTAAAAATTCTTTTAGGGATGCTTGACCAGTCTTGAGTGAGCTAAGGTCAAGTGCAAAGTTGCTAACCAATTCATTCAATCTCTTCTTCAGATACTTTTCTTCTACAACTATGGATGTAGATTCTTCAAGGCTTGATAAATTTCTTTTGATATGTGAGATGACTATACTCACATCATCAATAGAGTGTATCTTTGACACTTTCTTGTCTTCTGGCAATAAATTATTTAGAATGTTTACTGATTCTACTAGGAGGGGATTCCTCATCACTTATTTTTCTTTGGCCTTCTCCATAGCTAAGACGTTGAACTTAATTAGGTCTTCTTCTCTCCATGAGTCCAAACTAGACATGTCAGGTGTCAAACTTGACAACAATGCTACAGAGGGAGTGATGGGAGTGCTATCCATCACTTCTTGTTTTACCTTGACTAGTTCAACTGATGATTCATTATTCTTTTCTTTTTATGTTTCTTTCTTTTCTTCTTCTTTTTCTATTTTTTCTTTTCCTTGTTCTTTTTCTTCCATCTTTTCTTCTTCTTTCTCATCTATTATATTTTCAATGAATACCTCTTCTTGATGAATAGGAGGTGTGTTGTTGCATAAAATTTCAGCTTCTTTTGTGCTCACAAAGCTTCCTCAAACTTGTCCAACTCAGTGTCAGTGGCCACCATGGCTATCTCAACTTTATCAATGATAATGGTGCTATCCTTGAGTGAATCTATCATGGGCGCACACTTATCTAACTCTATTTGTGCTTCCACTGCAGGCACTGAATCCTGAGGACCTGTAGATTGTATCTTGATGGTCTCTAACCCTTTGGTAGCCACTGTCAGTACATGTGTTGTGGGCACAATAGGTGGATACATGTTCCTATTCATAAAGAACTTCTCAAAGGCTTTCTCTATTTCTTTGGCAACTAAATCATAATTTTTATCCATTATATTCAATGTTCTTGTCTTGTTTCTGAGGTGAGGCTTCACTAGATCTAACAAAAACTTCTTCTCTTCTACCTCACATACAAGAAGGGTTTCATCTAAGATCTTTTCCCTTATGCATAGATCTTCTTCAATAGCCTGTCTCTTTTGGAATTCTAGGATATTCCATATATTGTCAAGGATCATTGTTTTTAGTTCCAAGACTTTCCTTTTGAACTTGATCATGTGCTTTATAATCATGCTATGAATCTCTGACTTGTCAATTTCACTATAATTTTCATAAAATTTCCCTACTTGATCAATTCTTCCCTCATCAATTATTCTGGCACTTAGCACACTGAGACTAGGTTTGAAACTTACTTCAGGAGGTGCTTGAGTGTTCCTTTTGTTCCTTGTGACTTTTGAGGATGGATGACTAGTGCTAGTTTCTTTCTTCCTCTTTGGCATTGCCTTATACTTAGGAGGAGTAGTAAGGTCAATGGTTTTCTTGGGTGCAGAAGGATTATCAATAGTTATATCCTTAAATTCATCAGATTTCTCTATCTTCACCTTTTTCAACTTGGGATCATGTGATTCTGCCTTTGCTGCATCTGTGCTCTTTAGTTCCAAAGAAATATTTTGTTCTTTTTCTTTTTCAAGATCTTCTTGAGACACACCATGTATTCTCAAAATCTCTAATGTGACTTTAGCAAATTTTCTTTTTGTTGTTGCATTCTTTAGCTTGGCATCTATTTCTCTTTTCTTCTCATCATAAGTTCCCCATCTAGGCTCATTAGGGTCAATAGGAGCTGAAAGAAATACTTGAGCATATGCTTCTAAAACTTGGTCCTCTACTTCATATCCAAGTGGATGAATCCACTTTGTTTTAGGGACTACTACCTCTATGCATGTTGTATCTGTTTCAACCATAAAACAAATTGTATCCTTGTACTTTTCAACAATGTTTTCTAGAATTTTGTACCTCATTTTCATCGTGGCCCTGAAGGTCTTCAACTCCAATGTTATGTAATCTCTCAATGTACTTTCAGTGGATGCCTTGTTAGATATCTATGGCATGGTTGGAATGGACTTGTCCAAATATAAATCTAATACTTTCCCAACTATATGAAGGTACATGTAAATGATCAATGAGCCAAACTTGAATATCTTGGTTTTGTCATGCTTGATTGCCTTGATGTTATCAATCAACTATGTGCACAAGATCTCACACAGGTTGAACTCTCCATCTTCCTTTACAAGTCTAATGGCTGCTAGAATTATGCCCGTAGACACACTATTCACCCTACACGTGTGATGAAACCTGTATCCAAGTATCATAGACACCAATTTGATGTTAGCTTGCTCAATAGGCTCAATTGTCATCCCACACCTATCACTCCTTGAATTACATATTTTCTCAACAATTTTCCTGACATCCTTTCCCATAGGAAGGATGATGCCAGTCTTAGATAGGCCTATCATTTCATATATCAAGTCACTAGTGATTCTTATAGGCACATCACCTATCCAAAATAGGTCATCATGAATTCTGCTCAGAAGTATTTTAATCCATTATGTCTCATAGAATTCATATGCCATAGCATACTCCACCCTAGGGTGATCATTCCACTTTGCATATTCATCCAAGAAGGTTTTGTCTAGTTTTAACATGGTTTCCATGTGCACCCTTAGTCTATCCAATCCAACTGGTTCTTTCTTGCAGTAAATGTAAGCCCTAATGTCTTCCACATGCATAATGCCCATAGGCGTGCGAGAGAATGCTCCCTCTAAGTCATCTAGGGTATAATTAAATGGATGCTTCTTAAAGACATATCACTTACTTGTTTTATCACTTTCCAACTATATTCTGAGATAATCCAAAGACTTCTGAATCGGCACAATGAACTAGGGTTTCTGCAACCGATCAAGTGTATTGCAAATCACTGATAGATCAATCTACAAGTCTTCAAAATAACTTATAAGGCTCTTTATGCTCTCCTATCACTCTAAATTCAAATGCAATGAGTAATCAAACAACTTTCTATGTATTTAAAGTGAAAATTCAACCATTAATGCTTACCGCGTAAACCAGGCTGTCACTTAAACATTTCCAACTTTTGTTCTATTAACAATCAGTATGTGCACTCTTGCACAAAGGTTCCTTTATACTCCAAAAGCTTAATTCCAAAGGCGCATACACTGAGAGTGAGTATACCAGCCACGAAGGGGTCTAGAGCTAAATTAGCTCCCCCTATGACCCTGAGGGCCATTCATCTAGATGTAGAGGGTGCATCCAATGTGGATGCATCCAATACATACTCATCAATCTTTTCCTTCATTTTCTCTGACTAAATCAAGCTCACATCATTTGAGGCTTTGACAAAATTAACTTCTCCTTCAGGATCCAATATTGATTCTTCGGCCTTTTTAGGGCTTTCCTAACCTTGGATCCTTGATCTACAGAACTTTGAGATATGTCCAGCCTTGTTACAAGAGTGACAAATGACTAGAGGCTTTATATTCCTCAGCGCATTGACATGAGTCACCATTTTACATTATCTAGTTGAGTGACCATTATAGTTACATATCTGACATGTAACATTCTAAGAACTTCTTACATTTGTATGATTTTGATTTCCCTGATCATGTTGAATCGTATTCTTCTTACTAGTCTTGCAATTCATAGATCTATGACCAAATTTATTGCATGAATAATAGTAACCATTAAAAGGTCTTACCTCTGTATAGTTCCTTTCTATGTGTCCATGCTTGTTACATGCAAAACAAGTGCGGTCTACTGGCTTGCGCTTATTCTTAGGTGGTTCACCATTATCTTTGGTTTGATCTTTAGTCTTCTCAGTATCAGTAGAGTCTTTTTGTGTATCCTTTCTTGATCGCATATTGTCAATCTGATTTTGTGCTTCATTGTATCCAATACAGCTAGTGTCTCCTTTGGCTCTTCTTTCATACAACTGAGATTCTATCAAATCAGAACTAGTGTGTAATTTGTCAATATGATTCTTTGCTTCTTTCAATTCAGATTCCAAGCTTTCTTTTCTATTCCTTAGCTCTAAGATTTCCATGTTTTCTTGCCTTAATTCTTCATTCAGTTGAAGGTTCTCTTCGACCTATTCATTATAGACTTCCTGATTGTTAGTTAGCTTATCATCAAACTCTTCAAGTTGTTCTTTTAAGGATTTATTTTCTTCATTCAGCTTCTTGACCATTGTCCCTAGATCACTAGTAGAGAATTCTTTCAAATATTTCCTTAGCCTTTTGATGACTAATTGAGCATCACTAAGTTTATCCCTTATTCTTCAGTTTCTCTTTCAGACTTGTCCAGGTCTTCAAGAGTAGCTTCCAGATTTCTTTTCAAATGTTTCATTTCTGCTTTGTCCATGATCTCCTCAAGTGGTGAAACTTCTTTTCTGAGGACCAAAGCTCTGATACCAATTGTTAGGAATGGGAACACTGAGAGGGGGGGGTGAATCAGTGTTCATTGTATTTTATCTTTATACTGAACTTAAATGCTTAAGTACTAAATTAAACATTCACATAAACATGAAACATGAAATCAACACATGACACCAATATGGTTATGGGGAAACCCAAATAGGTAAAAACCCCGGTGGGAATTTACACCCACTAATATTCTATACTAGTGTTTTGTGATCCTTAACCCTATTAGGAGTTTCTTTACAATGCTTTAAGTATAGTAGACCTTGTCAAGGGTCAAACCCTATTAGGATTCTTTTACAATAGTCCTTGTTAGGGGAGTGGACGCACTGTCCTAGAGCTCACTGCTCAAGTGGTGAAGGCTACAACCTTCTGATCTCAGATACACACTATATCTACTGGATGAACTATCACTGTGACACTACTTGTTAGATTATTTCCTTTGATGCGTTGATGCTTTGACCTCTAGCAATGCTCTAATACATCTTATAGTGTCTTCACACACTTTTTCTCTGCTTATCACAACTCTATCAACTTCCATGCCGAATACAATGGGTGCACCTTATATTTATATGTGCATACAAAATAAACAACTAGGTCGGCCCTTAAACCTATTACATATGATGCTTCCAAATGAATTGGCTTAAGCGTGTTTACAATCAAACATATATACATGTCAGAAACCTAAATACAATAGGCGTATAGCCTTTACAACATTATAATATAGTCACAACTCAAAATGATAACTATCGGCTGCTTACTATGTTCTTCATTGGCACACACTGGCTATGCAACTTCAATTGACTGTATCTTTCTCATCCTTGCATATCTAATTATGCACTCATAAACTAAGCATGAATATAGTCTAATCAACTTAACTTCTAGGGTGTATACCATAATTCTAATGTACGCACATGCGTTGATGCTCAGAGCTGTAGGAACTCTATACACTGTCCAGTCTTCAACACTTAACCAATTTATGATCTTCTCATCAAGTGCTCTGACTCCAAATTGCTATATGACATTGTTTCCATAATGACAACACTATATCAAGTCATATACATCAGTATAGTCAGCTTGCCAATAGCAGGAAGCAGTAAAAAGAAATGGAAACCTAAGATAGAAAAGGTGAATGCCTAATTATCAATGAAGGTGATTTCACTAAAATGAACAAATTCTATGAGTTGTACAATTTTTCTAAGAAATTGAACTTAGAAAATGTAGTTGTTAGGCACATGATACTGGTAGATAAATAGTTTGATAGCATTCAAGGAAAGATTCCTGATGAGCTTTTTGAGAAGTTAGTTAACAGGAAGAAAAGAGCAGTTGAAGAAGATAAAAGCATAAGAGAAAACTGTGTGAGAAAGTTATGTGATATAAAAGATGAAGATCACTTTAAGGAGATTATGAAAAATCTTAACATTCATCTAAGAATGAAAAGGAGAACTATCTTGATAATGGGAGGAAATTATGAGGAAATCAACAAAGAGACAAAATGGGCATTTGTAAAGGTTATGACTTCTGGCCCTAGTGAGCACACAAATGTATCTGATCAAGCAATGGAAGATGAACATCAAAAAATTCCTTAACAATCACTACCACCATCTATAAACATTAAGGATGAAACTATGAATGTCAAAGGAACAAACATCACTTTAGATAGTGAAGATAACCCATTCAAAAATCTTGATAACATTGTTGACAATTCAGCTATTGAGTAGCAGGATATGATAGTGAACGAGGAAGAAGGAAAGGAAAAAAGAAAAGAAGAGGAAGAATAATTGACACAAGAAGAAACACAGGTTAATGCAGAAGCAACAGAACAAGAAGTTCCACAAGAACAAGAAGCAATCAGTCGTAAACCCAAGGAAGCAACAGAGAAGCCACAAATTGAATCTATTTTTGCTAGTCTTGGACAGGAAGTTGATGATGATGATCAAATAGAGCTGATATCATCTTTGAATAAGATCATTGGCAAGAACAAGAAAGTAAAAATCCTAGAAGGATCATTTCTTGAAGTGACATAGAAACTGCAGAGCATAATAAACAGTCAAATAAATGAGGCAGACCCACAGAATAAAGCAAAAGAAGTTGTGAAAGCATTTGATACTGAATTCACAAACTTATCAAACATGGCCACAGTTAAAGCAAAAGAAGCGTATGAAACTAAGATATTCCAAGATATATGTCAGAATATCAAAAATGATATAGATAATCTGGATGTTTGCATTAAGGAACTAAGAAGAAGTTTGGAAAGAGGAAAAGCTTTGTATATTCAATGTACAAAATTAGAAGATCATGTATTAGAAAAAATAAAGAAGATTAAAGAAAAAGAGGCACAGATACAAAAAGAAACAAACCTCTTGTCAAGCCCAAATGTGAAGATCTCAAATATTGATAAAAATATAAGCAAATTGAATGATGACATAAGGATTATGATTGATGCAAAGGACAAGAAATTGTGGAGATTCACTCTATTAAGAGAGCATGTATCAATTAAACTGAGTATTGTTGAGAGTCAGTTGGAAGAATGTCTTTCTTCTAAGACATCTTATGGAAAATTTCACTGTGCAAACCTTCAGGCATGTGAAATTGCATCTTATGGTCTATGTGCACTCCTAAGTGTTTCTGATGCTATAAAGAAATCATGGGATAAGGAGTTAGCAAGCTTGAAGACAAATTTTGCAGACTGTGTTGCAAGCCTACCGGCTTTGCAATTTTAAATCTTAAGGTAAATCATTTTTGACAAGTTTTTGACACCCTTTTTTTTGTCATTGTTGTCAAAGGGGAAGTAGTAGAAGAGAAATGTATAGATAGTATAGTATGATGCATACTCCTAGGTGGAGTATATATATTCAGATATATAAGTATATTGGAGATTTTTGTTATGGCCACAATTTTGAAATTTTTGTGAGACTTAGCCAATTTTCTTATATATTGCCACCAATGAAAAAGGGGGAATTTTTTGGAAATTTGGCTGAGTACGTTATCAATTTTTTGTCATTATGACAACATATAATCACTATGATGACCACACTATAGTAGAAAGCATTTTTTTAAGAGCGCAAGTAAAATTGTCTAAGTATAGCAGCATTTTCCAGTCTAATCAGAGATAGTTTTGATTAGTGATGTTCATAGAAGTAGGTTTAGTGCATGCACACTTGAACATGGATAATTCTATGTATAATAAAGACACATGTGAAAGTGCAAGTCTGTACGGCATGTACAAAAGGAGATATTGCAGTATAACAGAGATAGAGTTAAAGCTAACTTGAACATAGCAAGAAGACAAAATAAGAATGATAGTTAAGGGATTATTTTGTTTATCAAAATAATGAATTAACCATATAAGGGATGAAATCCTATATGTTAACCCTTAGGAAGCATAAGTTAGTTTTGTATTTAGGAAAGAGTTTATGCTTGGTAAATCCGACTGTAAAGTTATTATTCTTAATAACTGGTATATATGTAAGAAGAATGTAATGAAAAGTGTAGATTATGATGTATAAGATATTATAATGCTATGATGTGAAGTTGTATGTTGTAAAATAAAAGCAAGAAGACTTTGTATATGAAAGCGAAGAGTCTAGAAATCTAAATCAGAATAGGAAAGCTATTCGACAGCAGTGAAAGGTTATGTACTTTACCTTTTGTATTTAGATATCATTGTATTTTACATGTTTGGGTAGAGATCTCATCTTGTAAACATTATATCTTGTAATACCAACCCCTAGTAGGTTTGAGGCTTCTAACAAGGCCTAGAGTCCTTTAATCGGGACAGAGACACTATATATATGTAATAGACTCCTAACAGGGTCAACATCCTTAACCAAATACTTTTGATTACTAGATCAGTTGTGGGTATCATCCCCATCGAGGTTTTCCCTTGGCCAGGGTTTCCTTGAGAACAAACATGGTGTTATGAGTTCATTATCTTTATTGTTATGCATGTTATTTAGTTTAATTTTTTTTGCAAGCTTCAAGTTAATTTTTTATACCCATAATTGGGCAAAAGTAAACATTTGTAGAATACTGATTCACCCCCCCCTATCAGTATTCCCTATTTCTAACACTAAATCCTTCATAATTGAAGAATCATACCTTACAAGACTGACTACACCCCCTGAGTAGTAGCCACCAAAAATATCAGTCTAAGTTAATGATAATTTCTTTGAAAATATTGTACTCATGCAAATCCATGCATCTCTAGATCTGATTGAGAGGGCCTATCAACCCAATCTTACCTCAAAGATACTCAAAAGTATCCTTTCAAAAGGGATTTGTGAAGATATCTACAATCTTCTCTTTAGTGGCCACATATTCCAATTTGACTTCCTTGTCACTCACCTTATCTCTCAAGAAATGATATTTGATAGATATATGATTTTTATTTGAATGTAATATGGGAATCTTTGAAATATTGATAGCACTAAAGTTATCTGAATAGATATTAATGGTCTCATCAATACTCATTCTAATGTCCTATAAAATTTTCTTCATCCAAAAATATTTTTTACAATTAATCGCAACAGAAAGATACTCAGCTTCAATAGTAGATTGAGATATACAATTTCTCTTTTTACTCGACCATGCAACTAACCTCTTCCTCAAAAAGAATGCTCCACCACCAGTACTTTTTATATCATCTACATTACCTACCCAAACTACATCAATAAAAGAGCTTAGTGGAAAATGATCATATTTCACATACCATAAACCATAATCAACTATTCCCTTCAAATATCTGAATATCCTTATAATAGAATCATCATGTAATTCCTTCAGTTCTGATTGAAATCTTACAACAATACCAACTACATTTGTTATGTTAGGTCTAGTTTGTGTTAGGTATAGCAATCCACCAATCATTGATTTGTACCTTGTCTGATTTGCATTAGGTGAATCGTCATTCTTTGGCAACTTGTAACTAGTAACCATAGGGGTTCCAACTTGTTTTGAATCTTCCATCTCAATTTTTTTCAACAACACTTTCACATATTTAGACTATGATATGAAAATCCCATTTTCTATGTATAATATATAAACCAAGAAATAATTTCATCTCACCTATAATGGACATATCAAAAAAAATTTACATGTCATTTGAAAATTCTTTGCTCAACTTCTCATTATCACCAAAAATGATATCATCCATAAATACTTCAAAAATCAAGATATTATCATTATTAATTTTGAAGTACAAGTTACTCTCAGCAATACCCTTACCGAAACCAAGTCTTACTAATCCCACTTACCAAGCTCTTGGTGCTTCTTTAAATCCATATAAGACTTTCTTAAATTGGAAAACCATGTCACTATAATTAGTCAAGGAAAAACCATTAGATTGTTCCACATAGACTTCCTCTTCTAGATCTGCATTCAAGAATGTTGACTTAACATCAATGTGTTATACCTAAAAAAATTTGTAAGTAGCATATGTAAGAAACATTGTAACAAATTCAATTCTAGCAATAGGGGAAAAGGTCTCCTCAAAGTCAATACCTTCCATCTATGAATATCCTTTACAAACAAGTATGGATTTGTCTCTTATTAGCACACCATCTTCATTCAATTTGTTTCTAAATACTCATTCAATTCCTATTAAACTCTTATCTTTAGGTCTAGGAACTCAAATCCATGGTTTTTTTCTTTTCAATCTGTTCCAACTCTTCTTCCATCACCTTAACCCAAATTTCATCTTTGCATTCTTCATAAACATTACCAAGTTCAACTTGAGAAATCATACAAATTTAATTTATATTTCTAGAATGTCTACCTCTTGTCATAACACACTAGTTTCTAGCACCAATAATTTTATTCTTTGAATGATCCATCCTTACATACCTTGGATTCTTCAAATTTTCCTTTGTAGAAGAGCTATGTATCCACTTCATCATTTTCAACTTCTCCAAACTGCTCTACCAATCCATTTTGAATCTAATTTTGATCTTGATTCTGTACAAACACAATCTAGTTTCCTTCACCATTTGATTTAGAACTACAAGGTTTTTACCATTTCTGATAACATTCATCCACTCTAACATTTTCACTTTCAACAATATTCTATTGGAAATAATAGGTACTGAGAAGGGGGGTGAATCAGTACTATAACAATTCACCGGTTTCAACTAATAACCTCTTACTTACAACAAAATACACTTTCATAACTATAAAGCATGAAACCAAAATGCAAAGTATCAATGCAATGAAATCATAAATAATCCATACACACAACACTTTAATTTTGGTATCACAAAAACCCTTAGTTAGAGGGAAACATTTTGGTGATGACACCTAGAACTCTTCACTATAGTAGAAAAGTGTTTCCCAGTTAAGAGCTAAAAATGTCACTTTCTAGGTGACTCACCCTATTAGAAGTGACTGATAAATTGTTAGATGTATCTAAAAGTCCTATTACAAACTACCCTACTAAGGGATTTTATCCCACTATTACAATGTTTACCCAATTAAGGGATTTACAATAAAGTCTTGTTAAAGACTACCTTGTTAGATGATTTTAGAAACTTTTTGGAAGTTTTTAGGAATACAAAAAGAAACTTGACTTGTAATTTTCACTCTTCAATGCTTGATCAGATCCTTTTAGCTCTATTTCTATTCATTCAAACCTTCTACAACTTCTCTGAAGTCATCTATGTGACTGCTCCTTTATCTTGCATCAATCACTTCAACTTCTAAATCATATCTCACTTACTCTCTCATTAATTCCTTCATTTCTAAATCTCTCTTCTTATTACTTAATATGCACCACTAGATGTAAAACATTTTTGGGTACTTTATCCCACTAGCGTAAAACCCTAATCATAGAAAACCTAAATTCTTCACCACATCAATGAGGTGGACATTAATGCTTGTCATTCCCTAGGTGTGTTAATACTTTATTATTATTCACTAATTATATCTTGAAATCAGTATAAGGTCCAGTTGATCATTCCCTATAAACCTCTTTAATTAAATCTCTAATCTATGTATTATGTTTTCCTTTTTGTCCAAGTTAAATGAATCTACTTCCATTATGATTAGTTTCATTGATTGCTCAAACTATTTATCTTTCACCTATTTTTTCTCTGACCGGTAGGTAGTTCACCGATTCACCTATTTACTTATTTGTTGATATATTTTTACCTATTTAATTTACCTATTAGTCCTTTACTGACAATGTAGTTCACCGATGGGTGTATTGGTTTACCTTTTGTGTATCTCTTTACCTATAGGTAAAACCATCTTACTTATGTAATGGATTTCCATCAATGAAAACCATACTTTCCAAAATCATCATCAATGACCTTGTTATGATCCTTCAATCAAAATTCTCCCCATTTGGCATTGATAGAAAAAACTTACAACTCCAATATACAACTCCCCATTTGTCACTACTTCCCCTTTTTGGCACTACTAGTTACTACTCCCCCTTTTTGACAATAAATGTCAAAGACTATAACCAAAATGATATATACAAGTGTGCTTATTGTTCATAGTCTATCAAACACAATCTTGAGTTTCTCCTTTGTACCAGCTAGTAATTTCTCCCATGAATCTTTCAATATCTTCAGTATAATATTTTGACCATGTAGATCAGATTCTAGCTTTTCCATGTTGTCCATGGTGCTCAACTCTAGGGTGGCAATCAATTCTTCACTTTTCTTTACATATGCTTGCATGATATCCATGTGAGGGGTCATAATACCCTGTAACTCCAATAGAGTTAACCTTATTATGTCTTCTTCTTCTTCCTTGAGCTCTCTTTCCTGAATTGATATGTCTCTCATTGTTTTTGTGTGCTCTATCATGAATGAATTTAGTGGATCTAGCTTGTTGAAAGTTGTAACCTTTTTGGATTGAAGTTCGACTAGCTTTCCCTTCAGTTTAGTAGTGAATTTTTTAATAATAGATAGTTTTACAAGTATCTTACTGGCTTCTTCCAATGCATTCTTCATCTCTTTCACCATCTCAAGTAATGAAACTTTAACAATGGCAATATTTTGTAAGATTTTCTCCATGAGTTCTTTCTCTAACCTCTTCTCTGCTCTTGTATCTATCTATTTTTCTAGGTCATGTTTTGAGGTAGTGATTGCATCAACTAGTGTCTTAAGTTGATAAATCAGTGGCTCGTCACTATCAATTTATACATTAGGAATTAAGTTTGATAGTAAAGTAACTATTTTATTAAATATTCTTTCCTTTCGACACTTCCTCTTTTCTCTATCTTTTTCAACTTTCTCTACTAATTTCTAAGCATTAATTATCATCTACTTTCATCTTCTTTGTATCCTTCTTTAAGATGTAGAATTTAGGATCATCATCATCATCATATTCTTCTTCATCATCATCATGTTCAGTTCTTTGTCTCTTCTTCTCTGTACTTGTGTCTTTTTTAACCACTTGAGATCTACAACGGGTGTTTCCCTATGTAGTCTCACCTTGACATATTGATGTCTCCTCTTTATCCTTATGTATTTCCTCACTTAAATCCTTCTTAGATTCATCTCCTATTTCCTTTTCTTTATCTTCTTCCTTTATTTTCTCTTGATTGGGCTGCAACTCAACATGGTGGTTGGTGTGTCCTTTCTCACTTGTATCTTTGTGTTTTTCCTGGGGTTGATAGGTTGCTTCCTATAGTGGAACATTTGAGTACATAGGTTGTTCTATTGCCTCTATCCTATGTTTAGTATCTTTTCTTTTCATAGCTTCATCCCCTTTTTTCCTTGGTATCAACAATGTTGTCTTGTTGCTCAATTGGGTTCACCATAAGCGGTGTTTCTAGTGTTTCATCTTCAACTTGGATTACTTGTGAATCAATGGTAGCTTTTTCTATAACTTCATTTATTTGATCCATGGTGAAATTAATTTCAGCTATCACATTATGACCAAACATATCATCATCAACTCATCAATTGTAAATTTATCATCTACCTATGATGGTCCAGCTTCATCATGTAAATTAGGTTTATCTAGATTGAAAACTAATTTAGATGTTAATCATTTAATCTTGTACTTCCTTCTCAAGATCTCCAAGTAACATAGCTATCGTACTTCTGCATTTGAATTTTTCTTTGTACTTTTCCATTGTTATCTCTACATCATTTATTGTCATTAATGGCACTATATCCATTAAAGTTTTCATTCCAATCATTTCTTTATGTTGAGATGAAAATTCCCATCTCACATTTAGTGCATCAAATAATTTAGCAGGTACATGATTCTTAAGATGTTTTGGATATTTCTTGAATTTATGAAAATGAAATACTAATGCATCTTCTTTAACCTTCTTGTCATCATCAGAAAAATTTATAAATCCATCTCTGCTTGTGTTTCCTACAAGACCATTTTCTCTTATATCCTCAACAAGTTTTGTGTTTGTCTTAGGTATTTTAACAATTGTCTTACCATTTATCTTACCTAAGTCAATAACCTCTCTTTCTAAAAGTGTCCTTTCTTCATCAACAATGGTTTTCTTATTTATTTTTTTACTAGGAGGAGTCTTAGATTGGCTCCTAGTTTTCTTCTTCTGACATGTCTTAGGTTCTATAGTTGTATTTCTTGTTGTTTTTGGTTTAGTGATCTCAACTCCCTTTTCTTTAGCATGATTCTCCTGAACTTTGACATTTTCTCTTATTCTAGGTAGGGAAAGAATACTTGTAGATTTCTCAGTCTTCTTTCATTTTCTCTTAGTATGAACATTAGGAGTAACTTTAGGTTTCTCAGCAATGGAACTACTCTCCTCTCCTATTTCATATTACTTTTCAAATTTATCTAACACTTTCTTGGATTTCTTCTCAATTATGGGTTTCTTTAGGTCTAAAGTAATTCCCTTGTATTCTTATTCATATGTCCCAAATAATTTTGCACCTTTGTTCTTGTCTTGGCTCAATAGGTATTAAGCATTCAGTATGAGAACTTCCTCTCTTACTTCATATCCCATTGGTGGAACCCATGAAGTCCTAGGTTATATTGCTTACATCTTACATGTGTCTATGTAAACTAAGAAATAGATATTATCCTTGGAATTTTCAAAAATAGGTGAAGGTATCATAAACCTCTTATGCATCCTTAGTTAAAACTCTTTGAAATAACTCCACATAATTGTGTTAAAATATTCTTAGGTAATTGACATATATACCCATTGATTTGATATAGGGATGTCCTATCGGTTTTCCAAAAAATCTTACCTATTCCAAGAAAGAAATTTTGTACATAGAAAAATATACATACTAGTAAAGAACCATACTTCATTTCTTGCTTCTTGTCAGGTTGTATCCTCTTCAAATGTACCAATAATTTTGATCTTGTCATTTTTGCTAGGTTGTACCTTTTTCCCAATTTCACAAATTCATAGGTTGCATGAATCACTCTATCAGACATGTTATTCAACCAACTGGATTGATAGACTTTATAACCAATAATCATGGAGGTGAATCTAACCTCTTGATCTATAATGTTGCTAATTGTCATGGCTCGATGATCTTGTTTTGACTTCATCGGTTATTGCTCTTGATCCCCAGATACAAGTCTTAGAGTACATTTTTCTTCATCTATCGATAGTCCTGTGACCATGTGAATCAAATCCTTCAAGATTTTAATAGGTTTTCTTCTTCCAACCATATAAATTGATCATGATACCTACTGATCGCATATATAATCCATTCTTCATTGAATAATTTTTGTAGCTCAACCAGATGTGTTAAACACTTAGTAACCAAATGCTTAAACTTGTCTTTCAACTCACCATCTTTTCACTTTGCTAGGTATTCATCTTTGATTTTATTATCTCCCAGTTCATTCAACTTGTAGTGGATAAAATTTACTACATCTTCTGTGAGCATCAACTTTTGTTTCCTTCAATGGGTAAAGTTTATATTCAAGCTCAGGATCTTGTGTGATCTAGATAAAGATAGGGGTATCAATCTTCGCTTCCATGATCTCTTTCCAAGTAATTTAATCTTACTCTTCAAAGTCCCAATGAGATTCTTCACCGCTCTGCATCTACTTCTTGACTAGGGCTTGCAATCTGATCAGGTTGATTTCACAAATAATTGCAATTTTTAATTCACATAATGGATGAAATTATGTAGAATCATCTTGGGTTTATGGCAATCCTAGATCAACTAAAATATGTTGGAGTTTGTTTAGATACTCGGTACCTTGTTTTGTTTGCTCGATAACTTATTTTGAGTTCTTAGTGAATTTTTCCTATCCGTCACTAGTGAGCTCAATTACCACTTTGTTGTCTTTTATCTAGTTGGTTCGATGTTTCTCAATTCCTGAGTTCATCGACTAGTGGAATTTAATTGTTTGATGTTGGCCAACATGTATAGTTAATTTTGGTTTTGATATTAATGTTGGGATCACTCATTGGGAAACATGTGGACCTAAATTTGGGTTGTTGATTTCTCCAATGCTAGATCTAATGGACCTTGAGAGCCGACCTGTTCAGTGAACTCTTGTATAAATCAGTAGAGTTGTTCTAGGGTTAGGGGAAGAATTTGAAGGAGATGGAATCTAGAGTTCAATACCCTCACATGTATGGGGACTATTCTTTAATTGACTTTCATTATATGGGTCGTAACTAGGAAGGCCTTATAGTCCATCATATATGAAGTTTGACAAATAAGTAAAATATATTTGCATTCCTTCTCTCCTTTGTTTGTGACTTCCAAGTTGTTAATCAACAAGTAGGATTTGTATTGGGAGTTCCTTAGGCCTCTGTACCAACCCTAACTTGTGTCAGGTGGTATCAAAGTGAAGGTTAGATTTGGAGGTTCCTTCTTGTAATCCCTAGTTGGTGATATTGTTGTGGGGTGGAAGATTGCGATCTGACTTGCAATTACAAAGGGTTTTAGGATGGTTAGAGTGAGGTGATATGTTGATCTAGGATTGGATGATATGCTAAGGAAAATTGATTATATATTAGAAGTTATTGAGATATCCCAACATCGAGGAAGACATATTGATGATGTTAGTGATGATGAAGTAGAAGAAATGCATGAAGAAGCTGCACCTGCACCTATAATGGATCAAGGAGAGGACACACTCCTAAAGGCATTGACTAGTTTGAAGACTACACCATAGTTTAACCCTCCTAAGTATAGTAGGAAAATGGATTTGGATGAGTTAATGGATTGGATCACTGAGATGGAGAAATACTTTGAATATGAGAACATATCAGAGGACAAGAAGGTGAAAATTGCAAGCACAAATTTGAAAGGTCATGCATTCTTGTGGTGGGAGCATATGCAGTTAGACCGAAAGAAGAAAGGTAAATAAAAAATCACGGTATGGGAAAAGATGGTAAATAATTTGAAAGGTAAGTTTTTACCTTATGATTATCAGATTAACCTAGTTAGGAGAATGCAAAGTTTGAGTCAGAAAGAGAGCTCGGTAAAAGATTACACCAAGGAATTTTATAGGCTAGATATCTGATCTGGACATATTGAAGATGAGGTGGAAAGAATTGAAAGATATCTGAATGGGTTAAGGACATCTAGTCAATAAGAAATAAGTTTGATGAAAATGGAGATTATTAAGGAGGTTTATCAGTTTTCCCTAAAAGATGAGGAGAAATTGAACAAAAGGCATGAACAAAGACAGAGAGGAAGAGGTGGAAGATTCCCAAGAGGAAGAGGCAAATCCTATGGTGAAAATAGTAGATCTGGTCAAGACAAGACAAATAATGACAAAGGCAAAAATGAGTGGAAAGGTAAAATTTCATTCTAAGGTGGCTATGGAAGAGGAGGATTCTAAGGAACTTATTACAATTATGGTGAAGAAGGACATAGATCATTTGAGTGTACACGTGTAAGTAAGAAGGTCAATAGCATTAGAAAATATTTGGTACATGAAGGTTCACCAAATGAGATTGAGAAGGAAGGAAACCTGACAATTAGAAGATCATTATGCAGTGAAAAGACTAAGGAAGATCTAGTAAGGAAAACTTTGTCTAAAACTAGATGCAGAGTTGCAGAAAAAGTTTAGAAAGTAATTATTGATAGTGGAAGCTTGGAGAATCTGGAATTTGAAGAAATGGTTATAAATTTGCAGTTGGGAAGATCGAAGCACCCAAAGCCCTATCATATTTCATGAATCAAGGATGAGCATACACTTATGGTAAGTGAACAATGTTTTGTGAATCTGAAAATAGGACAGTATTATGATAAGGTGTTGTGTGATATTATGCTCATGCATTGTTATCATATTTGTTAGGTAGACCTTCGAAATATGATAGACAGGCTATATATGATGGAAAATTGCATAAATATACTATTTGGGCTGATAGAAAGAAATAAATCTTGTTACCTTTGATTGAAGAATTTGTTGGTGATATATGTACATTTGTGAAAATTTTCTTGATGGAAGGAATAAAATTTGTTAAGGATTTGAAGAAAAATGATGTTTGTTATGCTTTGATTCCTAACAAACTGAGTGAGAAAATAATAGATAAAGTTTTGGTAGAGGTTTAGAAATTGCTCACTGAGTACATGGAGATCATTTCTGATAATGTACCTGATGGTTTGTCACTAATGAGAAGTATAATCCATTGTATGAATTTGATTCTTGGAGCTAGTTTGACGAATAATGCATCTCACCAACTAACACCAACTAAGATTGAGGAACTCAGCTGACAAATTTAAGAGTTGTTGCAGAAAGGTTTGATCAGAGAATGTTTGAGTTTGTGTATAGTACTAGTTGTGGTGGCATTAAATAATAATGGAGAATGGAGAATGTGTAATTATTCTAGAGCAATCAATAAGATACCAGTTAAGTATTGGTTCCCTATAATGAGGATGGATGATATAATGGATTGTTTGAGTAGAGAAAAATATTTTACCAAAATTGATTTGAAGAGGACATATCATCATATCATAATCAAAGAAGTTGATGAATGGAAGATCTCTTTCAAGATAAAAGAAGGTTTGCATGAGTGGTTAGTTATGCCCTTTGATTTAACTAATGCACTGAGTACTTTTATGAGGCTAATGAATGAGGTTCTGAAGAAATTCTTGGGTAAATTTGTGATTGTGTACTTGGATGACATTCCTATATTCAGTAAATCTAGAGAAGGTCATTTGTTGCACATTAGACAAGCATTACATAGAGTGAAAGAGGAAAAGTTTATGATTAATTTGACAAAGTTTTCCTTCGTGAAAGAGGAGATTGTGTATTTGGGAATTGCGACTTTCGTTGATTGTTTGAAGATGGATCCTAGGAAGTTTGAACCTATTATTGATTGGCCTACACCTGAGAATGTGGGAGAGGTACAATCATTCCATGGTTTAGCAATTTTTTACCAAGAGTTCATCAAAAATTTTAGTTCAATTTGCAATGCTATGACCAAGACAATGAGAGGAGATAAAAGATAATTCAAGTGGGCACATGGAGCTGATAAGAGTTTTGAGACTTTGAAATAGAAATTTTTTGAATAACCTATGTTAGTTTTACCTTATTTCAATAAGTTATTCCAAGTTGAATGTGATGCAAGTGGAAGTGCAATAGGATCTATGTTTAGTCAAGAAGGTAAACCTATTGTTTTCTTTAGAGAGAAGTCAAATGATGCTAAAAGGAAATATTTTGTGTATGATCAAGAAATATATGATATTGTTCAAGCCCTAAATAAATGGAGACATTATTTGATGCCAAAATAATTTGCACTATATACTGATCATAAGGCTTTATAGTATTTGGGAAGTCATAATAAGTTGAATCAAAGACACATGATATATGGGTTGAGTATTTGTGAAATTTCACATTTGTGATAAAACATAAGAGTAGAGTGTCTAACCGAGTTGTTTATGCATTGAGTAGAATAAGATCTTTGATTACTGAAATGAGAATTGAGGTTCTTGGTTTTGATGACATGAAGAATTTGTATGAAATTGACCCTAATTTTTTTAAGCAGTGGAGAATGTGCAGAGCACCTATTTTAGATCAACCGAGAAAGTTTGAAGACTATTTCATTCAAGATGGTATTTTGTTCAAAGAAATTTAGTTATATATACCAAGAGGATCGATGAGAACTAATTTGATAAAGGAAAAATATAGTAGTGGTTTGGGTGGACATTTTGGAATTGATAAGGCATTAACTTTGCTTAAGGAAAGGTATTTTTGGCCTCACTTATATAAGGATGTTTAGAAATTTGTGAAGAGTTGTGGAGTTTGTCAAGTTGAAAAAGGAGTAAGTCAAAATACTAGATTGTATACACCAATTTGTGTTCTTGAGAAATGTTGGAGAGATATCAGCATGGATTTTGTTCTTGGATTACTAAGGATAGTAAGAGGTAATGATTCCATATTTTTTGTTGTGGATAGAATTTCAAAGATGGCACATTTCATACCATGTAGAAAAACATCAAATGTGGTGCATATAGCAGATTTTTTCCTTAAGGATATTATTAGATTGCATGGATTATCGAGGAGTATCATCTCTAACTGAGACAATAATTTTGTTGGTTATTTTTGGAAGACTCTATGGAAGAAGTTGAGCACCAAGATAAAATATAGTTCTACATTTCATCCACATATTGATGGACAAAGAAAGGTTGTAAATAGAAGTTTGGGTAACCTATTGAGATGCTTAGTTGCAAAAAAACTAAGTAATCCAGATTTAATGTTGGTACAAGTAGAGTTTTCATACAATAATTTAGTGAATAGGGGTACTGGCAAGAAACCTTTTCAAATTGTTACTAGCATATAACTGAGAGGTATATTAGACTATTGGCAAAATATTCAGTGCTCCCCCTAGGATTTGAGACATGGCTTAACCACCTCCTGTGTCTTCTATAAGTCTAGTGGTTGTATCAGACATTAACAGGTCAATCTTTTGGTGCAACGACAACCACTACTTGAAACAATTGGTATCAGAGCCAAGTGCCTCAGAGAGAAATTTTAACAGCTTGAGGTTGATCAGATGGCATTCTTTAGAAAAGACAGTCCTAAACTTGATGGAGAGAATTATCTTCATTGTAAGAACAAGATGATGACACATTTGCAGTGCATTTCTTTTGAAGTTTTTGAAGTGGCTATCAAGGAAGTTGAGATCCCCTCTCTAGAAAATATTACAAAGGATGATGCTACTAGCAAGTAGAAGGATTTATTCCATCAGAATGCAATAGCAAAAGAAGCCCTTATCAGCACCCTATCTGATAGTGAGTTTTCAGAGATAAAGAAAGTAGATGTAATGCCCCTCCAACCCTAACAAGTTTTGGTTATGCTCACTAGAAATGAGGAAGGGCTATATGTGAGAATGATCCTTCTTGGGATGGACATTGATTAAACCAAACCCCTTCAAACACACCATAACTTCATATTTTAATTCAGAAAATAATAATATTTGTATAAGTATGTTCCTTTATATCTTCATGTGTGTCAATGATAGTTTAGGACCTTAAAGCTAAAAGGATCACCTGATAGAATTATATGCTTATATGCGAAATGCTCATTATTAATATTTATGTTTACCTTAGATTAATTGATTATAATCACTTAAGGCTTAGATGTGTTACCTTATCTAATAGCATTACTTGGGATTAGACATGATTAATGCATTTAGGGTTATATGATTTTTTTATCTTGATTTGATAATGAGACCTTTTGAGTACATGCTTGATGGTTAAATGGGTTTGTGAAAGTTAATAGATGATTTACATTTACATGAATATGTTATGATGCATTCTTGTTATACAATATGGAAAAGAGATTATTCTAGTACTAACCACACTAATCCAATTATACTTTGTTGATGTCACTATCTGATGTGAGTGTAGGATAAGGTGAGGTGGTCGTAGTTACTCCTACAAGAGGTCCACACGATGTCGCAGTCCCCATCCTTGTTTGTGACTGTCTGTTTATATATATATATATATATATATATATATATATATATATATATATATATATATATATATATATATATATATATATATATATATATATATATATATATAGTATGCATGTCGATTGGTGTTGCAGGATGTAGGTACCAGACATCGACTCCACCTAGATACATAGGTCTGAGCGTGCCTTCAAAATCCTTGAACTGTTCTCGTGTGGAGATATTACCAAGATTACTCTCAAGGTTACCCATGGACTTAGATTTCCATTTAGGAGGTTACCCTAGTTGGGGGATTTGAATGCAACATGTGATGTGGTCTTGTGATTTATGATTTGATGTTGTTCTGAGATTAATGATGTGAGTTAGATTTATCCTTGTAAGTATATGTATATATATTTATTATATATGTGTTATAATTGAATGTATGTTATATATGTATGTGTTTATGTGGGTGCACACACATATACCCATGCTTATATAAATAATAATATTTGTATGATTTTATTGATTGTGTAAATGGTATGTTGTTTATAATAATTAAATAAAGTGTATTGAATGAAATGTATTAAATAAAAGTAAAAATAATAGTAATAAAAGGAAAATGCTCTTTGTAGTAAAACTATCTATCTAGGAGGGAGTTGAACTCAAGACCTGCTAGAAGTTAGGCTAGTTGGTTTTCATGTGTGCTATGTGTTTTCCTTGAAAGTTATTTGTTTGACTTTCTTGTTATGGTTTCTTTTAAAATTATTTTTAATTAAATTTATTAAAAACTTTATTATGTGTTACGGAAATATTTTTAATTAATCTTCAACCAACTACAGAAGTTGGAGAAGTTGCTTCCCGTAAAGAAACTCCTCCAACCACATACTTGGAGGATAAATATGTGCAATTTTGTGTGGTTTGGAGAGAGGATAATTTATGGAAGATTCTTGGGAATTGCCTGCAAGTATTTTCTGAAAATATATTTGAAGTTTATGTGAGTGTAAGAGTCTCTATTTGGTGATGAATAGAGTGTGTGGATTGCTTGGAGTTGATTTCCAAAGGAAGCTTTAAGGAGTCTATCTACTCAAGGCATGAAGATCTACAGAGAGACTCCAGTCAAGAGAAGAGAATTTCTCCGCAGGACCCCAGGTAGGGTCTATACTGGAATGAATCCTCCAATTCTCCTTTGTGTGTGTGTGTGTGTGTATTTACATAAATGATATGTTATTGGATTTATATGTGATTGTTTACTATGTATTTAAAAATAAAATATAAATGTCTTATGTCCTCTGTATTTCTATGTGTTTCCGAGAAGTAGAATATGTATGTTTTATAGTTTTGGGTTTTATGAAATATTTCCTGGAAGTCTACAATTGATTGTATAATTATAATTTGATATATTTATCTGTGTATATGTGTGTGTTCTTAAATATTTATATTGTTCATATGGTCTACAAATTTTATTTTGTGGAATGATTTTTAATTAGGATGATAATGAAAAAAGATATGTTAATTGGAAAGAGACAAAGTATTTTGGTTTATTTTCCTATACCCATATTGTGTTGTGCATAAATTTTGAATCAGACCTTAGTTTGAAAATCTCTCAAGTGAGAATATGTGAAATTAGGTTTTATCGAACATATGTGAAAATTAGGAAGATCCAACGGTTCAAAAAACTGTTATTCTCATCACACTAAGACTATATCTTTATGACAGTCATATATATGTTTCTAGAATTAGTCATTTCCCCATCAATCTTTATTAGTTTATAATTTATATTAGTTTTATTACTCAATTCTGTAAACTTTGGAGTCAAGGATTTTAGTGTTGGGTACCTGTTTGGCTTGGGGTTTGGTCTGTATCTTCCAACCTTGATCCTAGTCTATGTCTGCATCTTTGTACCTCTCTTAATGTTTATTTTATTGCTCTAAGTTTATCATAATGTTGTGTTAATGCATGTGGAAACTTGTATCACCTATGTATGTTCATTACTTGTTTTCTTTATGTTATATGGTGTTAAATGTGGTGTTTCTGCACTTGGCATATACTTGAGCTTAGTTTATGAGGATAGTACTCATCTCGGTGGCTTGTGTGCATGGGAGGGTTCCCTAGACCTATAAATAAGTCGTGGAAAGTTGTATTTATGCATGTGGAAAGTTATATGATATGATTTAAGGTGTCTTTTGATAGACACTCTTCTAATGGTTCCTATTATGTATATGGCTAAGGTTAAGACTCACTCTGAGGGCCTGAGTGCGCAGGGGAGTTTCCTAAACCTATGAATCAGGACTTGGAAATATTATCTTGTATCTTTAGCTTGTGATGGGGTAAGGGACTAGGAAGCTTAAGTGAATGGCTCACCATAGGTGTTGGAACCCTAAAGTGGTTGCCAGATGATCCTATGGGTGGGTTTGTAAAAAGTGATAACCTTAAAAATTAACCTGGGAAGGGGGGATTCAAAAGATAATGAAAGAAAATATAATAATGGCCACACAAACTTGATTGGAGTACCGAGACCAAGGATAACTGCCAAGATAGATCCCTATTCATAAAGGGGGGATCGGGGTTACATGGTTGCCAAGAAGGATCCCAATATACAAGTTGTGTGATGACACTCACTTAGGTGGTCTCCTAGAACCTTAACCTCGGTGTTATAGTATGATGATATTTTATGGGCTTTGTTTGAGTCTTGGATTTATTGGTTCTTGAGACTTAGATTGCCTTAGGGTCTTGAGAGTACCTTGGTTCTATCTCCTAGCATGAGGGGTGGAACTTTACCAGTTTCACATGGTTGAGTGGAAAATCTCTTTCGAGGTATCGTTCCTGGTTCATGTCATGGCCTAGCTTCTGATTTGTTTAGTGATGAAGTTATCCTATCTTGTATCATGTATCTCTATCTTTTGAAATCAAGGTGTAAAGATGTAATGTAAGCCTTTGGGCAACTTGATGTAATTATCTTTCCATAATTGTAATTGTGTTGAATTTGTAAGAAAGAATTTATGTATTTGGGAAGGGTAGTTTTAGGAATTTCAAAGGGGATTCAATATTGGTAAATCAGGCATGGTTTATGTTTAAGTAATTCCTACCCTATCTCTCTTGAGTTTTAAATGAAATTGAAAGTACTTATTCTATGTAAGCTTTTGCAAAGAACTTATAGATGAAAACTTCTGAAAGGAAACTCATTTTGATATGTGGAATAGTGAAAAGATATGCTAAGGGTTGAAGGGTATCTCTAGGTGAAATAATAAGGGAAAGGAAACATGTATGTTATTGAAAGTAGTAATAAGATGTGATTTCTTAAATGTTTAAGTTCAATGTGTATGATGTAAGGCTATTTAAACTAGGTTTTTTAATCTAAATTCTTAACTGGTTATATACAAGGTTATAGATGATAATTTGTGATAGTTAAACTTGTGATAAAGATGATTCAGTGAATGGGTTATATTGGTTAGCAATAGATAGCTAAGTACTTTACACTCTTTCTATTTGGATCCTTGAAATGAAAATGGAAAGTAAGGACTTGTAATAGAAAGTTTATGTGATGATATTGCATAGATAAGGTTAAGGAGAAAACAAATGAAAGAGGGAAGGATAAATGTATTTAGTGTATTAGATAAATGAGGTACTTCCGATTCATTTCTAAAAGTGAATACTTATGCAAATTAGGTAAAGAAAATGAATGCAATTATCTCATTAATGTAATTTGTTTTGATGAGGAATGAAAGCAATGTCTCAATGTAAATTGTAGCTGAAATGGAAATAGAACTGCATTAGATTAAGTAATAAAATGCATTGCTTGATAATGGTAAATGAATTCATTAAGGGAACCTTAAGGAATGTACTTGTAAATAGTAATTATTATAAGCTAGAATGTTAGAAAAATATTTGTTAGTTGTAATTTTAGGTCATAGACCTGATTCCTTATGGGTTCCTTGGTGGGGACATTACATTTGGTGTCAGAGCCCTAGGTTGCTACACTGGGAGCTCTAGGGTCTATTTGCATTTAACTTAGTCTCTTCTTCTTATTATTAAATTAATGTCAACTCTATACCTATACATAGGTTGTAACACTCTTCCAAGATGCTTTCCAACATCATAAAGTCTCGTAGGAGTAAGCTCAAGATTCTCCCTCATCATCTCAACAAAGAATGTTCTCCTGTGAATATGTGGGAGAACAAAATTTGAGTAATGAATTAGAGGGGTCTCAAATGAGACAACTCTGATAAATGATTTTTATAAAGCTAGAACCCATCGAAAGAAAAGTTAGCCCTGAGGAGGCAACTTATTCTGACCATTTTTATAGGGATATAAATATAAGCCCTAGGTTATTATACTAAGAACCTTGGGACTCATACTTGGCCTACTCACCATACTTGTGTCTATTGCGTTTCTTTAATTGATGTTTTATTTCATCCAAACAAACTTGGATATGTGATGTGTCTTCTTTTTGGATATTTTCCTTATGTTAAAAAAAACAAAAAAACCTTGAGTACTAGACATAAAAGGTATATTTTGTATTTTTCCACTAGTATATCTTGCAAGAAAGGATTATTTATGTTTTTCATTATAATATCCATGTGGCTCAAATGGATGGTCAAGAATTCCTGATACTTGAGTGTTGTATTCTTATCCTTGTTCTAAGAAAATCTTAAAGAATAGTAACGAAAGTTGTTGATCTTATTTCCTGATCTTATGATGATTACCATGAATGACTGCCAAAATAGTCTGAAAAGTTATATACTCTACTTCCCTGTAAATGCTAGATAATGCCATGATTGTTGTGTTTGATTACTTAATGCTAGATATATTTGAAACATGGTGTACTTATGGTGGGAAACAAGGTATGATTATATGGATACTCATGTTCCTAGAATAGAAAGGATTTTAATATTGGATGGTTTTAAAACATGTATAGTAAATGTACCTTTATTCTTCCTCAAGAACTTAGGAATTTATGAAATTATATATTTTCTTGAAAAAGAGATAACGTGTTGAAATTAGGTAAGATCTGATATTTCAAAATATGACAAGATTAAGAAGTATCTCTCTTTTATATATCCTCTCAAAGTAAGAAATTAAATCGATTGTTGAAATCAAATGTGTCTCTCCCTTATTTCCTCAAGAAATATGTTTAAAAGACTAAATTATATCAGGGAAAATCAATGTGTCATTAAGGAGAATGTGCCTATCTAGAGGGAACCCTTGGGTAAAGGACCTATGTCCCCAAGGTTTTGTAATAAATAGGATTATAGTACACAATTATTTAAAGAAGAAGTGTTTGTTTATACAATAGGAAATTTGAAATTATATATGATCCACGTAAATGGTGGGAGTTAGACTAGAGAAAAGTCATCAACTATAAGGAAGGGATATGATATTAAACAAAATTGTGTAGTAATAATTTGCTTTGTTAGCATTTTGTGTGTGAAATAGAAGTTGAAGCTGACAACATCGCTAGTATATAGGAATGATGAGTTATTATGAAAGGCATAATGATATCATGTCTATTAGAATAAGATTTAAGTCAAACTTTCTAACTGTCGTAAAATGGAAATATTAGAAGAATGTGAATTTGTAGGTAATGGTATAGATGTCATATTGAAGATGCATATAAGGATAACAATACTTGTAGTTATCTTGTTTGTTTTTTTTTCAATTCTTTCTTCTATTTTAGACCTATGGGTTTCAGGCGCCCTATAAAACTTGTTTTACTTAATAAAAAATAATACTTGTAGTTAATCCTCAAATGTGTTTTTATGGAGATAAAATATGAAATGTATGTACAAAAGGCTAGTAGGTTGAGCATATTAATTTGATTGAATAAGAGGGTAGCCATAGGACTCATGCATTCCTCCCTCTCTTTATTAAAGAATATATGACTTTTATTTTGAGAAAATGGTAAATTCATACCAAATTATTAATGTTGGGAAAAGATATACTCGTATGAATATTATTATGAATTTCTGGGATATGAAATGGGTTAAATAAGCTAGTCATATCAATGAAACTCTAGCTTAATGAATCATGTTAAAATTTATTAGGAATATCTTTATGTGTATTGTTGTAATAAAACACTAATAAATTGTTATAACAGAATCATAAAAGGTAACCTAGGTTTCATTCTTTAAAAAGGATGTGTATTCCATCTTGTGTGTAAGTTTGATATTAGTGATTCTCCTATAAGTTTACCATAGGCTTTATGAGCAAAAGAATTAGTTGCATAAAGAGAATTGTTTTTTGTCTTATGTCATAAAATTATGTGTTGTTATATGTGGCAATTCAATATTTGAATAATTTTTTGTTTGAAAATATTTACCAAAGCAGTACTATGATAGTAGTATCTTATGTATACACATTGAGAAGAGATAACCCATGTATCAATCTTTATCTAGTTTAGAGAATGAAATTTTAATTACATTTTGGAATCTTTAAATATGTTTGTTATTAAAAGAATTCCTAATTCCTAAGGTGAAAATTATATATCAATGATAGACTAAAGTAGAAACATTTGTAATATTGTTATTTTACGATTGATCAAATGGCTTAAAAACTTCCGACCTCCGAGCGTAAGTCAAATCTTAGGGAGGGATGATGTAATGCCCCTCCAACCCTAACAAGTTTTTGTTATGCTTATTAGAAATTAGGAAGGGCTATATGTGAGAATGATCCTTCTTGGGATGGACATTGATTAAACCAAACCACTTCAAACACACCATAACTTCATATTTTAATTCAAGAAATAATAATATTTGCACTAGTATGCTCCTTTATATCTTCATGTGTGTCAGTGATAGTTTAGGACCTTAATGATAAAAGGATCACTTGATAGACTTATATGCTTATATGCGAAATGCTCATTATTAATATCTATGTTTACCTTAGGTTAATTGATTATAATCACTTAAGGCTTAGATGTGTTACCTTATCTAATAGCGCTACTTGGGATTAGACATGATTAATGCATTTAGGGTTATATGATTTGTTTATCTTGATTTGATAATGAGACATTTTGAGTACATGCTTGATGGTTAAATGGGTTTGTGAAAGTTAATAGATGATTTACATTTACATGAATATGTTATAATGCATTCTTGTTATACAATATGGAAAAGAGATTATTCTAGTACTAACCACACTAATCCAATATACTTTGTTGATGTCACTATCTGATGTGAGTGTAGGATAAGGGGAGGTAGTCGTAGTTACTCCTACAAGAGGTCCACATGATATTGCACTCCCCATCATTGTTTGTGACTGTCTGTTTATATATATACATATGTACGCATGTTGATTGGTGTTGCAGGATGCAGGTACCAAGCATTGAATCCACTTGGCTACATAGGTTTGAGTGTGCCTTCAAAATCCTTGAATTGTTGTCATGTGGAGATATTACCAAGATTACTCTCAAGGTTACCCATGGACTTAGATTTCCATTTAGGGGGTTACCCTAGTTGGGGGATTTGAATGCAGCATGTGATGTGGTCTTGTGATTTATGATTTGATGTTGTTCTGAGATTAATGATGTGAGTTAGATTTATCCTTGTAAGTATATGTATATATATTTATTATATGTGTTATAATTGAATGTATGTTATCTATGTATGTGTATATGTGGGTGCACACGCATATACCCATGCTTATATAAATAATAATATTTGTATGATTTTATTGATTGTGTAAATGGTATGTTGTTTATAATAATTAAATAAAGTGTATTGAATGAAATGTATTAAATAAAAGTAAAAATAATAGTAATAAAAGGAAAATGCTCTTTGTAGTAAAACTATCTATCTAGGAGGGAGTTGAACTCGAGACCTGCTAGAAGTTAGGCTAGATGGTTTTTGTGTGTGCTATGTGTTTTCCTTGAAAGTTATTTGTTTGACTTTCTTGTTATGGTTTCTTTTAAAATTATTTTTAATTAAATTTATTAAAAACTTTATTATGTGTTACAGGAAGATTTTTAATTAATCTTTAACTAACTATGGAATTTGGAGAAGTTGCTTCCCATAAAGAAACTCCTCCAACCACATAGTTGGAGGATAAATATGTGCAATTTTGTGTGTTTTGGAGACAGGATAATTTATGGAAGATTTTTGGGAATTGCCTGCAAGTATTTTCTGGAAATATATTTGAAGTTTTTGTGAGTGTAAGAGTCTCTGTTTGGTGATGAATAGTGTCTGTGGATTTCTAGGATTTGATTACTAGAGGAAGCTTTTAGGATTCTATCTACTCAAGGCATGCAGATCTACAGAGAGACTCCAGTCAAGAGAAGAGAATTTCACCACAAGACCCCAGGTAGGGTCTATATTGGGATGAATCCTCCAATTCTCCTGTGTGTGTTTATTTAAATAAATGATATGTTATTGGATTGATATGTGATTGTTTACTATGTCTTGAAAGATAAAATATAAATGTCTTATGTCTTGTGTATTTCTATGTGTTTCTGGGAAGTAGAATATGTATGTTTTATAGTTTTTGGTTTTATGAAATCTTTCCTGGAAGTCGATGATTGATTATATAATTATAATTTGATATATTTATCTGTGTATATGTGTGTGTTCTTAAATATTTATATTTTTCATATGGTCTACAAATTTTATTTTGTGGAATGATTTTTAATTAGGATGATAATGAAAAAAGATATGTTAATTGGAAAGAGACAAAGTATTCTGGTTTATTTTCCTATACTCATATTGCATTGTGCATAAATTTTGAACCAGACATTTTTTTTAAATCTCTCTAGTGAGAATATGAGAAATTAGGTTTTATCCAACATATGTGAAAATTAGGAAGATCCAACGGTTCAAAAAAATGTTATACTCATCGTACTGAGACTGTATTTTTATGACAGTCATATATATGTTTCTAGAATTAGTCATTTCCCCATCAATCTTTATTAGTTTATAATTTATATTACTTTTATGACTCAATTTTGTAAACTTTGGAGTCATGGATTTCAATGTTGGGTACTTGTCTAGCTTGGGGTTTGGTCTGTATCTTCCAACCTTGATCCTGGTCTATGTCTGCATCTTTGTACCTGTCTTAATGTTTATTTTATTGCTTTAAGTTTGTCATAATGTTGTGTTAATGCATGTGGAAATTTTTATCACCTATGTATGTTCATTACTTGTTTTCTTTATGTTATATGGTGTTAAATGTGGTGTTTCTGCACTTGGCATATACTTGACCTTAGTTTATGAGGATAGTACTCGTCTCGGTGGCCTGTGTGCACAGGAGGGTTCCCTAGACCTATAAATAAGTTGTGGAAAGTTGTATTTATGCATGTGGAAAGTTATATGATATGATTTAAGGTTTCTTGTGATAGACACTCTTCCAATGGTTCCTGTTATGTATATGGCTAAGGTTAGGACTCACTCTGAGGGCTTGAGTGCGCAGGGGAGTTTCCTAAACCTATGAATCAGGACTTCTAAATGTTATCTTTAATATTTAGCTTGTGATGGAGTAAGGGACTAGGAAGCTTAAGTGAGTGGCTCACCATAGGTGTTGGAACCCTAAAGTGGTTGCTAGATGATCCTATGGGTGGGTTTGTAAAAAGTGATAACCTTAAAAATTAACCTGGGAAGGGGGGATTCAAAAGCTAATTAAAGAAAATATAATAATGGCCGCATCGACCTGATTGGAGTACCGAGACTACGGATAACTACCAGAATGGATCCCTATTCATAAAGGGGGGACTTGGGTTACATGGTTTCCAAGAAGGATCCCAGTATACAAGTTGTGTGATGACACTCACTTAGGTGGTCTCCTAGAACCTTAACCTCAGTGTTATAGTATGATGATATTTTATGTGCTTTGTTTGAGTCTTGGATTTATTGGTTCTTGAGACTTAGATTACCTTAGGGTCTTGAGAGTACCTTGGTTCTATCTCCTAGCACGGGGGGTGGAACTTTACCAATTTCACATAGTTGGGTGGAAAATCTCTTTTGATGTATTGTTCATGGTTCGTGTCATGGCCTGGATTCTAATTTGTTCAGTGATGAAGTTATCCTATCTTGTATCATGTATCTCTATCTTTTGAAATCAAGGTGTAAAGATTTAATGTAAGCCTTTGGGCAACTTGATGTAATTATCTTTCTGTATGCCTTCTTGCCATGTGCAGCAACTATAATTATAATTGTGTTGATGTTGTAAGAAAGAATTTATCTATTTGGGAAGGGTAGTTTTAGGAATTTCAAAGGGGATTCAATATTGGTAAATCAGGCATGGTTTATGTGTAAGTAATTCCTACCCTATCTCTCTTGAGTTTTAAATGAAATTGAAAGTACTTATTCTATGTAAGCTTTTGCAAAGAAATTATAGATGAAAACTTCTGAAAGGAAACTCATTTTGATATGTGGAATAGTGAAAAGATATGCTAAGGGTTGAAGGGTATCTCCAGGTGAAATAATAAGGGAAATGAAACATGTATGTTATTGAAAGTAGTAATAAGATGTGATTTGTTAAATGTTTAAGTTCAATGTGTATGATGTAAGGCTATTTAACCTAGGTTTTTTAATCTGAATTCTTAATTGGTTATATACAAGGTTATAGATGATAATTTGTGATAGTTAAACTTGTGATAAAGATGATTCAGTGAATGGGTTATATTGGTTAGCAATAGATGGCTAAGTACTTTACACTCTTTCTATTTGGATCCTTGAAATGAAAATGGAAAGTAAGGACTTGTAATAGAAATTTTATGTGATGATAGTGCATAGATAAGGTTAAGCAGAAAAAAATGAAAGAGGGAAGGATAAATGTATTTAGTGTATTAGATAAATGAGGTACTTCCAATTCATTTCTAAAAGTGAATATTTATGCAAATTAGGTAAAGAAAATGAATGCAATTATCTCATTAATGTAATTTGTTTTGATGAGGAATGAAAGCAATGTCTCAATGTAAATTGAAGCTGAAACGGAAATAGAATTGCATTAGATTAAGTAATAAAATGCATTGCTTGATAATGGTAAAGGAATTCATTAAGGGAAACTTAAGGAATGTACTTGTAGATAGTAATTATTATAAGCTAGAATTTTAGAAAAATATTTGTTAGTTGTAATTTTAGGTCATAAACCTGATTCCTTATGGGTTCCCTAGCGAGGACATTATAGTAGACACAACCTACAAGATATGGAAGCACCTAGAAGACATGTTTGAAGGAGATAAACAAGAAAAGAATGCACACAAAAAGACATGGAAGAAAATGTGCAATACATTGGAGATGCTACCTGAAGAGAACATAAGAGCCTACAACCAAAGGATCAATGAAGCAGTTGCTGGAATAAGAAACAATGGTGGAGAAATCTCAGAAGAAGACATCATGGATAAGGTGATGACTACCTTAACACCAGAATATCAGAATAAGATTAACATCCTTGATGAGACTATGCAATTCTCAAAAAATTTTAAAAGAGAGACCTTAATCAGCAAGATTACTGCATTTGAGATATCATGTTTGAAGACAACACCTAAAATTGAGATAGCCTTCAAAGCTTCGGTCCATGGTAAGAAATCCTTGAACACCTCTGGTAATTTTGATGATGATGATGATGATGAAGCCCCAGATAATGTCATTTCTATGATTGCTAAAAGAGAAAAGAAAGGAAAAGGAAAATATGAAGGCCAATTGCCATTCAAATGCTTTTCATGTAATAAGATTGGTCACTTTGCATCTAAGTGTCCTACAAGAGTTAAAAAGTTCAAGAATAACTACAAGCCTAAGTTTACGAAGGAATGCTACTATGCTCAAGATGGAGTATCAGATGAAGAATTAGCTGAAGAAGAAATTGGATTCATTTCTCTTGAAGATGAAAAGAATTCTCAAGAGTTGGCATTGATTTCACAAGCTGACATCAGGACATATTGGATCATTGACAGTGGTTGTTCACATCACATGACAGGAGACAAAGATAGATTTGTTCACTTGGATAGATACAAACGAGGCATGGTTAGATTTGGAGATAACACTCCCAAACCTATCATTTGTAGAGGAGCCATCACCTTGGATGGAAATAATAGCACTGATGATGTTCTTTATGTTGATGGTTTGAAACATAACCTACTAGACAGTTAGTTGATAATGGTTACTGGTTGGATTTCAATGGTAAAAAGTGCATCATTAAAAACAAAGAAGGAGAAATAATTGCATCAGGATCAAAGACTAAAGGTAATGTTTTTCAGCTTAATCTAGACGCAAGTTGTTTTGTTGCTAAAGTAGATGATAGTTGGCTATGGCATAAAAGACTATGTCATATCAATTTTGATAACATAGTAAAGATAAGTAATGTAAAGGCAGATAGAGACCTATCTAGCATAGCAAAGCTAGTTGATACTATATGCAGGGAATGTGTAATGGGAAAGCATGTGAGCAATTCATTCAAAAGAAAGCATAATTCAGAAGAGAACAACCTAGATTTGATTCATACAAACCTATGTGGACCAACTCAAACAAGATCATACTATGGAAAAAGGCATTTCATTTTGTTTGTAGATGATTATTCCAAAATTATGTGGGTTGCGTTCTTAAAACATAAGTTAGAAGCATTTGATAAGTTCAAAATATTCAAAGCTAAGGTTGAGAATGAATTTGGACTAAAGATAAAATGTCTAAGATCGGATAGAGGAGGAGAATTCACCTCTAACAGATTTTATGAGTACTGTGAAGAACATGACATAAAGAGACAGTTGAGTGCACCTACAACCCGTCAGCAAAATGGGATTGCAGAAAGAAGGAATAGGATCATCCTTGATACAACGTGCACCATTATGATTGAAGGAAAATTTGCACACACCTATTGGAGAGATGCAGTCAATACAATATTCTATACAATCAATAGAATATAATTAAGGCCTAGCACAGACAAGACACCTTATGAGCTATGGTTTGGTAATGTTCCCATAGTAGAATACTTTAGAATCTTTGGAAGCAAGTGCTACATTAAGGGATGAAGCAATAGGCAAGTTTGATGCAAGAAGTGATTAAGGTATTTTTCTTGGTTACTCTACTAAAAGTAAAGCTTATAGATGTTTTAACTTGAGATTGAAGAAAATTATTGAAAGTGCTCATGTTAAGATTGATGAAAAGTTTATGGTTCAAGAAAGATGTCATGATTACTCACCTATGATTGAAGAAGAACCCAGACCTTCCACTAGTGAGACAGCTATTGAAGAGATTTTTGACAATATTAATGTATTGTTCAATGACCCTAAAATAAGTGAAGAAGAAACTCGGAAGGAAGATGAGATAGTATCAGCCAAAGTTCCAAAGTTTACATCTAGATGCCATTCCAAGAATGACATCATTGGAGATCAGAGCGGCAAAGTAACAACAAGATCACAAGCAAAGAATTCAGAAAGAAATGAGGTAGTATGTTTACTATCTCAAATTGAACCTTTAAGTGTTGAAGATGCATGTAATGATTCAGATTGGCATGATGCTATGAAAGAAGAACTAGATCATATTATCAAGAATCATACTTGGGAATTGGTCCCAAGACATAGTGATAATAATGTGATTGGAACAAAGTGGATATTCAAAAACAAGATGAATGAAGATGGCACAGTAGTAAGGAACAAAGCAAGGTTAGTATGTAAGGGGTATGCGCAAAGAGAAGGAATTGATTATTCAGAAACATTTGCACCTATGAGAAGATTAGAAGCTATTAAGTTGTTTCTAGCTTATGAAATAGTCAAAAACTTCAAAGTCTATCAGATGGATGTCAAGTCAACATTCTTCAATGGAGAGCTAAAAGAAGAATTATACATTGAGAAGCCAAAAGGATTCACCCTACTAGACAGACTTGATATGGTATGCAGATTGAGGAAAGCCCTCTATGGACTTAAGCAAGCCCCTAGAGCATGGTATGAGAAACTTGATGGCTATCTAACTAATATTGGAGTCAAGAAAGGAGTAGTAGATTGTAATCTATTCATAACAGAGACATCTAAAGGACTACTACTTGTAGCTATATTTGTTGATGACATTATCTTTGGAGGTAATGATAAACTTAGTGTTGAATTTGCTAAGGAGATGCAGAGTGAGTTTGAGATGAGCATGATTGGACCTATCAAATACTTAGGATTAAATTTGCAGTAGACAAAAAAAGGTATTTTCATTATTCAATCAAAATATGTGAAAGAGATACTAAAGAAATTCAAGATGGATGATTGCAAGCCAGTGGGTACACCTATGATAACAGGATGTAAGCTTACAAAAGAAGATGATTCACCAGTAGTAGATATAACATTGTACAAGTCTATGATTGGAAAACTCATTTATCTTACTCAAACCAGACCAGATATTTCCAATGCAGTTGGAATAGTTGGAAGATTTTCAGCAGAGCCTAAACAAAGCCACCTCATGGTAGTAAAAAGAATATTTAGATACTTGCAAGACTCTATAGATTATGGTCTATGGTATCCTAATTCAGAAAATGTTGAGCTTCATGTATGTACTGATGCGGATTGGGCAGGATGTGTTGATGATAGAAAGAGTACATCAGGAGGAGCAATTTTTCTTGGTGACAGACTTGTCACTTGGACTACCAAGAAGAAAAATTGTATCTCTCAATCAACAATAGAAGTGGAGTATGTTGTAGCAGCCCTAAATTTTTCTACAATTGTTTGGATCAAGAAAATGATAAAGGATTTTGGAATTCAGATTGACTATCCTATTGTTATTCACTGTGATAACACTAGCACTATCAATATGTCAAAGAACCATGTGATGCATGCAAAGAGAAAATACATTGAGATCAAGTATCACTTCATAAGAGAGAAAGTGGTTGAAAAAGAAGTCAAATTGGATTATGTGAGTACAAAGGAACAACTAGTAGACATATTCACAAAGCCCTTGCTAAAGGATACTTTTGAGTATCGCAGGGAGAAATTGGGAGTAATTCCCTTCCCTGATTCTTCTTAGAAGAAAGAAGAAAAAGCATCAGTCCTCAAAGACTGATGGAAGTTTGACTACTCTACCTCAGGAGTAGTATTGGTGCTTAAATTAAATGGCACCTCTTGCCATTGATGTCAAAGGGGGAGTAATATATAGTCATGAAAAACAAAAGTAAAGAAGGAGTAATATACTAAGGGGGAGCAGTATTCAATCATGAATGCAGTTCAATGAGGAAATGGAGAATATTGGAGAATATTACAATAGATGGAGGATTCATCCTTGGGGGACTTTTGATGAGTAAATGGAGAATGTTATAAAATAATTTCTCATTTGGGTTGGTAGTGTTTTTCATTCCATATGTTTCCATCAATGCCAAAGGGGGAGATTGTTGGAGATTTTCCAGCAAGCCAGTGCTGACTGTATGTTTGTCATTGATGATAACATATGGAAAATATAATGTGTTGAAGACTTATGTAGTAAGCTTTGAGTATATTTAGCATGGATATGTTATCAGCATGATATCATGGAGGCAGAGGTTACTTGCGAGAATAGACAGTTATGCAGCAACTTGTGTCAGCAGTGCTCCTGATAGAGTTACAGGTAGTGTTCAGTGAGTGATTGTCTGTATAGTCATCATGGAGCCTTATGCCTTTGGATATGTGATGAAGATATGTTAGTGGTGTTACAATCATGGACATAGATTTTGATGATCAGTAGAAGTGAAGTTATGTAGTCGCTATTCATGAGTAGCAGTTTCCTGTGTTTATTTCGAAGAGCCGACAAAGATTGTATTGGTTCAGGAGTTGTGCCTATCATTTTAGTATGCGCCCTTGGATTATGAATTAGAAAAGTGTTAAGAATTTTTGGTTAAGATTACATGATGTAATTCATCTTGAGAAGGAATTTTTAGTTACTTTGGTAGAGCCGATAGTGTGTAGCGTGCATCTACATTTATTAATATTGGACAAATCCCAGATTGTGTTGCGTGCTTAGTAGAGCTGACATAATTATTATTGGAGTATATTATGGTTTCTCTAATATGATTTTAAGGTGGTTCTAATAGGACAACTTGATTATATCATTTGGAGGAAAGATATTTATAGGTAGTCATTTGTGATTGCTAAAGTATGGTTAGGAGTTGTTTGTGAAGAGCAGAGCAGAGTGTGCAAAGTGTTGAGCCATTAGCATAAGGTCTATGTGACCAAGTGAAGATTTTATGCTATACATTGGAACTGATCCAGACAATAGGTCAAAGCGTACCTCACCAAGATCCATATATAGTGTGTATCTATTATTCAAAAGGTTGTATCCTTCACCCCTTTGAGTAGTGTGCTCTCGGATAGTGTGTCCTCACCCCTAACATAGTTAATTGTAAAAGACTCCTAACAGGGTCTAACCCTTGACCAAGTCACTGTACTAAACATATTGTAAAGAAACTCCTAATAGGGTTAAGGATCTTCTAACAAGGATCATAAAACACTAGTGCAGATTATTAGTGGGTGTCAATTCCCACCAAGGTTTTTACCTATTTGGGTTTCCCCGTAACCAAAATATTGGTGTTGTGTTTAAGTGTTCTCTCATTGTGTTATGCTTTATGTTTAAGTATATTTAATTGGATAAAGAATTAAAAATTCTAGATAAATGATTCACCCCCCCTCTCAGTTATCTCTTGGGACTATTTCTAACAATTGGTATCAGAGCTTGGTCATAGGTTTGAATCCCCTCGGGTAACGGTGAGGGGGAGATTGCTGGAAAAATGGACAGCACTCCCCTCAGGATTTGTGACATGGCTTAACCACCTCCTATGTCTTCTATAAGTCTAGTGGTTGTATCGGGCATTAACAGGTTGATCTTTTGGTGCAACGGAAACCACTACTTGTAACATAGACATGAGAGATATTGTTGGTGTAGAAAAGAGGAGTGTTGAAGGGGAATAATTTGTCAAGTTTATGAAGTCATTTTATGAGGAAGTGAGACATAAGTTGGATCAGAGTAATAAAAAATACAATGATAATGCATATAGGTCAAGAAGACATAAGATTTTTGATGTTGGTGATGAGGTAATGGTTGATTTGAAGAAATGTAGATTTCATGTTGGAACATATGGTAAGTTGAAGATGAAGAAATTTGGTCCTTGCAAGGTATTGAATAAATTTGACAGTGGAAATGCTTATGAAATTTAGTTACCTAATGACATGGATATATCACCTATATTCAACATCTCAAATTTGTATGAGTATCATGAACCTAATGAAGAATTGACAATACTAAGTGATTATCCTAAGAAGTAGATAGAAGAAGTTGAGCAGATTTTGGAACAAAGAGTTGGTAGAAGTACAAGAGGAAAGGATTATATGGAGTATTTGGTAAAGAGGAAGAACATATCGATTGAACATAGTACATAGATTTCTCAATCTAAGTTGGATTCAGCTTAGGCTATACCTGACACATGATTTAGATAATCATTTATTTTCAACCCCATGTGTCCTATGCAAGAGCATCTTGGGTTTATGGCAATCCTGGATCAACCAAAATATGTTGGATTTTGTTTGGCTACTTGGTAGCTTGTTTTTTTTTCTCAGTAACTTCTTTTGAGTTCTCAGTGAAGTGTTCTTATCAGTTATTGGGGAAATCTTTTCTTTCTTTTACTGAGTTAGTTCAGTAGTGTTCTTTACCAATTTCATTCGGTGTTGCTCGGTTCCTGAGTTCATCGACTTGTGGAATTTAATTGTTTTATGTTGGCTGGCATGTGCAGTTAATTTTAGTCATGATATTAATGTTGGGATTGCTCATTGGGAAATGTTTGGACAAATCTAGGTCATTTCTTTCTCCAATGCTGGATCTAATGGACCTTTAGAGCTGAACTATTTGGTGCCCTCTTATATAAATAAGTAGATTTGTTCTAAGATTAGGGGAAGTTTTTGGAGGAGATAGAATTTAGAGTTCAAGACCCTTGCATGTATGAGGACTATTCTTTAAGTGTCCTTCATTTTAGGGGTCATAGCCGGGAAGGCCTTACAACCTGACATGTATGAAGTTTGATGAATAAATAAAAGATATTTACATTCCTTCTCTCCTTCTATGTTTGTGGCTTTCCAATTGTTAATCAAGAAGTAGGATTGGTATTGGCAGTGCCTTACGCCCCTGTACCAAACCTACCTTGCATTAGGTTCTATCAGAGTGAAGGTTAGATCTGGAGGTTCCTTATTGTAAGCCCTAGTTGGTGATATTGTTTTGGGGTGGTAGATTTTGATCTTACCTATAATTACAGAGGGTTTATAGATGGTTCAAGGGAGGCAAGATGTAGATCTAGGCTTAGCTAATATGCTAAAGCAGAAACTAGATTAGAAGCTGTTGAGATAGCCCAATGTCGAGGAAGATATCTTGATGATGTTAGTGATGATGAAGTAGGAGAAATGTACGAAGAAGTTTCACCTACACCTATAATAGATCAAGGAGAGGAAATATTCCTGAAGGCATTGGCTAGTTTGAAGACTACACCACAGTTTAGCCCTCTTGAGTATAATGGAAACTAGATTCGAATGAGTTGATGGACTGAATCACCAAGATGGAGACATACTTTGAATATGAACACATATCAGAGGAGAAGAAGGTGAAAATTATAAGCACTAAGTTGAAAGGCCATGCATCCTTATGGTGGGAGCATTTATAGTTAGACTGAAAGAAGAAAGGCAAAGAAAAAATCAAGGTATGGGAAAAGATGGTAAATAAGTTGAAAGCTAAGTTTCTACCTTGTGATTATCAGATTAACCTAGTTAGGAGTATGCAAATTTTGAGGTAGAAAGATAACTCGATAAAAGATTACACCGATGAATTTTATAGGCTAGATATCAGATCTGGACATATTGAAAATGAGGTGGAAAGAATTGCAAGATATTTGAATGGGTTAAGGACTTCTATTTAAGAAGAAATGAGTCTGGTGAAAATGGAGAGTATTGAGGAGGCTTATCATTTTTCCCTAAAAGCTGAGGAGAAATTAAACAAAAGGCAAGAACAAAGACAGAGAGGAAGAGGCAGATCCTATGGTGAAATAGTAGAGCTGATCAAGACAAGACAAATCATGACAAAGGAAAGATCAAGTGGAAAGGTGAAAGTTCATTCTGAGGAAGAATTAACTACTCCCGAGGTGGCTATGGTAGAGGAGGATTCTAAGGAACTTGTTACAATTGTGGTGAAGAAGGACATAGATCAATTGAGTGTAAACATGAAAGTAAGAAGGTTGGTAGAAGTACAAATGCTTTGGTACATGAAGGTTCACCAAATGAGCCTGAGAAAGAAGTTAACTTGATGGTTAGAAGACTAGATGCAGACTTGCAAATAAAGTTTGGAAAGTAATCATTGATAGAAAAAGCTAGGAGAATCTAGAATGTCAAGAAATGGTTACAAATTTATAGTTGGGAAGATTGAAGAACCCAAAGCCTTATCAAATTTCATGGATCAAGGATGAGCATACACTTATGGTAAGTGAACAATGTTTTGTTAATCTAAAAATTGGAAAGTATTATGATAAGGTGTTGTGTGATATTATGCCCATGGATTGTTGTCATATTTTTTTTGCGTAGACCTTGGCAATATGATAGATATGCTATATATGATGGGAGATTGCATAAATATACTATTTGGGCTTATGGAAAGAGAAAAATTTTGTTACCTTTGATTTAAGAATCTACTAGTGAGATATGTACATCTATGAAAGTTTTTTTTGATGGAAGGTAGACAGTTTGTTAAGGATTTGAATAAAAATGATGTGTTTTATGCTTTGATTCCTAACAAACTAAGTGAGAAAATAGAAGATAAAGTTTTGATAGAGGTTGAAGAATTTCTCACCGAGTACAAGGATATCATTTTTAATAATGTACCTAATTGTTTTCCTCTGATGAGAAGTATAATCCATTGTATGGATTTGATTCCTAGAGCTAGTTTGACGTATAAGGCACCACACCAACTGAGAATGAGGAACTCAACTAACAAATTCAAGAGTTGTTGTAGAAAGGTTTGATTAGATAAATTTTAGTCTCTGTGTAGTACCAACTGTGTTGGCACCAAAGAAGAATGGAGAATAAAAAATGTGTATTGATTCTAGAAAAATCAACAAGATAATAGTTAAGTATCAGTTCCCTATACCGAGGATGGATGATATAATAGATTGTTTTAGTTGAGAAAAATATTTTACCAAAATTAATTTGAATAGTGGATATCATCAAATCAGTATCAGAGAAGGTGATGAATGGAAGAATTCTTTCAAGACAAAAGAAGATTTGTATGAGTGGTTGGTTATGCCCTTTGGTTTAACTAATGCACTGAGTACTTTTATGAGGCTAATGAATGAGGTTCTAAAGAAATTCTTGGGTAAATTTGGGATTGTGTACTTGGATGACATCTTGATATTTAGTAAAACTAGAGAAGATCATTTGTTGCACATTAGACAAGTATTACAAAGATTGAAAGAGGAAAAGTTGTTGATTAATTTTACAAAGTGTTCCTTCATGAAGGATGAGATTGTGTATTTGGGATTTGTGATTTTAGCTGAGGGTTTGAAGATGGATTCTGAGAAGGTTGAAGTTATTCTTGATTGGTCTACACCTAGGAATGTGGGTGAGGTATGTTCATTCCATGGTTTAGCAAGTTTTTACCGGAAGTTCATCAGAAATTTCAGTTCAATTTGCAATTCTATGACCGATACAATGAGAGGAGATAAAAGAGAATTCAAGTGGACACATAGAGCTGATAAGAGTTTTGAGACTTTGAAACAAAAAGTTTTTGAAATACCTATGTTAGTTTTACCCAATTTCAATAAGGTATTCCAAGTTGAATGTGATGTAAATGGAAGTGCAATAGGAGCTATGTTCCGTCAAGAAGGTAAATGTGTTGCTTTCTTTAGTGAGAAGTTGAATGGTGCTAAAAGGAAATATTTTGTGTATGATCAAGAATTCTATGCTATTGTTCAAGCCTTGAAGAAATGGAGACATTATTTGATGCCAAAAGAATTTTTAATCTATACTGATCATAAGGCTATACAGTATTTGGGTAGTCATAATAAGTTTAATCAAAGACATATGAAATGGGTTGAGTATAACCAAAATTTCACATTTGTGATAAAACATAAGAGTGGAGTGTCTGATCTATGTGTTGATGCATTGAGTGGAAGATCTTTGATGACTGAAATGAGAATTGAGGTTCTCAGTTCTTTTGATGTTAGCCAAGTTTTCTATACCTACATAGTCTGTGAAAAATTTTCATATATCTTGAAAGCTAGGTCTCAATTCTTCTTGGGGTTTCAAAAAATTGTCATGCTTATGTCTAAAACCCTACCCTTCATCTATTTTTTTGTTACTTTTTCATGGCACTTAAGTCATTCCTTGCACATGGTCTTATTTCCTTTTGTTCGCTAGGTTTCATAATGTTTTAATATTAACAAGTCTCATCTAGCGATCTAGCGACTAAGGGATGTCACACAGTATTCACCGAATCTCCAAGTTCTCAGGAAATTAGTCATTTCATCTAGCGACCCAACGAATGCAGTGGTTGCATATTCTCTAAGTTCTGGTAGTTAGTGGCTTGGCATTCAACAATCCAGCAAACAAGAACTTAATTATGCAGGTTACTGTTGTTGCTCATTATCCTAATGAAACGGTCAAGTTTCAAATGATCTAGCGACTTAGCGATGACCATAGATGGTGCACAAGATAAACGGCTGGTGCTTGATCTCATGATTTATCTAAGGTTAGGTAAAAGATCTGGTGACTTGGAAAATAAAGGTTATCTCATGTTCTCCGAATGTAATCGAGGTTAAGAGAAGTATTATGAGATCTAGCGAATGCCTCGGTCATGTGATCTCCAGATTGGACCCAGGTTAGATAAAAGATTCAATGATTCAAAGAGGTCTTCGGTCACATGTTCTCCAGACCAAAGTGAGTTAACATTAAGGTTTCAAGGATTCAATATGTTCCATTGATGTAGTCAAGATCTAACGATTGGTGCTAGATCTCCATATTTAACTTCAGGTTAAGATAAGATTGTGCAACCACACGAATGCTTCATTCACATGATCTCTAGATAAGATCTCGGTTAAGTAAAATATTCTAAGATCTAGCGAATGCCTCAGTCACGTGATCTTGTAATGAAATGAGGGTTAAGGTTAAAGACTTTGAGGCTCAGCGTGGACCATTGATAAGCACAAGATCGGACAGTGCTCGTTGATTCTCAAGATGAAACCCAAGGTTAAGCATATGTCTAGCGAATGGGAGATTGCCTCAGTCATGGAATATCCAAGTCTAATCATAGTTAAAGGCAAGTCAGGTTTTCTCTTTGTTTGTTGAATCACCAGATAGAGGGTAAGTTAAGTTAAAGGCTTTGAGACTCCGTGCGGAGCAAAGATGAAAGATGTAGATCAACAGCTAGCGCGTATTCACTTGATAAAACTCAGGGTTAAGAAAACATCTGGCGACCACGAGAATTCTTTGTTCACATGTTCTTAGGATCTAACCAAGGTCAAATAAAGGATTCAGCGATCTAGCGAATGCCTTTAGTCACGTGTTTGCTAGGTCAAGGTTGATTCAAGTCAAGAGCTCAGAGATTTAGTGGCAACCATGGATGGAAGATAGGATCAATGGCCAATGTTTAATCTTGAGATCAAACCAAGGGTTAGCCAAATTATCAATGACTATGAGATTGCCTTGGTCACCTGATCAATCTAATCACAATTAAGGAGTTTGCCATGGTTAAAAGATAAAGACAACGCAGGTCCAAGTTGATCGAATGGTGGTCGTCTTACCGTAAGGGAAAAGTGCTCAAAATTTTGTGCTTGTGGAATTGCAACAACCGTCTGATCTTCCAATAGATAAAGACAGATGAAGAAGGTGGGTCCAGTTGATAGTTGTTGCTAATGTGCCTATTTCTGATTGGTTTCCAGGAAATTATGATGTGTCTAGATATTTTTCAGAGCTAAATTGACTGTTGTCAATTTTTAAGAGTCGTCTGATGTGCCGGGAAGGGATATGATCAATGGTCACATTTTAAATTTGATGAATTGGCCTTTGCAACCATAATTTGAAATGATTAAGGGTTTTTCTGGCTAGGGTTTGTTGCAGTGAGCCAAAAACAACAAAGCTAGATCAAATTTGTTTGTTCCAAGGCAAGTTACAAGACAAGGGAGATGATACATAGTGAGGTCTGGTGCATTCTGAGTTAAAAGTGTAGGAAATAAAGTGAAAGGAAGATTTAAATAAGTTCAATAGTCTTCTCTATAGTCTAAATGAAATGTTTTTACTATGCAATTTCTAAGAAGTGTTCACAAAGCTTTTCACATAACAAAATGTGATCATTTCTTGGAGAGGAATGGAATCAAATCAGCTAGAAATGATTGCAGGCATGTTGGCAAATTGAGGAAGAATCAAATGCAGATCAAGTGTGGAGGATTATTGGAGATATTTTTAGCTAGAATAAACAACTGTCAGTTTGGTGTAACTAACTCTCTTTCTCCTACATCTCTGGTTTTTCTCTCCATTGTTAAGGATGATGAAAAATTTATAGTAAGGAGAGGCTTTGGCTCCATTGTTGAGTTTTGGGAATGTTTGTCAAATTTGGAATGTATTGATACGGTGAAATTCTACTTGAATACATTGGAATTCCCTTGCATATCTTTATTTTCTTTTTGTCTAAATTTTGAAGCTTTTGTGTGTTGAATCTATAAGGAAATTTTTAGTGCACCATTTACAAGGTACCTGTGAAATTAGTCTCTAGTTCCTTTCAAGGAAAAAGTAAAATCTTAAGGGTAATTTCTGAGAGCTCGGGATTTTTGTAAGAATCTGATGATTGGGTGTATTTAAGAGAGGGTGAATTGTAAGGCATTTCATCTGAGCTCTATTTGTGTTTTACTTGGAAGCTTTCTGTAGATGTATGTTCTCTTTCTGACTCTCTTCCCTAGGATAAGGCACTGGTCTATCCTCAATTTGCAGGAATTTCATCATCACCAGAACTTAAATGACTATTTACTTTCATGTATGTATGTAGAGCTGAGAAGATTAGGTTTGTATCAAGGATATAAACTAATGTTGTAATGCTTTGAAGAATTAGATCTGATAGGTACACCCGCCTGTAGCCAAGAGCTCAAAGTGAAGAAGGATTTTATCCTTGTTAATTAGTCTTTTTCTTGCTTGAGATGGGAGTTTAGGAATCACAGAGTTCCATTTAAGAATTCAGGGCTTGTGTTTGGATTCAGCAAGAAAATGAGCTAATAGATGACATGAAGAATTTGTATGAAATTGACCCTGATTTTTCTGATCAGTGGACAATGTGCAGAGAACCTATTTTAGATAAACCGAGTAAGTTTGAAGACTATTTCATTCAAGAAGGTATGTTGTTCAAAGGAATTTAGTTATGTATACCAAGAGGATCAATGCGAACTAATTTGATGAAGGAAAAACATAGTAGTGGTTTGGATGGACATTTTTGAATTGATAAGACATTGATTTTTCTTAAGGAAATGTATTTTTGGCCTCAATTGTATAAGGATGTTCAAATTTTTTGAAGATTTGTGGAGTTTGTCAAGTTGCAAAAGGAGTAAGTCAGAATATTGGATTGTATATATTGATTTTTATTCCCGAGAAACCTTGGATAGATATCAGCATGGATTTTGTTCTTGGCTTACCGAGGACAATAAGAGGTAATGATTCCATACTTGTTATTGTGGATAGATTTTCCAAGATGACAAATTTCATACCATGTAGAAATATATTAGATGTAGTGCATATAGAAGATATTTTCTTTAAGGAGATTGTCAGATTGCATGGATTACCGAGGAGTATCATCTTTGACCGAGACAGTAAGTTTGTTAGTTATTTTTGGAGGACTCTATGAAAGAAGTTGAATAACAAGTTGAAGTATAGTACTACATTTCATCCATAGAATGATGGAAAAACATAGGTTGTAAATAGAAGTTTGGGTAACCTGTTGAGATGCTTAGTTGGAGACAAACTGAGTAATTGGGATTTAATGTTGGCACAAGAAGATTTTGCATACAATAATGCAATGAATAGGAGTACTAGCAAGACACCTTTTGAAATTGTTACTAGCATACAATTGAGAGGTATATCATACCTGAGAGATATTGTTGGTGAATAAAAGAGGAGGGATAAAAGAGAATAGTTTTATCTATTTATGAAATCATTGCGTGAAAAAGTGAAACATAAGTTAGAGAAGAGTAATCATAAATACATGGATAATGCAAATAGGTCAAGAAGACATAAGATTTTTGATGTTGGTGATGAGGTAATGATTCATTTGAAGAAAGGAAGATTTCCTATTGGAACATATGGCAAGTTGAAGATGAAGAAATTTGACAGTGGAAATGCTTATGAAATTGATTTACCTAATGACATGGATATATCACCTATATTAAACATTTCAGATTTGTATGAGTATCATGAACCTAATGAAAAATTGATAGTATTGATTGACTATCCTAAGAAGTAGATAGAAGAAGTTGAGAAGATTTTGGAACAAAGAGTTGGCAGAAGCACAAGAGGAAAGGATTACATGGAATATTTGGTAAAGTTGAAGAACAAATTGATTGAAGATAGTACATGGATTTCTCAATCTAAGTTTGATTCAGATCGGGTTGTATCTAACACATGATTCAAAGAATCATTTCTTTTCAACCCTGGGTGTTTGATGCAGGAGCATCCTAGGTTTCTAGCAATCTTGAATCAACCAAAATATGTTGGAGTTTGTTTGGCTACTCGGTAGCTTATTTTGTTTACTCGGTAACTTCTTTTGAGTTCTTGGTGAAGTGTTCCTATCAATCACTGGTGAGTTTGGTTACTGCTTTTTTGCCTTTTATCGAGCTAGTTTGGTAGTGTTCTTTACCGTGTTCGTTCAGTGTTGCTCAGTTCCTGAATTCACCGACTAGTGGAATTTAATTGTTTGATGTTGGCTGACATGTGCAGTTAATTTTGGTTACGATATTAATGTTGGCATCATGCATTGGGAAAAATGTGGACCTAAATCTGGGTCATTACTTTCTCCAATGCTAGATCTAATGAACCTTTAGAGCCAACCTGTTTGGTGGCCTCTTGTATAAATAAGTAGAGTTGTTCTAGGATTAGGAGCAATTTTTGGAGGAGATAGAATTTGGAGTTTAGGACCCTTGCATGTATGAGGACTATTTTGTAATTGAGTTTCATTGTATGGGTCATAACCAGGAAGGCCTTACAACCTGACATGTATGAAGTTTTATGAATAAATAAAATATATATGCATTCCTTCTCTCCTTCTCTTTTTATGGCTTCCGAGTTGTTAATTAGCAAGTAAGATTGGTATTGGGATTTCCTTAGGCCCTTGTACCAACCCTTCCTTTCATCATGAAAACTACTCTCGGCTCAAACAATCACTCACCAAAAGGTAAAATGAATGATAAGTAGGTTAACCTTTATAGTTATTTGCTTGACAGGATTTCCAATGGTAACATTAGGTACAAACATTAAATGCAGTTTACCGATAGCCTCCTCATACTCATTTTTTGATAGGTGACTTCATTATGTGTTAACCAATAGATGTACAACTCCAAATGATAAATCATTGATAACCAAACTTATTCAACATCATATTATGTGTATCTATTCATGCTAATAGATAATTTATCTCATCAATATAAGGGACCAATAGATATAATAGTAATATTTAGTCCCTAAGAAATACTTACTTGCTTAGTTAGATAATGAATTCTCTATACCAGAGGATGATGAGTTACATGTTGATGTTTTGGTACCTTAATTTATTTCTCCCTTCTTTCTCCATATCTTATTCATCTAATTCCTTATTTCTTCAACATTTACAGTCCTTTTTCCTTTGCTACCTTTATTGCTTGGTGTTAGGTTATTATGCCAAAAATCTCTTGCAAGATGTCCAATCTTTTGACAATGAAAACAAGTCATACCTATTGACCTCCAGGGTCCATAATTACCTCTCAGATTCCTTAATCAAAAATTAACCTCCATATGTCCATGATTCCCATAGATAGAACATGAAACATTTATGTTTCCTTCTCTTCTTAGATTATTTACTATTTGGTTAGTCATTATTGTTCTGCAATGTTTTGACCTATGTCCATATTTATTGCATACATTCAACAGTAACCATTGAGGCTTCCTTCAGATGATCTACTACTAGATCTTGATCTACACTCATAAGCTTAGTGACCATATTTATTGCAATTGTAACAATGTCCATTAAATGGTGTACCTTTAGATACATTGACCGATCTACTTCTATAGACATTTGATGTATGATGAGGTTTTCCATAGTTATAATAGGTAGTTTTAGTAGGTTTCTTACCTTTCATGTTGATAGGATCTTGTGATGAATTCTTTGCTCCAAATCTGAATGATTCTCCAACTTCAATTTTATTGTCACCGATATATCCTAGACCAGTAGTATCCTTATGTATTCTTTATTTTTTCAATTGTTCATTAATTATCTGCATGCAACTCAACTCAAACCTTGTGATTCTTTCATTGACTTCAATTTCAACTTTCAAATCATTCCTCAATTGCTCAACCTCTTTTTTCAGTTTTCCATTTTCAGCAAGTATTTGTATTTTTTCTTCACTTAGGTCATTCAATTGTTCATTTATTGTGATTTTCCTATTGTATCAGTTGCATGATTGCATCATTTTCTTTGATATTTTGTTCAACATTTCTCTTCTCATATTGAAGAATTCCTTTTGCACTTTAATCTTCTCTCATTCTATCAAGTATTTCTTTCATCCTTAGGGGCTAGGGCTTGACTCTCTTTTTCTCTTTTCATGTTGATCGACTCTTCATTCAGGGTTTTATTCTTTTCCATCAGATTTTCAATAGCCACATCAACTTATTCTAAGTTGACACTTCCTTCTGATAGGTCCTCAATGTTGTTGTGACTTATCTTTAGGTTCTTTGATAGTTCCTTTCTTTTTGCAAAAGAGACCTTTAACTTGTATTTCAGATCTTGTATATGTTCGATTTCTACTTCCAAGGAATCCTCTAGTTTTCTCTCTTTCCTATACCTATCCATCTTTTCAGATCTTCTCTCAAGTTGTTAAACTTCCCTCTATAGAACACTAGCTCTGATACCAATTGTTGGAAATAATAGGTACTAAGAGGAGGGGAGGTTAATCAGTACTATAATAATTCACCTGTTTCAAATGATAACCTATTAATTGCAAAAAAATACACTTTCATAATTATAAAAGAATGAAACTAAAATTTAAAGTATCAATGCAATGAAATCATAAACAATCCATACACACAACACTTTAATTTTGGTATCGCAAAAACCCTTGGTTAGAGGAAAGAACTATGGTGGAGATGACACCCACAAGTCTTCACTACAGTAGAAAAGTGTTTCCCAGTTAAGAGCTACAAATGTCACTTTTTGGGTGACTCACCCTGTTAGGAGTGACTGATACATTGTTAAATGTATCTAAAATTCCTAATAAAAACTACCCTGCTAAGGGATTTTATCCCACTATTATAGTGTTTACCTAGTTAAGGGATTTACAATAAAGTCCCATTAAAGACTACCTTGTTAGAGGATTTTAGAAAATTTTGAAAATTTTTTAGGAATACAACAAGAAACATGACCTATAATTTTCACTCTTCAATACTTGATTAGATCCTTTTAGCTCTGTTTCTATTTATTCAAACCTTTTGCAACTTCTCTAAAGTCAACTTTGTGACCACTCCTTTATCCTGCATCAATCACTTCAACTTCTAAATCATATCTCACTTACTCTATCATTCATTCCTTTATTTCTAACTCTTTATACTTATTACTCAATGTGTACCATTAGATGTGAAACATCTTTGGATACTCGATTCCACTAGCATGAAACCCTAATCATAGAAAACCTAAATCCTTCACCATGTCGATTAGGTAGACATTAATGCTTTTCATTCCATAAGTGTGTTAATTCATTATTCTTATTTTCCAATTACATCTTGAAATCAATATAAGTCTAGTTGATCATTCCCTATAAACCGATTTAATTGACTCTCCAATCTATGCTATACATTTTCCATTTTGTCTAGGTTAAATGAATCTACTTTGATTATGATCAATTTCATTAATTGCTCAAAACTATTTATCTTTCACTATATTCTTGTCTAACTGATAGGTAGTTCATGGCTTCACCTATTTACTTATTTTTTGATAGACCTTTACTTTTTTCCTTTACCCGTTAGTCCTTTAATGACAATGTAGTTCACCAATGGGTGTATTGGTTTACCTATTGTATATTTGTTTACCAATAGGTAAAACCATCTTACCTATGTAACGGTTTTCCAACAATGATAACTATACTTTCTAAAATCATCATCAATGACCTCATTATGATTCTTCAATCAACATCTTCCTCAACATATTGTTGTAACACTTGTATGCTTTTGTCTTTGTAGAACATCCAAAAAAGATTCCTTCATCACATCTAGGATCAAATTTTCCTAGGTCTTCATCTCTCTTAATGTAAAATTTTCTTCAAAAAACTAAAATATTTCACAATAGGGATATGACCATAACAAATTTCATAAGGTGTCTTACTAGTTCTATGCTTAACCTGAACTTGATTCAGAGTATAGACCTCAATACTAACCACTTCTCTCCATTACATATGTGGTTCATTTCCTTCCATCATCATGGTCCTTGTTGTGTCAAGAATTGTTTTGTTCCTTCGCTCTGCAATTCCATTATTTTGTGGGTTTCACAGAGTAGACATCTATCTTTTTATTCCATGCTCCTCACAATAAGAATTAAAATCCCTTGAAGAAAATTCTCCACCTCTGTATGATCTCATACATTTCATCTTGATACCTATTTCAATCTCAACCATCCCTCTAAAGATCTTGAATTTTTGAAATCCCTCATATTTTTTCTTTAAAAAATGTAGCTCAAATCATTTTAGAATAATCATCAATGAATCGAATAAAATACTTATCTCCATAATATCTCTTTGTCCTAGTAGGACCACATAAATTTACATGCACAAAATATAACAACCCATTTGAAGAATAAATCTTTCTCTTAAAAGTAGATCTTTTTAGTTTACCCAACTGACATTCCTTATATATCAGGCTCAAACAATTTAGGCAAATCTCTTATAGAAATTATAATTCCTATCTTCACAATATTATCAAGCAGCTATTCTATGCACTATTCAAACAAAAATTATTACCTTTGGTCTTGGTGCCTAATGTAATCTCATTTCTAGAGATTCTAAAGATTATGCACTTTCTATCCTTGAATTGTAAGTTATATCCTTCATCAACAAGCTATCCTACACTCAAGGTATTACTCTTCAAACCTTGAATATATAAGACAATATCTATGTTATTATTGCCATCAAGTGTACTTGAACCTCTCCCTTTTATAAAGAAAGGAGTATTATCACTAAATCTGACAACACCACCATCATACCTTTTCAGCTTCACAAATTCATTTTTATCTCATGTCATGTGATGTGAATATCCGATATCAATCACCCATTCATCCTTTTATTCAATATGTTCAATTAGGGCTTTCTCTACACTAAGAAAAGTAGGGTTATCATCTCTAATTGCAATAAACACTATCTCTTCTTCACTCTTCTTAGATTCTTCATCAATCACACCCTCACTAGTATAAGAACACTTCTTATGATATTTAGGCAAAAAAATTATAGGCTTATGCTTAAGTACTTTCTCATGACATCTAGAAGAAAAATGAAAAATCTTATTACATGAAAAATATTTCAAAGGTAGATTCCCTTCATACTTACCTCCACCCTTAGGTACTTTCTTTGAAGTCAATGCTTCTAACTCTTCTATATTTCTCTCCTCTTCTTCAATCTCTTATGATTCCTTAGCATATCTAGATCTATACTTAGAAGAACTTGAAGAAATATCACCAGAATCATATTTTTTCTTGTCCTTAGAAAAAATGGCTTTAAATGTGGTTTCAACTTTAGCTAAATTATCTCCAAATATAGTCATTTAAAAAGAAGATAACTTACCAACCAAAGTATCCCTTGTCACAGAAGTCACAGTCCTAATCTCTTCAATAGCAGCAACTTTTTTTTAATAAGGATGTAAGGATCTAGGTATCTTTGAGACAATTTCATCTTCCTCTAGTGTTCAACTAGCACATATGATCCCACAAACAAGTTCAGTTACTTTCTGCACATAGGTAGTGATATTCTCATATCCCCTCATCCTCAAGGTTTCAAGATTTCCTTTTAAACTTTATTTCTTTTCTCACTTCACACATGCATCTCCTTCATGAAAGGTCTAAAATTTTATCTGTACTTCTTATGTGGTCTTCAATTCCATGACATTAGTATACTATGCATCTGATAAGGCACTCAATATTGCTTCTTTTTCTCTCATGTTACACTCAAATTCCTTTTTTTCTCCAGGCATAGTGGTAGATAGATTTGCAAGAGGATGGTAATCTTTCTTTGTCACTACTCAATAGTCTTATCCAATGCATCTTAAATGTGTAATCATAATACCCTTCCATATCTCATGTTACACAATTGATCTCCTCAAGCAGTCAAGCTTTAAATTGAGGACCAGGCTCTGATACCAATTGTTATAAATAATGCAACACACACAACTGAGAGAAGGGGGTGAATCAGTTATGTCCCAAAAATTTCAAAACATAATACTTTATCCAACACATTAACTTTATAAGTTGGATTTGAAAGATACACAATATAGAACAGAAGTAAACAACACCTCAACACATAACACTAGATCATTTTTGTGGAAATCCTATTAGGGGAAAAACCACGATTGGGATTAAACCCACTAGATGATGTGCTAGCACAATAATCCTATTAAAGGTATAAAGTGAATGCACATGCATTCAGGCTCTCTTCCTAAAGCGTACTTCTCAAATACAAAAGGGCAATAACCTTGAAAGAAACAACCTTGAGATTACAAAAAGGGCAACAACCCAAGGTAGACTAAAATCCACTATGGACAACAATCCACTAAATTATGAACTGACCAATAGCATCTCTAATATGTCAATACAACTCTGATGAAGTACACAAATCTGTACCTCAATTACAAATTTCACTCATACCTCTTCAAATATCTAATAATACAACATGTTCTCACTTACACACACTCTCACCATCCTTTTCTCATACAAGTGATTACATATTTATACTTATTACATCAACTCAACTCTACAAGGTTAGCCCGAGCCATGTTAATTACAAATATTCAATAAATTACCTAACAATCATCAATGTGATCCAATACATGTTAGCAAAGACATAGCTAGGACCCAAATCATCAACCTTGAACATGTTCCAGATCCACAAGTCATGTCATGATCCTTCACAACACGCTACACCACCAATTCAACTAAGAAAAAATAAAAATATGAACACATCACGAGATAATCACTAAGTCCAATCACATATCTCAAAGTGATCTAGAAATAATAATAGAACACAGTCTAGAAAAATCAGCAAGAAACGTAAAATGCCACATCAATAATATAAAAAATCTTTGATTCAGAGTTCACAAGTATCTCTGCATTGCTCATCAAGAACACTAGTCAACAACCTCTAACATTCAAGAAAAATAACTTTCTAGAATCCAAATTATGAACCATCCAAGCTGAGGAAATACACCTATACATCCTAAACTCACCACCAGGTTAGCAACCAAAAATATTACATACCGATCTATATCGATCTATAAACTACAATATTGTTACTACATGAACAATCAGAAAAAATGTCTCTAATAAATCACTTGAAACTCACTCAAAATGTAAAGTGATCCTCTAAAACTTGAAGAAGATCAAGTACAAACATCCTTCAACACATCTACAACTGCATAACATCTAATACTCAATACAGTAGTGAAACCAATCAAAACACTTTACTGAACAAACCAGGAACATAGTCCAAAATAATAAAATATGTTGGCATCAATGTCATCACATATATGCAATATATCCCAACAGTCTAGAGTTGTTGATTTAAAATGCATTATTCCTCTAGGGGGTCTTTGATTTGTCATTTGTAAGAGTGGTACACTTCTCTTTAGGGAGTTATTGTAGGATTCAAATATTCTTTCTTCTATTATTATCAATTTTCCTAGTATTTCCTTAGAGGATGTGATATTATTATTTGGGGCCATGATTATAAATGGTTTTAAGTGGGTGGTTGCAAGAAGTTGAGTCCCATTTTGGGCAAAAAGTGGAAGTTTTTTCCTTGTTTTTCAAATTTTTTGTCAATTGATGTCAAAATTTGAGACACTTAGAGATTGAATCTTGGAAAACTTCAATAATAGAAAATGTAGTTCTTGGAGTCTACTTTTTAAATATGTAATTTTTTTCAATATCCACCTAGTATAAATTTATTTTTAGTATACATGTTTAAATACCACATTTTCAAAATACCTATTTCAAGACCATACCACACACGTGTACGACCACCAATATTTTGACCTAAATAAATGATTTTTTGTAAATCCTTCTGGAGAAAGATACCTAAGACACCAAAGATTGATGAGCATATTTTTTCTTTTTTTTTATTGAATATTTTTTTAATTGGTTTTTAATTCACTGTAAGTACATTTTTTAAACCTCTGGTGTACGATCACCATAAATTGATGAAAATTTCACATTTTGTTTTTAAAAAAATTTTCAAGAGAATTATGCATAGATTGATGTCATATAGTTTATTTTCTGAAAAACTTAGAAACAAAGTTCTTAAAGTTTTAGTGAAGCTCACTATTTTATGTTTAGATACCACTTTTGATTAATAAATAATACAGGAATAGTAGAAATAATCATATCACTATAAAATTCACATTTTTGAAATTAGGATAGTGAAAACTCTAATGGGTTTTCATTTTGTCAGAAAATACTATCAAGAAGGCCCTCAAAAAATCATGGCAAGGCATAATTCTGGCATTCCAGTGCCTTAGCCATTATTTTAGAGGTCCAAGCATAGGCTCAGTACCACCAAGCCTATCTCAAACTGAAAATCAAGGCAAAGGTATGCTTCCTACTCCATGTTTTATAAAATGGGCGCCCGTTATTTAAAATTCAAAAAATGGGCACATGTTTCTTACAAATAATAAATTTGTGTATAAAAATGTGTTTCTAGTCATAATTTAAAAAAGAAAAAATTAAAAAATAGGCACCCATTTGTTGAATTTGGGATTGAGCGTCCAAATCTAAATTGGGTTCTTATTTTTTTCAAAATTGGTGCTCATTTCAAGTGGCATTTTCCAATTCCACAAGACTTTCATCTAATTGGGACCCAACTTCTTGCACTTACCCAAGAAACAACTTCAAACTATTTTTCTTTAGAGTGGTAGAAAGGGGAAACATAGAGTCTCCATAGTGGATCTAGCAATTTAGAATAAATTTAGTGGTTGTAAGTGCAACCTATTTATGTTACTAAACTATTTATAAATATTTCACTTGGGAAAACCTTAGAAAGGGAGCATTCTATGAGCCTTCAATCTTTTCCCTTTGTGACAACAATGCAAAATGTATTAATCCCCTTTTCTTTCAACTCCCTTCCTCTTTCATAATACTAATCTTGTGGTGGAATATATAGAATTGATGCATTATTCATGTCATGTAGTTGTCTAAGGTTTAGGCTACAATGGATCAATCCCCAATTTATACATCGTTCCTTATGGATACATGGGATATTAGTCATTCTGTTATCATTTGGAAATTTTGGTTGGAGGAAACATTCCATATCTTCCCAGAGTATGAAATAACAATCATGTAACTTTGAAATAAGAATAGAAGCATGCTCAAGGTGATTATGGAGGATAAATTTGGGATTAAAAAATCTTTTCTTCTTCAAATGCACAACTTGCAAAATTTTTAAAGTTATCCCCTTTACAAAGGTGAAAAGGTCAAGTAAATTATCTTCTTCTCCTAGTAATTTTTAAGATTAATATTCATAGATTTTTCTCATAGTAACTTAAGATTAATGAGGACTGGTGGAAAGAAAAGATAGTGGAGAATCAATTAAATTTTAGTTTATTTTTATATGATATCAATTACTCAATAATCGCATGGAGTATTGGATCATTCTTAAGGCTTTGGAGAGACCATTTGAGTTGAGATGAAATTCATAGATTAATTGGATTCTACAATCTTGGTTTGTTATTTGAATAAAGTAAATTTGCAGAGACCATGATAATCGAATGGAGTAAAATTAGATTTTTTTCTTAAAAGGGAGATGATAGTCTTGATAGGACTTTATATTATTTTGTATTGTATTGTATTGTAGGAACACCAAATGATTACTCTTCTATTGTTTGATTTTATGGTTTTCTTTTATATATTTTGATGACTATATGTATTTTGAGATTAAGAATAAAGGATAGAATTCTTTAATTATTTAAAGTAATGTTTAATTTTTAGTGACATCAACATTTAGAATGTTAAGATGAAGAAAACATAATATTTATATCTTCTAATTATGTGGAATTTATTATAAAATATTTAATGATGAATTTATAATGAATGACTAATATAAGAAAAATGGTGCATAAGTTATGTACATAGTATTATTGCTATAAATGTCTGAATATTGTCTAACATGTTCATATTCAATTATAAATAAGTATGTACTCCACAAACCTGTAAACATCACACTTTTCATCATATGGTTGAGACTTTATAACCTCTGGTGCCATGTAGACATATGTTCCCGTTTCTCCAGTGAGAGCAAGTTCACCATCTACTAGCAAGCGAGCATGACCAAAATCTCCAAGTTTAACATGGTGGTTGTCATCCAAGAATATGTTGCTAAGCTTTAAGTCACGATGTAAAACCTTAGGTTTTTGTCCATGGAGATACTATAATAAAAAATAAAATATTAGTAAAGAGATAAATTCTATATAATATTTGAATTAAATAATAATTCATGAATGAGACATTCTGAAGAATAATAATGATATGCTATATTTTAATCATAGAATAATAGGATTTACAAATCTAAAAGAAAAGGCAAGAAAAAAGAGAACTATATATTATTGAAATACACAAGAAAAATGTATAGTTATTTATTTATTGGAAAAAAGGCATGCAATGTAGCTAACATATTTAAAAAGATCTCTAAGTTGATTATTGTATATAATATAAAATATCTTGCATATAATTGTCATATAAATAATAAAGTATATGCACTTAAGATCTGGTTGATAAGAAATTGACCTGCATCCCTTGAGAGATCTCCAATGCAATTTGTAATCGATGAGATAAAGGTGGAAGTGGTTTGGTTCTTTGGTTTTGGCGGTCATTATTACCATAAAACCATTCTCTTAAAGTTTGTGGACCTAGTAACTCAGTGACTAGCCATGCTGTCTTGGGAGGAGAGAGACATGCTCCTAGAAGTTGAAGCACATATGGATGTCTTTGCCTTACAATAATTTCTACCTCTTGGCAAAACCATTCTATTGCATCCTAGAATAATAAGAAAAACACAATATTGTATGAAACGTGTATTTATATATTCATCAAAATGTGAGAAGATTAAAGTAGAGAGAAATAGTGTAAATGCATATAACATCCACCCTTAAACATCACACACTAAGGAAAAAGTTAAATTCGGAAAAAGTAAACCAACTTCGACTATTTAGCACTTTTAGCCTTAGAGTCCATCATCACTATATGATGTTTGCATATGGGAGCATATGGTTAGGGGTGCATGTGACCACCTAAGCTATTAACATATGTCTAATCAATAAAAGTGGCAGTGGAGATTATATATTTCGTACATAAAAATTAGAGGCATGGTGATAACAGTGTACCTCGTGCACCTCGAAGTACTCTGGCCGTATGCACTTTACTGCAACATCTAAACCTCTCCATGTCCCTCTGAATATATCGGATGTTGCCCCTTTCCCAATCTGCTCTTGCAGCTCTATCTGTTACAAAAGAATTCATCATATTAGCGTTTACTGGGATGTCCAGAAATTGCTTTAATCCTTCTCTCTAATGATGGCTTCAGTAGCCAGAACTGAATTATCAGAACCCAACTGTAAATCTAAGTACACGTTTGATCCAAGAAGAACTTCACAATTCCCTAAACTGTAGAAAAGACAGTCATAAAACCAAAATGTCTATCACATTCTATTGTCCATTGTTTTTGGTTTTGAGTATGTGAATATTTTTCTGGACATTTGAAATTCAGGATTAAGAGAGAAGAAATTGATTAGAAAATTTCTATTGAAGTTCACGATTGAGAAAGGAAATTTATTAGAAAAGCTATATTATGAATTATGATTGAGAGAGGAACTGGATTAGGAAAGGTCTATTAAGATTCATAACTGAGAGAGAAGAAATGACTAGGAAATGTCTATTAAGAAAAGTGATTGATTGAGAAAATACACCTAAGAAGGTGTTCTAAGATTCATAGAAAATTTTCAATCAATTTCTTTTCGCAATTATGAATCTTAAAAACCAAGCAAAAAATTTATAGGATTAAAATTAGAAATTATATACAATATTATAGACTGTAGAAATCATATGTCTGCATACCTCATCCTTGTTAATTTGCCAGCCATCTTGTATAGCCTGTTGACGGAGAGATCCCAAGCAAGTTGTTGGGGAAGTAGGAAGCTGCTCTTTTTCTGATTCTTTCAAGCTTTCATGGGGATCTTCAGGGGAAGAATTTGATGGGTTTCCTGCAATCAGATGAAGAAAACCATTCTCTTGTGCAATGTTAAGCACATCTCTAATATCTCTCTGAAGATTCATGGCTTTGTAGTGATATGTCTCCTTTAAATCTATCTGCTTTTGCAACTCTCTTTCCAGCTCCTCCACCTGCATATGAATGATGAAAGAAATTATACATTTAAATACATTGAGTTTCTATAGTCTATAATGATGTTCTTTGAAGACTTTTGGATTAATTATGTATCTTTTTTGAATCAATATTTTAGATCATATTCTATTATCTATTATCAGAATAATAATAAGTAAGAAAAGGGAGATAATAGATCATAGAATATGATTCAAACCCGAATTCAAAATATTTATACAATTAATCGAAACATCTTTAAACAACAAACCATACATTATGATCATAGCAATGAAAAGAGATAATAGATCATAAAATTTGATTCAAACTAAATTCCAAACATTTACACAATTAATCGAAAAACCTTTAAACAACTAACCATACATTATGATCATAGCATTGCTTGTTATCATTGTGATTATTGATAGAAAAAGGGGGAGTGTAAAAAGAAAATCAGGTATTTTGATCATAGCAATAGTGGGTGATGATTACCCTTTCTTTTAAACCGTTGATGTCTTGATGGTTAACCATGTCTTTACCAAAGAAGGTCGCGTTGTAAATGCCTATTTTGTGGAGTGCTTTCATCCAAAAAGGCATGTTTTGAGGATAAGCCTGCGCCATGTAATTTGTCACACTGGGTTTTGAAGTTCTTACTGATGATTTTGGCGATTCAGTTTCCTCCTCTGGACGCAAACAGCCCATCATATCACCTCTGATGCTTCAATTCAATTCAATTCAATTCAATGTGGGTAAGTAAATCACTTTTAGGTTTTCATTAAGCAATGGTAAGGCCGGCTTCACAGTAATATTTATTGGGCATAGAACTGAAAAGGATTCAAATTGTTTGCATAGTTTCCTCGTAACCCCATCTAGGTTTGCATGGTCTAGTGTGTGTCGAAATGTATTGATTGTCTCGAAATCAATGATTGATAACGTTTTGCATTCGTCTTTAACGTAGCTTGCATTGGGATCTCCGGTTTAGGATGAGGACGGCCTCTCCACCATTCTTGGATCTAACTTTAAACACACAAAACAAAACAATTACTCTTCACCATTCTTGGATCTAACTTTTTTTTTTTAATGAATAGAGGCCTTCACTATTAATAAGAAATATTAAAGTACAATATTCACAAAAAAAAGGGACCAGGGGACGAATCACCCCGCAAGTTCACACGGCACTAAGGCCGAAAACAAACAACTATTCATTAAAAAAAATTATAAAACCAGAAACCCTCAAGCTGCGAGAGCAGTAGCAGAAGAGGGAGGAGGATCTTTGTCATCCGGATTGCCCCAAACATTGGGCAGAGGAGCCTGATCAGGGATGGCCTAGCCATCTTCAGGATCTTTCTCAACTTCTCCTTCCTCCCGCCTGGGCGAAATAGCCAGTGTCAGGCGAGAGAACTTTCCCTGATTAACAGGAGCAGAGGCCGAAGGCCGAGCAAAAGCAGCAGTAGTGGAAGCAAGCATAGGAGGCCACCCAGACCTCGCATCCCTCCGAAGAGGAGGTGAGGCGGAACGGCGATGCCACTACTAAATTCAAAACATTTACACAATTAATCGAAAACCTTTAAACAACTAACAAAACAATTATGATATCTATTGGAAACAATCTAATATGATCATAAAAGTTATATAATATATTTTAGAGTTTTAATGATAAAATTGGTTTTTATGTTTAAATTTTGTATGTTTACAAAAGTTTATTATATTAAAATAATAATAAAATATTGTGTATAAGTCATTGTATTAGGGCGGATTATTTATTCTTTAAATTATTTATTGGGTATGTTCATCTCCTATATTTTCAATTAATTTTTCATCTTGTGATATCAATTAATCCTACATTTTAAGGGGCACAAAAAAATCTCATCCTAATGTCAAATTCTCAATTTGTTGAGTTAATTCTTGAGGTCAATTCATTACAATAACCTATCTAGATCTAAACACTTTCTCACAAGAAGAGATGAGCTATTGTATTGCATTAACATTGGTGAGAAGTCAACATCACTATAAAAGTGCCACAATTTAACTTATGAGTAAAAGGAGGTGTAGTGTATTGAATCTCATCTAGCAACACTTGATTCATAATGCACATGGTACTCTTCTCATGATCAAGAGAGTTTTATAAATGGTAGAATGTTAGAATCACTTGTTCTACTTAAGCTTGAATCCAAAAGTATACATAGGTAATAGTAATCGACTTTTTATTTTATGAAAACTATAACAAAAATCCTCGTAAGGAATTGTGTTATAGTTTTTTTGGTTTTCATAGCTAAAATAATGACGAGTCTAGAAGAATGTGGAAGTCTAGAAATGTAAACAAGACAAGGGGTTGTATCCTCAAAGATAACAACTCTCCTCAATAAAAGTAGGCTAGAAGAGGGTAATTGTCAAACATTGTGCAGATTGTCATTTAGGATAAGAATAGACTGTGTACTTTAAGAAAAAAGTTTTGTTTAATTTTAGACATCTAGATTGAGAAAGGCCAAGTTGCAAGCATTGTTGACTAAGCATTAAGAATATAGGGAAAATAAAAAGCATGCGATTTTAGGCTCTCTTCTAGTTTTTTAAAAAATTTTCTAGTTAGAAAATCCAAGTGTGGAGAGGGGAATAAAGAGCCAATTGTAAATTTATCATGGAAAGAACGAGAGAGATCATTTGGCGATGTATTAGAATGTTAGTCAAGTGATCTAATATAATGAGGAGATAGTATTTTGTATGGTCCAAATTTGATGAATATAAGATGGAAGACCACCATTTGTCTAATTATTAATTCAAAAACTTGTCCTAAGTCATCATTATGTAGAGGAAGGACCTATTTGGGTAAAAAACACAAATGGCAAGGGGCTTCTTCCAACATAAGTTTCCTCATGGACCTCCCACTAGGCCTTAGGCTTGCGACTCATTTTGAGAGATCTTGAACCAATTGTACTTGACCTTATGAAATGACATTGGACATGCCTTATAATGTGGCATAAAGGACATTAAACTATCCCTATATGATGACTTTCAACCATTCATCAATACTTAGATTTTATTCATTTTTTCATTCATTGCAATTTCACTATAAAATTTGTTCTCATTGGATAATTACTATATATTAGGTCATTTATTTGTTACAAATCCTCAACCAACTACTAAAATAGGTATGTAGGACCTTCCAACACACTCTCATCACCTTCTCCAATCACTAAGAGGTCATTTAATGCCCCACCAAGAAACCCTCATAATACAGGGTGAAATATGCACTATATTATTTTAAAAAAAACTAGAGATATAGCATCATAAACATAAGTGCATCCATAACCATAATGCATAAGAAAAGTACAAACATAAAGGAAGTAAACCACATTCATCACACAATTGTGCACAAGTGGAAGGCTTAAATACTTCCAAGGGTTGCATGACAACCCAAAAAATACACACATTCTTGAGATCACCTAACAAGGACTCAGACAACATCCAAGGAATCACAAGAGTCTAAGCTAGTCATAATCTACAATTATACATAGAGGAGACTAAACCATTCTCAATATTCATCTAGATAAAGATTCATATTGATGAAGGGTGCTCCCCTTAATACCACAAACACATAACAGAAATAGAGAAACAACAACAATTTGCAATAATCGAAAATAGGCTTCTTATTATCTCCACAAGTATGGAATTACAAATTTTAGAATTACAATATGCAAAGCCACATGGGCATTTTCCTTACAATATTTTATAGGATGTAGCCTCGAATAATTACCCAAAACTTCTACCTCGAACTGCCCAAAACTGCCCTAGACGACACCACGGGCCTTCCTTATATAGGCATTTTCCACCGCCCAAGAAGGTTCCAGAACTTTAGCCATTAAGGCCAACCAACCATAGAATTATTTTATTTTTATTATTATTACATTAGATTCAGCTCAAGCTACTTTCAAAACTCAAATCGAAATTTTGAAGGAAATTCATTTTCTTCCATTTCAGGTGGCCCAACTTCTAGAGACCATAAGTCATCACCCGTTGACCCAAATGCCTATTATGACCCTATTTCGGAAAGGCTGTGAAGTTCTCTACAACACTTGATTCATGCAAGCTCCAATCAGCCAAATTTTTGACCTCATTCAAAGCCTCTAAAGCCTTCAAAACTGAGTTCAAAGTTTCTGTACCCTGTTGCCAATACCGAAAATTTTCAATATCTTCAAAACTAGACTTGATCTTGCAATGAAACTTTACTGGCAGGCTGATATGACCAAAGTAAACCTCCAGAGAAGAAAATAGACTATTTTGAGCTCAAATGGAAAACTTACTAAAAATAGTAAATTTCCAAAAATAGAATCTCTACACAAGATAGCCCTTATTGAAAAGAAACCAAAAATATTTTTGGGTGATGCAAGATTGCCCTTACACCCAAGATGCTCCTACATCACATCTTAAACCCAAAAGAAATTTTCTAAGATTATTAAACATGCAAGTTCATTACCTTATAACCATTAAGAAATTAATAAATAACCATCATACAAAAGACTTGAAGCAAGAGTAGATGGAAGAAACTACATCTAGATACAATAAAATAAGAAACTAGGTGGAGATGTTGATGCAAGAAGAGACAGATTGATCTACACAAATGTCAGTTCATATACAAAACCACCAATTCATGACTGGTAAAAATATGAGACAAAAATTCTCATACCAATTATTTAGAATCACCATTATGTAGGTGGAAATGTTGATCGTCGTAAACATCAATGATAGGCGCATATGCCAATCTGTAATTTCCTCTAAAAATAAAGGAAATAACAATAATTTCCTATGCCAACACTAATGGACAAGAAAAATATAGATAGCTCCACACTGAGGAGTAGTAGATACAAAAGATCAAGGTCATACATACTCAATTCTAATAATAGCATCATAATGGAAACTAATCTACTGAGCATATCATCCAAAGAACCAAAATCACTATAAAGAATACAAGGGATAGAAGGAGCACATCATGCTCAGAATTATGTCATTAGAAGTAGTCTACAAGATTTACACTAGTCTTTAATAGTGATGTACAATGTCACCCATCCATGTGGCACCCTCAGGTCCACGTTACCATGCTCATGGAGATATGGTGCAAGGGAGGATGAGGACAGAGGCCAAAGGCACACCCTAATCCAAATCTACCTTGCAGAGATCACACACGGAATCAATTACACAACCACTGAGAGAAAGAATGTAGAATAGATCTTTGTATTCATCAAATAGATTCATACATGTTGGGCTGTAAGGCCTTCCTAGTTAGGGCCAGATATTACAATTCAAGTACAATAGTCCTCCAACATGCGAGGATTCAAAAGCTATCTTCAATCTTATAACTTTTAACTACTCTGAGAACTGACTCCCTAAACTACAACCAACGACTATATTATATACAAGAGGCTACCGAACAAGTCAGACTTCAGATCCAACATTAACGGAAGGAATGTCTAGATCTAGGTCCATGCACTTCCCAATGATAGATACCAACATTAAATCTGCAACCATAATTAATTGCAAAAGTTGGCCTCAACAAAAAACTAAAATAAACAACTCGGTAAGCAAGGATAATCGAGCACCAGGGAATTAACTAATCAACTTGGTTAATGAAGGAACTAAGAAACTACCGAGCCAACTCGATCAAAGCAGGAACTGAGCAAAATAGAAACCCAAACTTTTTTTTGGTGACAAAGGATTGCCAAGGACTCGAGATGCTCCTGCATCAGACACCTGGGGTTATTTGAAATGATTCTCTGAATCATGCAGAAGGTACAACCTGAGCTAAATCCAAGTTAGATTGTGAAATCCATGAAATGTCTTCTATCAGTCTGTTCTTCCACTTTACTAGATATTCCATATATTATTTTCCTCGTGTGCTTCTTCCAACTCTTTGTTCCAAAATCTGCTCAACTTCTTCTATCTGTTTCTTAGGATAATCATTCGGTGCTGTCATTTCTTCATCTGATTCATGGTACTCATACAAATTAGTAATGTTGAATATAGGTGATATATCCATGTCATCAGCTAACTCAATCTCATAAGCATTTCCACTATCAGATTTTCTCAAGATCTTGCAATGACCAAACTTCTTCATTTTCAGCTTCCCATATGTTCCAACAAGAAATCTACCTTTCTTCAAATGAACCATTACTTTATCACCAACTACAAAAGTCTTATGTCTTCTTGATCTATCAACTCTGTCATTGTATTTATGATTACTTTTCTCCAATTTATGTTTCACATCTTCATGTAATGTCTTCATAAACTCAGCATACTTTACTCCTTCAGCACTTCTCTTTTCTTCATTAGCAATGTCCCTCAAATCTAATATACATCTTGGTTTCATTCCATTTACAATCTCAAAAGGTGTTTTCCCAGTACTCCTATTCACTGAATTATTAAATGCAAACTTTTCTTGTGCCAACATAGAATCCTAATTACTCGGTGTGTCCCCAACTAAACATCTCAAAAGATTACCCAAGCTTCTATTCACAACTTCTGTTTGTTCATCAGTCTGTGGGTGAAATATATAACTATACCTCAAATCAATGCCAAGCTTTCTCCAAAGAGTCTTCCAAAATTATCCAACAAACTTATTGTCTCGGTCATAGATGATACTCCTCGGTAATCCATGCAATCTGATAATTTCCTTAAAGAAAAGATCTGCTATATGTACTGCATCTGATGTCTTTCTATAGGGTATAAAATGTGTCATTTTAGAAAATCTATCCACAACAACAAATATAGAATCATTACCTCTTATTATCTTCGGTAAGCCAAGAACAAAATCCATACTAATATCAACCCAAGATTTCTCAAGAACAGAAATTGGTATATACAATCTAGTATTCTGACTTACTCCCTTTGCAACTTGACAAATTCCACAAATTTTCATAAATTTCTGAACATCCTTATACAACTACAGCCAAAAGTATATCTCCTTAAGAAAATTCAATGTCTTGTCAACACCAAAATGTCTAGCCAAACCACTACTATGTTTATCCTTTATCAAATTAGTTCTCATTGATCCTCTCGGTATACACAACTAAATACCTTTAAACAACATACCTCCTTGAATGAAATAGTCTTCCCATTTAGTACTCGGTTGATCTTGAATAGGTGCTCTGCACTTTCTCCATGGCTCAAAAAAATTAGGATCAAATTCATACAAATCTCTCATGTCATCAAAACCAAGAACTTTAATTCTCATCTTGGTCATCAAAGATATTCTTCTAGTCAATACATCAACAACTCAGTTAGTGACTCCACTTTTATGTTTTATCACAAATGTATAACTCTGCAAATATTCAACCCATTTCATGTCTCTGATTCAACTTATTCTGACTACCCAAATACTGTAAAGCTTTATGATCGGTATACAACACAAATTCACTTGGTATCAAATAATGTCTCCATTTCTTTAGGGCTTGAACAATAGCATAGAATTCTTTATCATACACAAAATATTTCTTTTTTACATCATTCAAGTTTTCACCAAAGAAAGCAATAGGTTTACCTTCTTGACTCAACACAGCTCCTATTGCACTTCCACTTGCATCACATTCCACTTGAAATACCTTATTGAAATTAGGAAATGCTAACAAAGGTAATTTAACAACCTTCTGCTTCGGAGTCTCAAAACTTTTATCAGTTCCATGTGTCCACTTAAATTCTCTTTTGTCTCCTCTCATAGTCTTAGTCATAACATTACAAATTGAACTGAAATTCCTAATGAACTTTCGGTAAAAACTTTCCAAACCATGAAATGATCTTACCTCACTGGCATTCTCAAGTGTAGGCCAATTCAAAATAGCTTCAACCTTTTTAGGATCTATTTTCAAACCATAAGCTAAAATCACAAATCCTAAATACACAATCTCCTCTTGCATGAAAGAACACTATTTCAGATTTATCAACAACTTTTCTTCTTTCAACCTCTACAATACTTGTTTAATATGGAAAAAATGCTCTTCTCTGGTCTTACTGAATATCAGAATATAATCTAAGTATACAATCACAAATTTACCTAAGAATTTATTCAAAACATCATTCATTAATCTCATAAAATTACTTGGAGCATTAGTTAAAGCAAAGGGCATAACCAACCACTCATACAAACCTTCTTTTGTCTTAAAAGAAGTCTTCCACTCATCACCTTCTATAATTATGATATGATGATATCCACTTTTCAAATCAATTTTGGTAAAACACTTTTCTCCAGTCAAACTGTTTATTATGTCATCCATTCTCGGTATAGGAAACCTATATTTCACTGTTATCTTGTTGATTGCTCTGCAATCCATACACATTCACCATTCTCCATTCTTCTTCGGTGCCAATACAAATGGTAGTGCACAGGGACTCAAAATTTTTTAGATCAAACCTTTCTACAACAATTCTTGAATATGTCAATTCAATTTCTAATTCTCGATAGGTGTCAACTGATGTGGTGCATTATTCAGTAAACTAGGTCTAGGGATTAAATTCATACAATGATCAATGCTTCTCTTTGGTGGAAAACCATCAGGTACATTATCATAAATGATCTCTCTATACTTGGTGAGTAACTTATCAATATCTTATGGGATGCTATCCTCTATTTTCTTACTCAATTTATTAGGAATCACAACAAAGCATACATCATTCTTTCTCAAATCCTTAAAAAACTTTCTTCCTTCCATCAAGAAAACTTTCAAAGATATACAAACACTACTAACAAGTTCTTCAATCAAAGGTAACAAGATTTTTTTTCTCCCATCAGCCCAAATGGTATATTTATGCAATCTCCCATCATATATAGCATGTCTATCATATTGGCAAGGTCTACCCAATAGAATATGACAACAATCCATAGGCATTATATCACATAACACCTTATCATAGTACTTTCTAATTTTCAAATTCACATAACATTGTTCACTTACCAAGAGTGTATGCTCATCCTTGATCCATGAAATTTGATAGGGCTTCAGGTGTTCCACCCTTTTCAACTACAACTTTGTAACCATTTCCTCAGATGCCAAGTTCTCTGAGCTTCCACTATCAATGATTACCTTCCACACTTCATCAGAAAATCTACATCTGGTCTTAAACAAAATTTTCCTTACCGGATCTTCCTTATTACTTTCACTTCAAAGTTCTCTCCTTACCATCAAGTTATTTTCCTTCTCAGGTTCATTCGGTGAGTCCTCTTGCACTAAATAATTTCTACTACTACCAACCTTCTTACTTGCATGTGTACATTCAAATGATCTATGTCCTTCTTCTTTACAATTGTAACAAGTTCCTTGGAAACCACCTCTGCTATAACCACCTCAGTATTTATTGCCTCTTCCTCTAGATGAACTTTTACCTTTCCACTCGCTCTTGCCTTTATCCATTTTTTTCTTTTCTAGATCAGATCTATTGTTTTCACCATAAGATCTATCTCTTCCTCTAGGGAATATACCACCTCTACCTTTTTGTCTTTTCTCGTGTCTTTTGTTCAATTTCTCCTTAGCTTTCAATTTCTCCACTTCATCTTCATCATGTCTAGATCTGATATCTAATCTATAGAATTCCTCAGTATAATCTTTTACCGAGCTATCTTTCTCCCTCAAACTTTGCATTCACCTAACTAGGTTAATTTGATAATCACAAGGTAAAAAAATTTCTTTCAACTTATTCACCATCTTATTCCATACCTTAATTTTGTCTTTGCCTTTTCTCTTTCTATCCAACTAAAAATGTCTTGACCACAAGGATGCATGACTCTTCAATTTTGTTCTTTCAATTTTCACCTTCTTTTCCTCAGGGACATTTTCATATTCAAAGTACTTTTCCATTTTGGTTATCCAATCCACCAATTCATCTGAATCTAGCTTTTGACTATACTTGGGAGGATTGAAATGTGGTGTAGACTTTATATTTGTCAAGTCCTTCAATAATCTTTCCTCACCTTGATCCATCACTGGTGCAGGTTCTACATCACCTTGTTCTTCCTCATTTTCATCATCACTAACATCTTCAAGATGTCTTCCTCTATGCTGGGTTGTCTCAACAACTTCTAATCTAGCAAAAATTTGTCTCAACATGTTTTTCAATGCTGGATCCATGTCTTGCCTCCCATGAACCATCTTGAAACCCTCTGTAATTGCAATTCAGATCACAATCTTCTACCCGACAAAAAATCAACTAGGGTTTGGCAAGAAGGAACCCTCCAACCTATATTCACAAATCTAGATCTAGATCTAACCTTCTCTCTGGTATCACCTAGTGCAAGGGAGGATGAGGACAAAGGAAAAATGTACACCCTAATCCAAATCTACCTTGCAAAGATCACACAGGGAAGAAATTACACAACTAGTGAGAGAGAGAATGCAAAACATAACCTTTTATTCATCAAATAGATTCATACATGTCGGGTTGTAAGGCCTTCCCGGTTAGGGCTAGATATTACAATTCAAGTACAACAGTCCTCCAACATGTGAGGATTCAAAAACTATCTTCAATCTTCTAACTTCTAACTACTCTGAGAACTAACTCCCTAAACTACAACCAAGGACTACATTATATACAAGAGGCTACCGAACAAGTCATCCTTCATATCCACCATTTACGGAAGGAACAACTAGATCTAGGTCCACATGGTTCCCAATGATAGATACAAAGATTAAATCCATGAACATAATTAATTGAAGAAGTTGGCCTCAACAGAAAAATAAAATAAACAACTCGATAAGCAAGGATAACTGAGCAGGCTAGGAAAAGATAACTGAGCACTAGGGAATTAACCGACCAACTTGGTTCATAAAGGAACTGAGCAACTATCGAGCCAACTCGGTCAAAGAAGGAACCTAGAAACACAGAAACCCAAACTTTGTTTTGGTGACATAGGATTTCCAAGGACCCGAGATGCTCTTGCATCAAGACAGTAACCTGGCCAGAAGCACAAAGCAAACATAAAACATGGCTAACACTGATGTAGGGCATCCAAGGTTAAGGCAAAGGCATTCTTTGTCCTCGGTAGAACTACATGGGGTGTTAGTATTTTGTCCGGTGTTACTCAGTTGCAGCCTTGACCGACGACCTTGATCATTAAAGGAAGCTCGGTCACTGAAGAAACTCGATGGTCTCTGGCACTCGGTGAAAGTGTTACTTAGTCATGCCTGTGGTGCTCGATCAACATTGGTGCTCGGTGATGCTTGGCATGCTCAGTTAATTCACTGTCGCTCGGTAGTTCTATTTTACCAACTAGAGTTCTATGTGATTTGTTGAGCCGACTTGGTGCATTTATTGTTGGTAGCTATTGTTATAGGTCGATATGCTGAATTAAATATTTGTATACATTTGTAAGCTGACTTGTATGGCATTTAATTATTTGTTTTGGGGAGTTAAGGGTTTCATCCTGCTAACTTGTGGCTGATGATTAGTATTTATAGGATGTTTGGGTAGATGTTTAGGGGGGTCATTGGGAGATCAGAGAAGTTCATGACTTGAAAACTTAGTGTGTCAGATCTGAGGTTCTAAAGCTGAAGTTGGCGAAGTTGTGAAAAATTTCTTGCATGATCTTGCATATTAGATTGATATATGATAGTTGTTTGTAGCAAAGCTACGGGTTTGCATACTTGGAGACAAGGAGATTTCTTGGAGGCTTGCAAGCTCAAGTTTAGATCTGCCTTAAGGTTTCCATCAGCTTCTGATTGTCTTTAGAGTTGAACTAGCTGAGATTGTATTGGATCTGTTTGTGGATCCTACGGAATTATTTCTTTTCTAATTGGCCCTAACCCGGAAGGCCTTACAGTCGGGCATGTTAATGAAAATTACTTGAAACATTTGTTGTGTTATCTATTGTGTTGAGTATTCCACTGTGTAATTCTATTGGTTGCAAGGTTTGGACTATCCTTAATTGGATCCACCATCCTTGACTGCATTAGGTGGTATCAGAGCAAAGGTTTGTTCCTGTTGGAGTTGATCTTGAAGGTTAACCTAGCAAGGTTGATCTTGCGAAGTTGATCATGTTGAAGCAAAGATCATATGATCTGGATTGTAGATCTGGAGCACTAAACTTGTGGATCTTTCCCTAGTTGTTTTTTCAAGGTGGCAAGTTGAGATTTGACTTGTACACAACTTGGAGATTGTCACAAGGTGGTCGGCGAGGTTTTTTTGTAGAGGGTTTTTCTTATCTTTAAAGATGCATTCAAGAATATTAGACCTAGAGCTATTATAGATCTTTGTGATGCTATGGAATCAAAGATTTCTGATAAAGTCAGATCAGATGTCAAATCTAAGATAGAATTGATGAAGAATGACATGGTCGCCAAGATCATGAGAGTTGTTGTTGGTGTACCTCGAAATGTTGGTACTGAAGATGGCTATGAAGAAGTTCCTAAAAATTTTGAAACTCCTAGATCTAGTGGTGATGACTGGAGGAACAGATCTGGTGAAGACAAAACTACTCGGTTACCTAGATCTTCTGGTTGGTTTAGTAATTACCGAATGGAAGTTTCTACTTTCTCTGGTACTTTTAAGCCCAACAATCTAATTGATTGGATTGGTGAACTTGAAGATTTCTTTGAGCTGGAAGAAATTGAAGATCCTCTTCGGGTGAGATTAGCACAAACAAAGTTGAAAGGACATGTTTCTCTTTGGTGGAAAGAACTACAAAGAGACCGAGAAGATGAAGGTGAAACAAAGATCAATCGGTGGAGGTTGATGGTGACTAAGTTGAAAGCTAAGTTCATACCAGCTGATTATGAGCTTGACTTGTTTAAGAAGTTGCAGAATCTAAAACAGAAGAATTTGTTTGTTGAAGATTATACTAAGGAGTTCTACAAACTTACTATTCGGTCTAGACACCAAGAGCTTAATAAGGCAAAGGTAGCTCGGTATGTGAATGGTCTGAGATTCAATATTCAGGATGAGCTTGTTATGCTGAAGATTGATTCTGTTGAAGATGCTTATCAGTATGCTTTGAAGATAGAAGATAAGTTGAAGAGGAAACAACCTAGTAACTCCTGAGGGAAGGAAAAGATTGATCACTAGGTGAAGGATAAGCCGACTAATGCAGAAGATGAACAGAAACCTATGGAACCGAAGAAGAAGACAAGTAGAGTTATCTTTAAGGGTACTTGCTATAACTGTGGAGAGGAAGGACACCATTCTTTTGAGTGTACATAGAAGAAGTTTGACCGATGAACTAATGTGATGAATGATAACATTCAGAATGAACCTGAATCAGAGAACTTGCTACTTCGATGAACATTCCTCAATACAAAGGAACCTTGTCAGAGGAGTAACTTGTTTAGGACCCGATGCAAAACTGAAGGTAAACTCTTTGATTTTATTGTTGATAGTGGTAGTACTGATAACCTTGTTGCTGAGGACCTAGTTCAGAAACTTGGTTTAAATAGAATGAAGCATCCTTGTCCTTATAGGCTTGGCTGGTTACAAGATGTTCATGCTTTGGAAGTAAGAGAACAATGCTTCATTGATGTTTAGATTGGCCAGTACAAGGATCTTGTGTTATATGATATTGTGAAGATGAATAGTTGTGATATATTGCTTGGTAGACCTTGGCAATATGATTGCAAAGCTATTTATGATTGTGTCCAGAATATGTTTACTATTGAGAAGGATGACAGGAATTTTTCACTAATGCCTTTAATGGATACAACGCTCTGTAAGAGAAGCCTGAGTATTGGTAGCCAAGTTAAGATTATGGATCCATAGAAAATGAATGATCAGTATGGAGAACCAACCTATACATTTTCAAGAAAAGACTTGAAGAGACAGAGGAGACTGAAGTGGAAGAATTTGCAAGCAGAAAAGGTGGAGGACTTGTATGTGAATAACTAGTTCGAGATTTATGTGTTGAATCCTGAAAGATGTTCTTCTCACATATGAACATCTTTTGGAATCTGGGGTGTCTGATGTAGGGGCATCCAAGGTTAAGGTAGGGGCATTCTTTGTCCTCGGTAGAACTACACGGGGTGTTAGTATTTTGGCCGGTGTTACTCAGTTGTAGCCTTGACTAACGGCCTCGGTCATTGAAGGAAGCTCAATCAGTGAAGGAACTTGGTAGCCTCTGGCACTCAATGAAAGTGTTACTCGGTCATGTCTGTGATGCTCGGTCGACACTAGTGCTTGGCGATGCCTAGCGTGCTCGGTTAATTCATTATCATTCGGTAGTTCTGGTTTACCGACTAGAGTTTTGTGTGATTTGTTGAGCCGACTTGGTGCATTTATTGTTGGTAGCTATTGTTATAGGCTGACATGCTGAATTAAATGTTTGTATACATTTGTAAGCTGACTTGTATGGCATTTAATTATTTGTTTTGGGGAGTTAAGGGTTTCATCTAGGTGACTTGTGGTTGATGATTAGTATTTATAAGATGTTTGGGTAGATGTTTAGGGGGATCATTGGTAGCTCATTGGGAGATTAGATAATTTCATGACTTGAAGACTTAGTGAGTTAGATCTAAGGTTCTGAAGTTGAAGTTGGCGAAGTTGTGGAAAAGTTCTTCCATGATCTTGTAGATCATATTGATATCTGATAGTTGTTTGTAGCAAAGCTAGGATTTTTCATACTTGGAGACAAGGAGATTTCTTGGAGGCTTGCGAGCTCAAGTTTAGATCTATCTTAGGGTTTTCGTGAGCTTCTAATTGTCTTCAGAGTTGAACTAGCTGAGATTGTATTGGATCTGTTTGTGGATCCTGCAGAATTGTTTCTTTTGTAATTGGCCCTAACCTGGAAGGCCTTACAATCGGGCATGTTAATGCAAATTACTTGAAACATTTATTATTTTATCTGTTGTGTTGAGTATTCCATTGTGTAATTCTATTGGCTACAAGTTTTGGACTATCCTTAATTGGATCCACCATCCTTGACTGCATCAAACACACATGTCAATCAAATGTAGAACTTAGGGAATAGTATAGTGATCCCAATGCAAACACATACATGTAGATTATGGTATGTAACATGCACAAAGGGTCACTATACATTACTAACAAAGGGTAAGTGAAGAGACTCAAGAATAGAGTGTCATTACATGGCATGTGATGGCCCATGTAGCACTGATTCTTTGATCAACATCTATAGATGGAAAGACTTGATATGTATCTTTGATCAATGTCCATAGATGACGGCTATCTATGGTTCTTTAGATCAATGTCTTCAAAAGGATAGGAATTGACTTAACTTTGATCAACTTCCTCAGATGACCAAGTAGTCATATTAATCAAATGCTAATATTTTTTACCCAATTCATTTATTTACTTTTCTCTTGATTAAGAATTTGTATAGGTTACCCTAGTGACCCCTTGTGTCCCAGCCCTTCATAGAGAGCCACTCCACTCTAATGCACAAACATCTAGGCTCATCTCATTTCATCAATGAGGCACATAGCACAAATAAAACAACATGTCCAAAACAAATAGCCAAAATGATAAAAAAAAAAAAAAAGTAAGCTCTTTTAAAGCCTCAACCAAGAGCGTGGGTCCCTAGTGATCCCAACAAGGCACACTCAGTTATGCTCATAATTTTTTCTCAACACCAATCATCAATGAATCATGATGTGATCTCATATCAACCATTGAACAAGAGGTAGAGAGGAAAAATGAAAAAATTACACATGCACAATGCACACTTAATTGGCCTCATTGCCAGGAGTACAAAATCTAAGGTATATCTAATGTCGACAAACAAAAACCACTCATTGGACAAAACATAGGATTAAATCACAATCCCAAGTTACAAGAAATCCCAAGAAATGTACATGGACTAAAATTTAGTCTTGAAGGTCGTCGTCATTGATGATCCTTAAAAAATAGCTAAAAAATTAAACTTTGAATAAAGTGAAAAGAAGAAAACCCATTTGTTGTATGAAACCCAAAAACACATCTATTTAAAAAAATTTGCATTCCAAACACACACAAGAAAAAGGGTAGCATAAGACCATGAAAACCATATATTCAAAAATATAAAACTATATTAATTACATGGAAGCCCAAATAGGTGAGAAAGAAAACTATATGTAAGGGGCAAAACATAATAGATATTCCATAGATCATTTGCATCAAACTAGGAACAATTAAAAAGATAAATGAATGAGATTTGAGAAAAACCTACCTCACACAATGTTAAAAACCAAAAACAAAAGAGTGATTCCAAATCTCTGTGGAATCAAATAAGAACTTCAGAAAAGAAAAGCAATCCCAACATGAACTCAACAAGCTGGTGCCCATAAAAATCGGGCAGACCGATCAAACACAACAAGAAAAATAACAATTTTCTCCAATACAAATTGGAACAAAATTTAATTTCTCAAAACATAAAGAGAGGAAAAGTGAATCTTTATCCACTTGATATAAAGTCACTTTTTGCCAAAGGCCATAAATAGATTTAAAAAAATCACTTAAACAATTAAATAAAAAACTAAACACTTCTAAATCCCAAAAAATAAATTAATACAATTCCAATTAAATGGAATTCAACAATGACAATTTTTTTGATAAATAAAAAATAACCCCAAAAACATAAAAATCAGCATTTAATTTAAAAATCTTCCATGAAAACTGTGAGAAATCTAAATGCACATATACATATACTAGTCCAAAATAATATTCAAATTAAGTTTGGATTTATCGACATGTAGAAGATGTATAATAAATCAATTACAAATGTATCGTCCATAAATGGAGAATATTGGCTAAAACATGAATGGCAAGTTAAACTATCTCATGTGCCATTATCAGGGATAAGACACACTCAAACCTATAGCTCAAGAAGAGATGATGTCTCGTACATGTACACTAAAACATGCACACATAAAGTATAGCCTCTTGTATTATAACATGAATAATCAAAGTATGCGTAATGAAATAGTGATGCCCTAGTGATGTGATCATATGTATGTATTAGAATGTCATGACAATGATCATTCTATATTTAATCCTCAATGTACATCTGTTTTAAATTTGACATTAAATAATCATTTACAATAATGCAAGAATATATGAGTGAAAATCTCAAAGAAATATCCATCAACAATAAAGGCACAATACAACAAGAAATCAATGGTAATAAACATGATAACATAATATAAAAATGTTCTCTAATAAAAAATATACTAGATATCATTATGTAGAATCATGCCACATCACATAAGCATCATCATCTAGATATTAATCAGAATGACCTAAACTTCTCATCGAAAAAAGTCTTCTCATCCTCTACTTGTAAAAAACACCAACCAATAACATGGGTCACATTAGGAATATACTATCTCAACATAGTGTTGGAGCAATCTTAGGTTTTCTAAGAAAATGTCACTTATGGTCTTTGCCCTACCTTTTTTGTGTCTCTGCAAGTGTCTTTACCCATTCAAGCTGTTAGCACTTCAAATTTTTCATTACAAATTTTCATACTTTTTAAAAAAATTCTGAAGTATTTACCAAGAGTGCCAGATTCCCCTTTTAAATCCAAGAAGCCCTAATTAACTATCCTGTGGGAAAACACCTTAGCATTTCTCCATTATAAGTAAATACCCTAGGTTGACCTTCTATTTTTCTATTCGATTGTTACTTTTTGGAGATCACTAAAGTCCTTTTAATGCATGTGTTGTATTATTCCTCTTGGTGGGGTCTTTTCCCTAATTTTTTATCTACTTCTTGTACACACTAAGATGTGCACTTCTCTAAGTCATTATTTCCAAGAGAATCCATATATTGGAAACCTTGAGAAAGCGACCTAGAGCTCCCTAGGCATGGAGTCACAAGGATATTAAGAATGCTCTCAGCTAGAGCTATTAAGCCTATAACCTTGCTAGTAAACCACACAATGGGAGATTCAAAGAGACAAGGGCAAGAATGTCAATATCCTCAAGAACCAAGATGAAAATGCAATGTAATTATGCTAAGAATGAAGATGCGAGTAAGCTATGAAAGAGAAATGAAAGTATTACAAGCCTTACTAATTAAGCTATGTGAGCTAAGCTAGAGCTTGAAAGGAAATCTAAGCTAAGAAAGCATAAACATGAAGCTATGATGCAAGAATAAAAGCTAAATGCAACAAGGTCTCCAAGCTCCAAAGTCACCAAGAAATCCTGCAACATAAGATTAGCATAAAAAGTTGGATCCTAGAATGAGAAGAGAGCTCTTCTTTTATAAGAAATGAGAATCAACGGACGATGGAGATTAAGAGGCAAAAGATTTAATCAAGGGTGGAGTTTGAAAGAGGAGAAATCCATGTGCACAAGTTTCCTCCAATGAAAAAGAAGTGTTGACTTTTGAGCCTCATGTGAGACAAAAATGTCTTTTCTCCTTTTTATAAAATAATAATAATGCTTTATTTGTGCAACTTAGGATAAGAGGAAAGTGGGGGCTTTTTATTTAATAAAAGGGGAGGGAATTCCTTTTAAATAAATAAAGACTTAGGATAAAATGGTTAGCCCATAGAATATAATCGAATAAATGATAGAATTAGGATTTGATCAAGGAAATTGATTTAATTTGAAAATATTGATTTTTGAAAATATTGATTCAGGGATTTGATAAATTGCAAGAATGGGGCCCAAAGTCTAGGCGACCATTTTAGGGTGCATACATTTGCCCCTCTTTGACTAATGTGAGATTGATTTGGGATCATAAAACAATCCAGACATGTGTTGGACAGATGGGAACATATCAGGACAAAGGTAAGGTTATTGAAAAAGACAAGGCCAACACCCCTGTAAATAGGTGTTAGTCAAGTCTCAAATAAGAGATAAGAATCTCAAGAAAGGTTTGATTGATAAGGTGAATCAAGGATTGAAGTTTGATAGGTACTGCCCCCTCAGAATCAAAATTGAAATCAATTAGAGGAGACAGTAAATTGATAAATCTGATCAAATCACTAGAAATCATAATTGAAGGTGAAAGATGATAGAATAACCATCAAGCAGTGAAGATATGCCCCAGTTTGACTAGGTTTGACTGAGAAAGATATAGTATAAAGATGAAGTCAAACCTCAGAGAGATGAATTGAATGAAAATGAATGAAAGACTAGAAGGTTGACAGAGATGGGGGTGAAGAAATAAAGATGCCCTAGCGAAGATCAAAGGATCAGGCCTCAAACGGTCAGCCAACTACACAAAAGAAGGAGAAATTTTAAAATGTGATTTTGACTATAAAGATGAACCCAAATTTTGATTTTGATCCTTAAAATAGATCCAGGATGTCAAAATTAGCCAGGGGTGCAATTTTCATGAAATTCTGAGATATTTTGAAAATTAGGTCAAAAAGTCAAAATGCTATATAAGGGGTAAAAAGGTCATTTTCAAATTCATTTGTCTTTTGTGATATTGAGAACTTTGAGAGCTCAGAGAGATATTATGGCCCAGCAAGCAGTGATTCCAGTCCACACACATCAATTCGAGCACAGTCGGTTGCACAATCATCCTCCTTAGTATGGTGCCCCGGTAAGTTTTCAAAAAAACTTGCTTTTTGAGTCATTAATTGCATTTAAAACATGTTTTTTATTATTTTTTTTAATATTTCAAATTATACTTATGCAAAAGTTTGTACAACACTTTGAAAGTATCGCACACCCCGATACTTTTTATCGTGCGATAGTTCGCGGGTCCACAAAGCATCACACAGGTGTTCAATCTAGTATCGCACAATATTGGATGAAACATCATGCAATCTTGTGCGAACTATCATACAGGAAAATAGTATCGCAATGCTAGTGAGGAAAGTATCACACGATACTATTTCCAAAAATAGTATCGCAGCAGTATATTAAGAAATATGGCATGTGTTGAATTTGAACAATATAACACGGGTCTAGATAATTTTTGCATTTTAAGTTTATTTGTACTATTTTCTAGACATCCATCATGATATGTTTTGACATCTAGTTTGGGATTATGGCTTGCAAGAGGATTTTCTGGTGCTCCTTATTAGAGCACCAAGAGTGACCAGACTACGTTGTGTGAGAGATCTAGATACTCCAGGCAGAGATGACCTCATCAGCATGGGATTCGGGTTCCTGCTAGATATGCCCCATATTTGGGCAGATCACGAGTTGCTGACAGTGTTGGCTAAGAGATGGAACAATGAGCACAACACCTTTCATCTGCCTATAGGAGAGGCATCAATCACTTTAGAGGACATCTATCAGATCCTTTGGATACCTAGCCATGGCGATCCAGTGAGTATAATCATGTTTTTATATATGTTCATAAATGTAAAGTTTCCATATGATAGAAACTGACATGATTTTTCTATTGACACAGGTATATTATGATCAGGATCTAACCAAGGGGTGACAGGCCATCCAAGACATGTTCCAGGATGTGATGATCATTGATAGACACCTCAGTTGGGACCGGCTAATGGAGGATTTTGGTCATGATTACCCAATTCCATGCATAGTGTGTTCGATAGTTGCACAGGCCCTTATTACTGACAGGAGCTAGAGAGGGTTCCCATTGGGCTGGAGCAGATTGGTTGCTGATTTGATAGCACACCCTTGATGGATGGCATGGGGCCCAGCTATCCTAGTTGATATGTACCACAAGCTCCATGAGATAGTCTACACAGAGAGTAGGACTTGGGCATGCGGTGCTATTCTAGCATAGGTATGGGCATGGGAGCACATCATCGTTGTGTGCCCACATGTGCAGCCTAGAGAGCAGAGACACCCCTACATCTATAGGTATATAGGATTCATCAGCTAGCCCCATAGCGGAGACCTCACATACTACAAGAGGCTCCTAGATGAGCTCACAACTTTTGAGTGGAGACCATACAGGGCCTGCAAGCAGTGGAGTGACCGAGAGAGGGAGCTTGGGTATATGCTATGTAGCCGACCACTATTAGGCCACCACTCTAAGATAGTTGAGTGATTTGTGATCAGTCAAGTCTGGAGGTAGTTTGGATGATAGCAGAGGGTGCCCATGGAGACTACTACATATGCTTGGGCCAGGGATGAGGAGGGACAGGGATGGCTGTCGATGTTGGACTACTAACAGGCAGTATAGGAGACTGCAGGTATACATAGGGAGCCATGGGATTATCTTCCCAATATGATGGATGTAGGTGCAGATGAAACCTACAGGGCAGAGTAGCGGAGACATCCATTCCCATGTTATATTATTCTAGATGCACAGTTGTCAGCATAGGGTGGTGATGGGAGTGATGGGGATGGGGGAGATGGGGGAGGGAGGGTGAGAGAGAGAGGACAAGGATTGAGATTGGGTGGCCAAAAATGGTCATGGAGATAGGTTTCTGATGGTGAGGAGGAGGATGATGCAGCAAGATTAGTTCACTGATGGGTGGATGTGGGACAGGATCAGCCTGTAGAGAGGGGAGGAGGAGAGGATCTTAGCACTAGAGTGTAGGTTTTAGAGACTAAGATACAGTAGCTCAGGATCACTATTACCATGCAAGATCAATAGTTAACAGATGCACGAGCTGAGATAGATTATCGGGAGAGGGTGGCATAGGCCGATACAGCAGAGATCTAGAGAGAGGCGGCGTGAGTAGCCTACTATAATGGATTATATATAGCAGTCATCCCTAAGGTACAGAGAGCACCACTCTACTTTGAGAGGGCAGGCAGATCCAATGTGGTACCAAACAGAGTGGCAACACCACCTCCACCACCACCACATGATGGGGAGAGTCAGACTTAGGTCTAGGTTTAGATGTATAGAGTCATATCTTGGGACATCATCCAGATTTTGGATCCCACATTGTATTTTGTATCATGACACACATATATAGATATGAGATTTATTAGATTTGTGATGTATCTTGTGTATTTGTCCCACTTGTGATGGATGTTTCAATTTTATTGTCTTTTTATATTGCTCAAATGTATGATGTATTCTTATATATACTCATGTATAATCTCTCTCATAGATGTATGTTTAGTTATTATGTTTATGATGTAGACTCATATTTCTAAAAATGATCTCTTTGATATAGATATGATGATAAGATTAACCCCTTGTGATGACAAGAAAAGGATGTGATGTGAAAGACAAGGAGTGAAAGACATGATCAAGAAAAAGAGAAAGGTGAGCGCAGTTGACCGACAAGTTCGTGAAAGATGAAAGGAGAGCTCTCTCCATATGCAAGATGCAAAAACTAATCTAACATGAACCTAAGAATGCAAGCTACTATGAAAAGTGGTTTACTTGTAAGGTTACAAAGCCATTAGTCTCTAAATAATCATCATTGAGCATTATTGGTAGTATCACAAGATCATACAATACACACTAGTATAATTATGTGAATTTGATTATGATCTATATCAGATAGGTATGCGGGAATCCCACCTAAGCATCAAAGACATATAGGTCAAGATGACTAGTGTAGTGAGATTTCCTAAGTTTGGTATGGAAAGATTATATTCACATCGAGACATAAAGAAAGTCAAGATGTCTATAAGTATGCACTTGCAAAAAATATTCAAGGATAATACATTGTAGATCCGAGGGTCAAGTGGAACAAGCATAAATGCTCATGACAGTTAGGATCAACAAGATATACCCACAAGCAGAAAACAAATAAAACATGTCCTCATGCCCTAGTATTCTAGCCATGCACCATCGAAAACTATTTAGGGAGAGAACACTCATCAAAGAAATCATCATAGACAACACACAAAGAAATAAAGTAAAACAAGTCTCAGTGAGTCAAGTGTTTAAGTGTGTGTGTGTCGGTCATAGAATCAAACTTTGAGTATCACATCTACTAGTTGACAATATCATATCATGGTAGACTGTGGGTAAGATATCTGATAAGTGTTAAGAAACACTCAACACTAGGGAAGTGTTCAAAAACATATTTTGGGGTGGTGTTGAAAAACACCGTTTGCAAGATGTCCTAAAGACCAACACATCCAAGAGACCAAAGCTAACATAGTTATGCCCCCTAGACAAAGACAAAGACCAATTCCAAACCAAGGCAACAAGGACAAGGCATGATGGAGAAAGGCTAAGTGTCGAGGATGTGTGCTAAGAAACAAGGGTGCAAAAGCCTCAAGTAGCACCTATTTCCAGGTTTTCACCACTTGAAAGATTTTTTATTTTTTCAATTTTTTTGTATTTTTTCTACCAAGGCGCCTTTTTCCAAGTTTTCACCAAGGCACTTTTTCTATTTTTTTGAATTTTTTTGTATTTTTTTCAGGACTTTATATGTTTTTTAGGATTCTTTCAGCATCATATATGAATTTTTTGGGAATTTTTTCAGGAGCAATAAATATGTACAAAGGATGCCCCCAGACAAAATAGGCATCATGGATAGAACTTCTTTAGGTGCAAGATATTGATAGGATCAGGGAGCTATTCTCCCTCGGTAGTAGATAACAAATAAGCACCTATCCCAAAAGTAGCAGTAATGATATAAGGTCCAAGCCAATTAGGTTTGAATTTTCCCTTTTGCTCTCTATGTTGTTGGTTCTTAGGATTTTCACGTAGGACAAGATCTCCTATTTGGAATTCTCTAGGGTGAACCTTTTTGTTGAATCCTTTGGACATACACTTTTGGTAGACCCTCATATGGTCAAATGATGCTTTACGTTTCTCATCAAGAAATTCTAACTCTTGGAGTCTCATGGTGTGGTAGTCTTCATCTATCACTAGACCTTTGAGGGAAACTCTAAGTGAAGGAATCTCAACCTCTAAAGGTAACACTGCTTTAGCGCCATAGGTAAGGGAAAAAGGAGTAGCCCATGTAGGAGTACGAATACTCATTCTATAGGCCCACAAGGCTGGATTTATCTGTAGATGCCAATCTCTACCATTCTTGTGAACTGTTCTATGGAGAATTTTAAGAATGGTTTTATTCGAAGCCTCTGCTTGACCATTTCCTTGTGGGAAGTAAATGGAGGAACAATGTTGTTTTATCTTGAACTTCTTGCAGATTTTCTTTAGGTCCTTATTTTTTAACTGACCTCCATTGTCAGTGATAATCTTAGAAGGTATGCCATATCAATAGATGATATGGTTTAGGATGAAAAGAGAAACTATTTTGCCTGAGGCAGCAGAAAGTGGGACAGCTTCTACCCATTTGGTAAAGTAGTCAGTAGTCATGATGATAAATTTGTGTCCACTTGATGATTTGGGATAAATCTGCCCAACAAGGTCAAAGGCCCAGCGCTGAAATGACCAATGAGAAATAGAAGGAATAAGCTCCTTGCCTGGAGCATGTATCAGGTGACCATGTTTTTGACACTTTTCACAAGATTTTGCAAAAGCTACTGCATCCATTTTCATGGTAGGCCAATAGTACCCCATCCTAAGGAACCTTCGGGCCATGGAAAGACCATTGGAATGTCCTCCACAGATACCCTCATGAATGTCAACTAGCACTTGATTGGATTCCTCCTTTTCTAATCATCTAAGAAGTGTCCCATCTAGACCCCTCCTATACAAATCACCAGAGATAAGGGCATGGCAAGAGGCATTTCGGGTAAGGTTTCTTCGTTCAGAGTAGTTAAATGTGTCAAGGATAATGCCATCAGGAAGGTATGAGTAAATGGCACCATATCAGGATGAGTCATGACCAACAAGGGTACAAATGACATGGCTTTCTTGGGAATCATAGATAGGATAATGTAGCTCTTCCACCAAGAATTCAAATCTGGACTCATGTTGTTCTAATGGGAGAAGTGAAGAAAGTGTAGCCATAGCATCGGCTGCTTTATTTCCTATTCTAGGGATTTGTTGAAATGTGATGAATGTGAAATATCATCTCAATGAATCAACCATTTTCTTATAAGGTATCAGTTTGTCCTCTTTTGTTTGATATTCTTCATTAACCTAGTTGATTATCAGCTGAGAATCCACATAAATATGTAGCTCTTTGATTCTCCATTCTATAGCCATTTTGAGCCCATTTGTCAAAGCTTCATACTCCGTAATGTTGTTTGTACATGGTAACAATAGTTTGTATGACTTAGGGATTGTGTAACCATGAGGAGAAACAAACAACGCTCCAGCTTCAGAACCATTTTGCATAAAAGAGCCATCAAAGAACATCTTCCATGTTCTCTTAGTCATGTACATGATAAGCTCATCTGGAAAGGCAACTTGAATTGGTACACTATCTTGAATTGGGAAGTCAGCCAATTGATCTGCAATGGCTTGTCCTTTTATATCTTTATGCTCAATGTATTTTATGTCAAATTCTGAAAGAATCATCATCTATTTAGCAAGTCTACCCATGAGAGCAGCCTTACCGAGAAAATACTTGAGAGGATCATTTTTTGCTATGAGGTGTATTGTGTGTGCAAGCATGTAATGTCACAACTTTTGGGAAGCAAACACCACTGCAAGACAAGCTTTTTCAATACTGGTGTAGTTAATCTCATACTGAACAAGAGTTCAACTGATGAACAAGAGTTCAACTGATGTAATATATGGCTTGTTCTTTCCCATTTTCATCAAGTTGAGCCAGTAATGCCCCCAAGGAAGAGTCTGTTGCTAAAACATATAGTATAAGTGGCTTTCCTGGGATAGGAGGCATGAGAATAGGAGGATTTTCCAAGTATTTTTTGATTTGGTCCATGCTCTTCTGACAATTCTCATTCCAGATACATTTAACTCCTTTATGCAAGTTCTTATTGAGATGTTGAGCTCTATCTGCCAGTTGTGAAATGAACCTCCTTATAGATTGAAGACGTCCCTAAAGACTCCTCATTTGGCTAATGTTTTTGGGAGGTGGCATATCCAAGATTGCTTGTACTTTCTCTAGGTCCACCTCTATTCTTTTCGCTGAAATGATAAATCCTAGAAGTTTTCCAGAGGTGACTCCAAATGCACACTTTTTTGGATTTAATCTCAGTTGGAACTATTCCATGCAATCTAGAATGACTTCCAAATCACCTAAGTGTGTATTTCTTTTCTTAGATTTAGCCAAGGTGTCATCCACATAATCTTCCATATTCTTATGCATCATGTCATGAAAGATAGTTGTCATAGCTCTTTGATAAGTAGCTCCTACATTTTTCAATCCAAATGGCATAACATTCTAGCAGTAGGTACCCCATGCACAAGTGAATGCAGTCTTTTCCTGGTCCTCAAGAGCTATCTTGATTTGATTATACCCAGAAAAACCATCCATCAATGAATAGATCTCATAACCCGCAGTCATGTCCACTATCATATCTATGTTAGGAAGTGGAAAATCATCCTTTGGGCATGCTCTGTTAAGATCTCTAAAGTTTTTGTAGATGCGAATGGATTTGTCATGTTTTGAAACTAGTACAATATTTGAGATCCATTCGGCATAATCAATAGCTCCTATGAATCCTACGCTAAGGAGTTTTTCTAATTCATCTTTAACAAGAAGAGATATGTAAGGATGAATTTTCCTCAATTTTTGTTTAACTGGTTTTACACCTAGAGCTATGGATAAATGATGCATAATGAGATTAGTGTCCAACCCTAGCACGGTTGAGTAAGTCCAAGAAAAATTAATCTTCTTCCTCTGTAAGAACTTGGTATATGCTTCTCTTTCTAGAGGTGACAAGGATTGAGCCAAGTGCACATGTGGAGCTTCATCTATACCCAAGTTGACTGATTGAGTTGGCTCAACAAGCACTAAAGATCTGTCCTGAAATTAACTTGGGAGATGATCAAGTACCTCATCCTTAGGCACCTTAGAGAGGTTTTCACCCTTGGATACGTCATTTATTTTTACTATTTTCAGTTCTGACACCGCCACATAGTGGTTTTCACCATCAGAACTCTTATTCTTTTTTTCTTTTCTTTTTATTTTTCGACTGAGCTACTTGATGTTAGGCATCATCATACTTGTAGCTGGTTCACTACTGGAAGAGACTATGGGTTCAAATGTGTTCAAGTAACAATTTATCTCATAGTCATTCTGGAATGTTAAGAGCTCAGGCTCTTGACAACGTTGAGACCAATCAATGAGGTGAGGATTAGCAAGAGGTAGGTCAATGGTAGGTTCAAGATTATGGATATGAATGGCATTATCTCTGGTGACTTAAGAGTCAGAGTCTATCAAGTATCCCTCTAAGTTACCCAAATCAAGATTTGTCCTATCAAGTGAAGAATTGTCCACTAAAGTGACCTATGGATTCAAATCCACAAATCCTACATGTGACTCATTAGCTACCTCAGGATGAGAACTATAAGTATGGACAACATCAACATCCATGTCAACTATGGAAGAATCAGAGAGAGACTTCCATTCATATTCATGTGATTCCGTATCTGAATCATGACTGGGATGTTTACACCATGCATGTTTTCAACACCTTGAGGTGGAGGCTCTAATATCACCAAGGGTGACACCTTCTCGAGCACCAATCATGCATTGATGTTCTTGGATAGGATCTCCAACAGTGGATTCTTCTTGTTCTAGGCTTGAAATTGTTGTATGGGCAGCTGAATTGTCTGAATCTCCCCAAAGGAGATTGGTGGAAGGGACCCAATCTTCACACCTATCTGGTTGGTTTGTCAATTTTGGCTTGTATCTTGACTCCTCTTCACTATCTGACTCATTAGGGATAGGAGCAATTTTCTTGTTATGACTTTCAAACCCTAGGCCAACCATCTTCTTAGACTTGCATCCAAAAAGAGCATGATTGAGAGGTTCAACCCTAGCATCCAATCTATGACTGAGAGGACCATGTCCTGAATAGCCCATATTTTTGACAAGAGTGTACCCTCATCCATATGCCTTAGGAGAGGGAGAGAAGTTCTCATTATGCATGTACTTATCTTCTTTGTAGATCTAGTCCTTAAATGCTACCTCTTCTTTTTCATCCTGGATAGGAACTAAGGACTCTACAAATGTGCCAAACAAGGTCATGGCCGAAGAGGAGGGTCTCATCTCTTGGGAAGGCTTGCCATAGGACTTGGGTGAAACTAGAAGTTTTTTAAAGGAGTCAAGTTGATACCCCCCCATGCCAAGGTCCATTGATTTGAATTTATCTTTTCACTATGCTAGAGTCGCATTAAAATCCTCTGCTTCTCTATGGAGGGGAACGTGAGTCCCTGCTGAAATAGAATTGATAGATAATGTGCTATCCCTAGGTATAAAAATTTCTACACCATTATAGGGGAACTTAACACATTGGTGGTAGGTGGATGGCATTGCTTGCATCTCATGGATCCATGGCCTACCAAGCAAGATGTTGTATGCAAGAGGACCAGCATCAACAATCTGAAACAAAATATCTCTCTCAACGGGGCCAATCCTGATAGGAAGAACAGCCAACCCCTTAGAACTCCTTTCTGCCTCATCATAGGCTTTTATGGTAATCTTCTTTTAGGCATCTATGACCTCTTTTGAGTAACCCAATGTTTTCAACTGACTTAAAGAACAAATATTGAGCCCAGCACCCCCATCAATCAACACACACCTAACATGGGTTTTATGAATCATGACTTCAATGTGGAGAGCAAGATTATGTGGATGGCTCAAAGCTTTGTCATCATCTTCTGAAAAAGTGAGGTAGTGTGGGCTAGCAATGTGATTGACCATGTTTTGGAATTGGTCGACATCTATATGAGGTATTTCTTATTTGTCACATTTCAACAAATCCCTAGAATAGAAAATTAAGCAGCCGATGCTATAGCTACACTTGCTTCACTTCTCCAATTAGAACAGCATGAGTCCAGATTTGAATTCCTGGTGGAAGAGCTACATTATCCTATCTATGATTCCCAAGAAAGCCATGTCATCTGTACCCTTGTTGGTCGTGACTCATCCTGATATGGTGCCATTTACTCATACCTTCATGATGGCATTATCCTCGACACATTTAACCGCTCTGAATGAAGAAACCTTACCCAAAATGCCTCTCACCATACCCTTATCTCTAGTGATTTGTATAGGAGGGGTCTAGATGGGACACTTCTTAGATGCTTATAAAAGGAGGAATTCGATCAAGCGCTAGTTGACATTCATGAGGGCATCTGTGGAGGACATTCCAATGGTCTTGCCATGGCCCGAAGGTTGCTTAGGGTGGGGTACTATTGGCCTACCATGAAGATGGATGCAGTAGCTTTTGAAAAATCTTGTGAAAAGTGTCAAAAACATGGTCACCTGATACATGCTCCAGGCAGGGAGCTTATTCCTTGTATATCTCATTGGCCATTTCAACGTTGGGCCTTTGACCTTGTTGGGTAGATTCATCACAACTCATTAGGTGGACACAAATTTATCATCACTGCTACTGACTACTTTACCAAATGAGTAGAAGTTGTCCCACTTTCTGTTGCCTTGGGAAAAAAAGTTTGTCTTTTCATCCTAAACCATATCATCTATCGATATGGCGTACCTTAAACATGTATTTAAAATGTTTCATCATAGGTTTTATCATGGAATTGGTCGATATCTATGTTTAATTGGTTGATAAAACCTATTTCATACATAGGTTTTATCATGGAATTGGTCAACATATATGTTTGATTTTAAAACACTATAAAATCTAATTCCTAATAGATTTTATAGTGTTTTAATTGGACATAGTCTATTGTAATTAAAAATATTGCAAGAAGGTATTTTGACAGTCAAGGAGATGTTGATTCTGAGAAAGAATAAAATATTAAATCATATTAAATAATTTGAAAAACATATGGTGCACTAGAGGAGAGAGTCCTCTTCAAGAATATATATTTCTTTTTTTGATTGGGATAGGTTTGTTATGAAAAATATGTTGCGAGATGAAAACTGTCGATTTCAGTGAGTTGGAATTTGACTTGTTATAAAAGAGAAAATATAGGTCACAAACCAATTTTTTTTTCTTCATGCAATAGCTATATATGTCATCTATGACATATTTTAAAATTATGGGGAAAAAAGTTTATTTACATAAAAAAAATTGGTGGGTACTAGACCCCTAATTTTCAGCATTTTTCAGCAACTGAAAAATCATCTTTAAAAATTAAAAAAATATATCAATTCTTATTCAAAAAAATTAAATATTAATCATAAACTTCATCCATTTTATCACATTTAATTAGTTTACATCAACTTCAAATTTCAAACATAAATATCATTTTTATACTATTGAAGTTAAATAACTTTGATTTTGTTAGCCTTTTCCTTTGTAAAAGGTTGACAGCTTATTGTGCTTTACCCACAAACGAAGGTGCCACCTTTGAAGATTCAGTATGATGAGAATCATATTTTTGTTTCTTTTGGTTTCTTGTCATAATGTAATGTACTTTTGTCTATAGTGCAAGGCACTGTCCTGGCTATCCGAAGCTTGTTGCATTCTTTCTCTGAGGATTCCAAGATAGCCAGTGATATAAATAGAAAGTTTTCTTCTTTTGTAAGGGTGGTGAATATTATTTTGTAAAGAGATCATTGATAATAGTACTTTGGTCCTACAATTCTCTGTCAAGGATGTACTGATACGGTAAAAAATATCAATACAATATATTGGAACTCCTTTGCATATTATGTTTGTCTTCGTGTATGGATGTTGAATTCCTTTATGTATTAAATTGTAAGGCATTTTGATACATTATTTACAAGGTAGATATAGGGGTCAAGCTTAAGTTTCTTTCAAGGGAAGGGTAAATCTTAAGGGAGATCTCTGGGAATTTATAGTCTGTATAAGAATTTGATAGAAGGATAAGAAAATGGGAGAATTGAGTGTAAGGCACCTCATTTGGGTTTTAGCATATTTGTTTTGAAGGGTTTTCAGTTGATTGTATATTTTCTGACTCTGATACCCTAGGATTTGGCATTGGTTATAACTTAATTTACATTTTCACCATCACTAAATCAAATAATCAGTTCATTCTAAGTTTGTTGTATAATCTGAATGTGTATTGTCTGTGCTAAGGACATGGATAACTGTTGTCATGATTTAGAGAAGAAGATGTGAAGGGTAAACCCACCTAAGCTTTAGGCTCAAAGTGAAGAAGGTTGTTAACCTTAATACCTTAGTGTTTAAATTTTGTTAGATGCATCTATTGGGAAGTGTTAGAGTTGTATATCAGAGGTTTCTGATTCCTGTTTATCATCTACAAGTTTGAGCACTAAAAAAATTGGTAACTTTATTAGGGATCAGATAGTGCACAATGGACTTGTTATGTTTTTGTTACCTGTCTATTGTTTTGTTGTAGACTAGTTTATAAATTTATATCCCCACTTGTTAGTGTAATACCCCAAAAAAGGGCTATAGGTTCATTGAGCTCCTACATCAACAAATCGATCAAAATTGACATCAAAGTCCTAACCTAAGGCACATTTGCACATCAGTTTATCAAAACCCTAATTGATTTTATCCTAAATTCTGCATCGAGGAATATTCTTGGAATACTCCTAATTTATCGTAATTATCCTCATTAAATATTGTTTGGCGATAAATCATATTTATCCTAAAATATGATTAATTGAATATTTTGAATATTTAATTAATTAAGTTTAATTCTACCACTTAATTATTTAATTAGATTTAATTTCATTTATTCCTAATTTATATTATTTAATTTTGACAATAAATCAAAAATCCTATAAATAATTGATTAAATTCTTATTTAATTAATTAAATCTAGTTGTCAATATTTAATGATATAGTTTTTGGAATAAAGTTTGATTAAATAATTGATTAACCCATAAATCAATTGTTTTAATTCAAAATCAGTTAAGTTGAGAATAAATCACTTTATTTTTAAATTAATTCATATTAAATCATGCATAATCAGAAAAGTAGTCAACTTTAAATCAATTATCAATTTCAATTTGTTAACTTTCTAAACTCAACATGTGATTGTGAGTTGAAAAGGAGAACTAAACTCTATATCAAGTTAAAAAGTGCTTTTGCATGATTTTATGAGTTGATCTATTCCTGATTTCTTGTTAACTCAAAAATCAACCTGAGTTTATCAAGAGTGATTTATGGCTTTTCTCAATGCATCCTCAAGCCATAGATTTCTATATAATTGAGGCTCAATCCTTAATCTTACCCCCCAGTGAATTTGCATACTTGAACTTTGGTGAATTTGCATCTAAAGAATCAAGCTCTTGCGAACAGGCGATTGTGAGATTTTTTTTATTGTTTTGATCATAGCATTCATTCATTTTCATATCATAGCATATCATTGTTAGATGAATTTGCATATCATTTCAATTCATCCTAGACTAGTTTCATATCAGTTTTTCATCTTATTGCACACAAAATCCAAAAATATAGATTAATCTGCGTTCATCTTCATACATTTTTCAATCATTTAAATCCTTCATTTAGGTGTTGCATTGTCATTGATCTCGGTCTGAATCTGAGAATACCATACTCACACCTACTAGAAGGTAGTAAATCACCTGGTTAGCTTATTTCATTTATATTATAGATTTCTTGATTTGCTAACCTCTAATGTTTTACTGAAGTGTTGTGTCTCCAACTAGGTACAAACTTCACACACACATTTTTGGTACCCACCGTGGGGCCCTGAAATAGGTTTCCATTCTTTTCTATCAATTTGTCTCAAAACTACAATTTTTATTTTCTTTCTGTACAATTTTCGTATGACATTTGATAGATTATCGTACCAGAACCCTCTGACTATTGTATGAGAGTTGGCAATCTCGAGAATCATGCTAGTTGTTTGGTATTGTCATTTGGGAATTACTTTGTCATGTGCATAATGACCCACTGTCGTTTCCTACCTGGATTGTCGTACGGGAGGTAGCACATTGTCATACAGGTTTTCAGACTAGAATTTCAATTGTCATACCAAAATTCTAGGTTGTCTTTCAGATTTGATTTTTGGATTTGGACTAACAACTAACCCTAACAATTGATACTTTATGTTTCTGATTGGTACTTGCTATTTTTGGCTCATGAAAAACCGCAACAAAATTGAAAATCAGGTAAAATCCACTAAGCATGTTGCATGGGAACTGAGGTATTTTTCTACATCTGATAGCATTTTGATTTTGGGATATAAAATGAACCTCTCACGTGTTTATCTTGAGTGTCTCTTTCTTGCATAAATCACGTGTTCATTTTGGGCTCTAAAAAAGAACATAGATTTTCTTTCTACATATCTGTTACACATAGTAATTAGTCCCTATGAACACTATTTGTGGAGTTCTTGAGATAGTGGGCTTCATTCACTTGTTTTGCATGCGAAGCTCTTCTCAAAGATATATCCCCTTGTAGGTAGGGAGGATACTATTATTATCTCACGGTCTTACTTGGTTTAGTCCTCAACTTTGATCGGTACATTCTCTCTTAGACCCACTTAGAGAGCTTGGTAGACATTGTTGTTGATATCACGAACCTTGGTGAGGTGGTTTCAATCTTAGCGTGTCAATTGATTTGTTTTCTATGTTTTGGTAAAGTGAAGAGGATAGAGGATTATGCTCTACTCCCTTTTTGGGTAGTATCAAAAACTCAGATCCTTGAATCTGAACTAAGTCCCCCTGTGGTCCTTTTTGTGAGTCTCCTTTAAGAGAGGGTTAACCATAGTGGAAATTCCCTTTATTGGGTCAACCACGTGGATGGAACCTCAAGCGGTAATATCCATTTTCACCATGGTAGCAGCAGCCACTATATAAATGTCCTTGTGGAAGAAATCTCCATAGGTGTAGTCTCTTGTTGGGCTGTCAAATCTCCTCAGTAGATCCTAATTGATTAAATTCTCGGATTGTGTCAAAACCTCGGTGCACCTGGATTGGATTTTTCCCTCTTGAGATTACAAAATTTTCAAAGTCAGACCATTACTAAGAACCATAGTGAAACCAAATTTTTATTTTCTAGGACTATGTGCGTGCTTGCAAAATATTTTGAGAACATACACAAGTAGCATTCTTAGGGATTAGAACAATAAGTCACTATTCTTGTTCATGTGCAAGGTTGCTTTGTCCCTTGCTCATTGTTTGAAGATGATTTCTTTCTCCCTTGATTGTTTTCTTGTGTGCTTGATATCTACTTGGTTACTTAAAATGAACAAACCCGAGACAAACTGCTACACAAATCTTCAAACCTAGACAGAAAATTTTGCAAACAATCTGATACTGAAAACACTAAAAACTAAAAAATTGCAAAATCTGAAGCAAAAATCATTTTTGGTGTCAAAAGTCATCCTAAAATTTCAAAATTTGTACGATTTTTGCCAACTATCATGCCAGAACCCCTAAATTATCGTACGGGGGACTATACATTGTCATATGAGTGTTGTCACAAAAACCAAGTAAAATCAAAACTTGGAGTCAATTATCATACAAGTTTTGTCAATTATCATGCCAGACCTAACCCAAACTCGTACGAGCCTAGAGAAACTTGTATTAGAATTTTACCAAAGTTTCCAGAAACCTTCAAAATTTGTGAGAAATCCAATTTTTACAGCCAACTTCTAGATTCTATCAAAAAATTCACTGTGTTAGGAACAAAGAAGAAACCAAAAAAATCCAATCAATTTTCCTAATGTGGTCTCTTGAGTTTGATCCAGCCTTCTAATCTATCGATTTGAATCCCATTTGATCTTGTGTCAAAACCTTGTCAACATCATCTTCAGAGTCAATCCTAAAAATGGCTAAGTGTTGTGAGCTCGTGTTCACTATCTTTTGGGTGTCTACCCATACATCTAGGGCACAGTATCCTTCATTTAAATCCAAATCAATCTTCAACCAATCTAATCTTGATAAGGTTGTGTCATTTGATCATCTTGAACCAATTCATTCTTCAATTGTCTTAATCTTGCTCTTTTGCTTCACCCAAGGTTAATGGTGGAAACTAGAGATTCATCACAAAGAAAACAAAGAGAACAATGCAGACTCTCTTTAGCAGCATCTTCTATGATTTCTCAAACATTTCACCAGCCTTACGACACTAATCTATTCAGAGAAGATGCTCTTGGCAATATTTACTTGAAAGGTGGTTATGTCACCCCTCCTATATCAGTTCACAGAGTTAGTCAATGAATTCCACATCAATCAATCCTTGGTAGTCCTCATAACAATACCATGTCCCAAGGAGAAGTAAACCAAGGTTCCCAAGGTCATCACTCTAATCATGGTGGAGATCTTGAACCAACACCATCTGAAATCGAGTGGTATAGAAATGATGATGACTTTTGCAAAATGATGAAACATTTCCTACAAGAAGAGAAAGAGGCTTACTTCTTAGAACTAGCTTGACAAGGAGCCAAAATTCCTCCAAAATTTAATGTTGAAGATATCGTCACTCAAGAGGAAGAAACTCCTATCATAGCCATGATGAAACAGATGCATTCTATGCAAGTCAAGTTAAACAAGATGGAAAAAGAGAAAGAACCTAAAGAATTTTCTATAGAGGCTCTATGCCCCTTTCCATTTGATAAAAACTTATACATGCCACCATTCCCAAAAAGAGTGGAGATACTGAAATATGATAAGTATGATGGAAATTCTGATCCCCAAGATCATGTCAGCAAATTTTGTACTCAATCCATGGAGTTTATGCATGGACCAACCTGCCTAATGCATCTTTTCCCTTGATCTCTAGGAGGGCCAGCCATTCATTGGCTCTCTAAAATGCCTCCAAAAATCAAGAATTTTGAGGAGTTGATCAAACTATTTTACCAATAATACTCCTACAATATTCAACATCCCATCACCATGATCGATATCTACAATCTGAAACAAAAGACAAGAGAACCCTTCCTAACTTTCCTCAAGCGATGGAGGAAGAAGTTTTCACTCTATGCTAGATCCATTCCAGAAACTAAAAAACTCAAAATCTTCATCAACAATCTGATTTTGGAACTCAATTATCATCTACAAATGCAAAATCATACTTCTTTTGAGAAAATGGTAGAAAATGCCATAAAAATTGAAAATGTGCTTTCTCGTAAGGGAGACATATCGATTAAAAAAGATAGCAAGTATGAATCTGGTTCTAGTTCCAACAATAAAGATAAAGTCAAATTATGGAATAAGAACAAGAATGTTGTGACAGATGGTGTTATCGATCACATCAGTGCTCCATCAAAGGCACCTACATTCAATCTCACCATGGGCACTCAAGCCATAAAAGGTTCTAAACAAAAGGCATCTGAATCTGCTAGAAAGTCTAATGACTATAAGCCATGGGTTACAAAACCAAAGCGTGAGTTCACTCCTTTGGGTGAGTCCTTAGAATCTTCCATGAAAACTCTATTGGCAAACAAAATCATCATGTTGCCTAAGATAAACCCATATGATCCTGAAGTTAAACCTAAATGGTAGAAAGAGACCGATTTCTATGACTTCCATCGAAACAAAGGTCATAAAACCAATAACTACATGCACTTGAAACATCTCATTCAAGACAAAATTGATGAAGGAGAAATTTTAATTTACAACCATAAAACCAACAATGATCATATAGCATTCACAAAACCATTTCTGAAGCATAATCAAGGAGATTCATGTTCTAAACCTAACATGGGGGCTAAGGTCAATTATGCCTACTCTAGAAACAATGATGTCATTAACATGGTTGAACCATGCCTATCTGAACATTGCAATGTCATCACTATTGTGAAGAGATAATCAATCAGAAAATGCAGTAACTCGATCACAAGCTCAGGTACACCTACAAGGACAAAACTTGGGTTCATCAAACGCCCCTAAAGTACATTTCAATCTTTCATCTACTTCTAAATAGAGGGCTGCCTCACAATCAACTCCTAAAGAGACCAGAGTGACATCATATAGTATTTCCCAACAACTCCAGCATACCAATGCAAAAATATCCATGTTTGAGTTGCTTCAAATATCTCCTACTCATAGAGCTATTCTAGATAAATCTCTGCTCAGTTCCAATGTTCCTGAAAATCTCAATCTAGATAGATTCCACACTATGGTTGGTCATCTGACATCAACCCAATATATCTCCTTTTCAGAGGAAGATGATAATTCACTGAGTCATCTGCATAACCAGCCCTTGCACATTGAAGTCTTGATCCAAAATCATTGTGTCAACGTGTGTTGATAGATGGAGGCACTGGTCTAAATATATGTTCCTAAAAATTGATCACACAACTAGGATTATCAAAAGATGCTATTGATCCTAAAAAGAAGATAACCATAAAAGCATATGATGAGAAAGAAAGATCTTCCAAAGGAACAATTGTCCTACCTATCAGAATAGGACCAATTATCAAAGACATCACCTATCAAGTTCTAGATCTTCCATTGGCTTACAACGTTCTTCTAGGGAAGCCTTGGATACATGAAATGCAAGCTATTCCATAAAAATACCATCAATGCATGAAGTTTCCTTATGATGGAGTAGAGGTAACAATCCCAGCTGACATATCCACATCTTGCAATGCCTTGAAAGAAAGTGATGACAAACTTGTTCCACATAATAGAGAATCTTTCACTAAGCAAACAGACATTGCATCTACATCCAAGATGGAAGAAATTTCCAAAGAATTCAAAATTAAAGACACGAGTATGGGAGAATACACAATGGAACCAGTCCTATCTCTCACAACTCTCCTATTGTCCCCAAAATCTTATGGACAACCTTCAGACAAGGTGAAACCTACTACTAAAGAATCCCAAGTCATATTTAATGGGAGTTTTATCACAAAAAAAGTGTCCAAGTAAGAATCTGATGAAGAAGGAGCTATATTAGCATGGTTATACAAAGATGAGTCTCAATCCCAGATAGTTTAGAAATGTGACTCTAAAATGCCTAAAATCCCTGTCAAATCTTATGGACTAGGTCATAAACTCATGTCTAAAATGGGATAGACTAGAAAAGGACCTCTAAGAACAAGAGGAAAAGGTATTATAAAACCAATTGAACACCATGGAAGGAGGACCAAAGATAATATAGGCCTTGGATATCAAAATAATCCTTTTCATCTCAGCAAAAATTCTCCACTTGTCTTAGAGAAGATTTAACCATCAACAACAACTCAGCTAGAGGAATAAATACCACAATCTGACAGTGCTGATTCAGACACCACTGATCTAGTTCCTTATGAATGTTTACCTCAAGAAATACTAGATCTTCTTAAAGATGAAGAAAAACCTAAGGAGAATATCAATGTAGTAGATACACAAGAACCTACTACTAAACAAGAAGAAGGTAAATCTACCACAATAGCTAAACACTTGGCATACAATAGTGATTCTGAAACAAACTCCCATGAATAAAAATTCTACTTAGAATCTGAAGGAAATCCTGCTTGGGGGATTCATCCTGACTTTACACATGTTCTCAGATTTCCCAGAGATCTAGATGAAGAATCAAATAACTATGAATGGGGAGTTATTCTAGAAGAAGATGAGCTTATCACTGAAAAACACATTGATGTCACTCATGAATATTCACCTAACCTAAAACTAACATGATTCTAGAGTGAAATGACGAACTTAGCGAGTCTAATCCACCTATGGCTAAAGTGGAATCCAATAATGATGTTGAGACTATTCCTGAATTGAACATTCTGAGTAGTAATATCACCTTTGAATTCAAGAATCAAGTTAGGACCAATGATGACAACACCATATGCATGAACACCATTTCCTAATCCTCCCCTACATTGACTATCCAACATCTAGAGCTTATAAACCAAACAACTACTAATCCAAACTGAGATATCCACACCTTCCCAACTAACTATGCCCTTGCCTGCTACCTAAATACAGTGGAACCTATGACAACTTCCATCAGTGAACCTAGCTTTAGCATGACATAGTCGGATATCAAATATCTTAGTCAAAAAAACAAAAGAAAAAAGAAAAAGAGTTTTGAGGGTGAAAACAAACTTTGTGGTAGTCTCAGAACCTAAAATAGTAAAAACAAAAGACGTATCCGAAGGTGAAAACCTCTCTGAGGCACCTAAGGATGAGATATTTGATGTCCTTCTGAGACATTTATAGGACAAATCTCTAGTATTGATAGAACCCACCTAATCTATCAATTTGGGTACAGCAGAGGAACCACAACTGATTCATGTAGCACAATCCCTATCAGAGGAAGAGAAACATGCATTCAGTACTACTTTCCTGATAGAAAAGAAGATCAACTTTGCATGGAAGTATTCAGATATGCCAAGGTTAGATCCTAATTTGATAATGCATTATCTTTCTATAACTCCAGGAGTCAAACCTGTTAAACAGAAATTGTGAAAGATGCATCCACATGTTGCACTCCTAGTCAAAGTTGAGCTAGAAAAGTTACTAAAAGCTAGATTTATCCAAGTCATAGATTATGTAGAATGGATCTCCAACATTGTTCCAGTATCAAAACCTGAAAAATCTATTAGAGTATGCACAGACTTTAGAGATGTAAACAAAGCATGCCCTAAGGATGACTTTCCACTACCAAACATCAATATGATAGTGGATATGACTGCAGGATTTGAAAAGTATTATTTAATGGATGGTTTCTCAGGATACAACCAAATCAAAATTTCTACAGAAGATCAAGAGAAAACATCTTTTACATGTGCATGGGGTACTTTTTATTGGAATGCCATGCCATTTGGTCTTAATAATGTTGGTGCTACATATCAATGGGCTATGACATCTATCTTTCATGATATGATGCATCGAACTATGGAAGACTATGTTGATGAAACCTTAGCTAAGTCTATGACAAGATCAGAACATTTGAATGATTTTAGAAAAATACTAGATAGAATGGAGAAGTTTAGTCTCAGACTAAACCCTAAAAAGTGTTCTTTTGGTGTCTTTTCTGGAAAGCTCCTGGGCTATATTGTTTCAAAAAAGGGGATTGAAGTTGATCCTACTAGAGTCAAGGCTATAATGGAGATGTAACCTCTTAAAAATATTAGTCAAATGAGAACTTTACAAGGAAGAGTGCAATCAATCAAATGTTTCATATCTCAGCTAGCAGACATATCACAACCTTTCACAAAGACATTACATAAGGGTGTGACTTTTGCATGGAATGAGGAATGTGAAAAGAATTTCAATCATATCAAGAAATATCTATCAAATCCTCCTATTTTGATGCCTCCTATTCAGGGAGAGCCATTGATTTTGTATGTCTCTGCCATAGATACATCACTAGGGGCATTACTAGCACAACATGATGAAAACAAGAAGGAAAGAGCTATTTATTATATCAGCAGAACATTGGTAGCATATGAGAAGAACTATTCAATGATTGAGAAAGCTTGTCTAGTTGTGATCTTTCCATCACAAAAACTAAGACATTACATGCTAGCTCATACTACACAATTGATAGCTAACATTGATCCACTAAAGTACCTACTAAGCAAAGCTGCCCTCACAGGTAGACTAGCTAAATGGGTGATGTTATTGAGCAAATTTGACATAGAATATGTTGAGAGAAAATCTATTAAAGGCCAAGTTATTGCAGATCAACTGGTTGAAGCACCATTGTTTGATGATACACCATTATAGATGGAATTTCCTGATTCATCCATCATGCACATATCTTCTAGGACTTGGCATCTTTTCTTTGATGGATCTTACACATAGAATGGATCTGGAGCAGGCATATTATTCATAACATCACAAGGTTATTCAATACATAAAGCATTCAGAATAAAATTTCCTTGCAAAAACAATATTTTTGAATATGAAGCTCTACTTAATGGCATGAAGATAGCAATTGAGTGGTGAGTGACAGAATTACACATTCATGGAGACTCATTTGTTCATACACCAAGTTAATGATGTGTACCAGACCAAAGATGAGAAACTTATTCCATACAAATGCATGGTAGATGACTTAAAGAAATATTTCATATCTATCACATTTGACCAGATTCCTAGAACAAAGAACAAGGTTGTTGATGCTATGGAAATGCTATCATCTCTACTATAGCAGCCTGAACATGAGTTACGTTATGAATTCCTGGTGGAAGCACTATCATTTCCTACATATGATTCCCCCAACACCCGTATGATCTGCACTATTGTTGGTCATGATTCTTCTAGATACAAAAACCTATACTCCTACCTTAAAGACCAAATCATTTATGATACTTTCAACTACCATGAGAAATGATACCTTATCTGAAACACATCATGGTATGTCATCATTGGTAATGATCTATACAAATGGAGTCTAGATGGTACACTTCTTAGGTGTTTAGAATGTGAAGAGTCTCAACGTGCATTATAGGAAGTCCACGATGGTATATGTGTTAGAATAAATGAGAGGGGGGTGAATCAGTTATCCAGTGTCCCAAAACAAAATGTATAATCCAAAACAAATACTTCAATTTCTGCTAATCAGTAAACATAAAATACTTTCACTATCTGTGCTTTTACCGATTATCAGTCTAAAACTTATAGTAGTTACCGATCAAATCTAACATGCAATATGCAAAGTATGATAGCAAAAAAATATTACAATCAACACATAACATAAGAGATTTAATGTGGAAACCCTGTGAAGGGAAAAACCACCTGGGACCGGCAACCCAAAAATGTTCACTCTTCTAAAGTGAGGTCAGTGAAGACCCAACCCTGTTAAAGGTTACAAACACACTGTTAGGTGTGACCTTGTTAGAGGATTTTAGACTAGAAGTTATCATCAACCAGTAGTCACTCTGGGGTTGAGAGGATAACAATGTTCACTCTATGAATGAAACATAAAAAGACCTTTTTAGTCCACTTGGTTAAGAGATTTGACTGTGTACAATGGTTAAATATGGAATAGTAGATGATCTACCTTGATAAAACTTCAATTACAGTTTACAAATCAATATTCAGCTCATACAAATCTTTCTGATCAATATATCACTTCAGATTCAATACTATATCAACTTACTATTCGTCGATAATTACTCTCTATAGCTCAATAATTTTTCTGTAGTTTGGTTCTCACTAACCAGTATGATTAGAATGCATGAAAACTTGTTCACATGATAATTCTGTAGTATCTTCTTCCTCCGGCATAGTTTCAACAATGAAACCAATGTCTCTTATATAGACGAGTAAATCATTTTCTTTTTGTCCATCAGATTTTGCCGCTTAATCTCATTCATTGATTTTTCTACTTAAATCTTCTTCGGTTGATGTGTCAGTAACACATTTCAATCTGCTCCATTAGATCTTCCCTAAATTATGTTAGTCTTCGATCTTCATAACAAACCTTATATGTTACCTTGAAATCTAGGTACTTTACAGCTCATCAATTTTTCGGCTAAACTAATCATTTAATTCCTTTCTGTTCTACTAGGTTAACAAAGAAATGTATTGGTGAACACAAGCTCAGTTAACACTACACTTGGTATACAATACACTCCATCGGTGTATACTGGAATACTTCATTTACCGACAACACTTCTTTGTGTCATTCAGCTCTATTCTTCATCATAGATGAATGCAACATAATAGAGACAATATCATCAAGTCATAGACTGATGCAGAGAAAACGGTGATGGTATCAAATTCACAAATAGAATAAGAAACTTGAGAGGTTTAGACACTATCATAAATCAACTAACCTCAAAGGTTTAAAGGTACTGACCTACCAAAGCTTCCAGAATGTGAAGAACAAAGTTTCACTGATTAAGATTCAAGGTTTCTAAGGCTCTCATCCAACTTCCATACACTATTCAGAGAGATCTAATTGTTCTATCTACTAACCCTGTTGTATAATAATAAAATTGAGTCTTCCCACAAAACCACTAATGGTTTGTTAATGTTCTTCACTTATTACAAGATTCTCCACAAATCAATAGCTTACAAATTATGAATTGAACAATTCCAGTAGTTTTTATTGATACCCTGTTTCCTTAAATATTTGAAAGATGCACCAATTCAAAAAGGAAATATGACCTAATGATTCCCTAACACATTCAATCTTTAGACAGAGTTTTCTCATGCTTTGAACTGAATCATTACAGATTGAATGAGCCTTTAAGACTCGGCAACATTGTAATCCATATACTTTCCTCTGAACCTTTAAATGCTCAGCTTCTTTGAACTTTCGATCCCACACACTCCAGTAATATTTTGATGGTGAATTAACCTTCCCTTTATCAATATACCACTTCCCAACATAGCATGAATGCCTCAGATTGACCACTATTAATTCTTTAGCCACCACTCACTATTTCCACTTTGTTAAGATCAGTAATCACACTCCTCCCGTGTGGGTCTGCAAGTCTTCAAGTTAGCAATGCATTATAATACATGTCAAATAATGTCACTCCATGAATCAAGCCTATTTATTCATGGAATGACCATATCCACTCCTACTCTACTGTGATAGAAAACTCAATTTAAAACCACTGTTCTAACCAACTGATGTAACAGTCAATTCGCTACAATGCTTAAGACTTTCCAAATAACAAATGAAACATTCAATGAACACTGTTAATACATATGAAAATTAATCTGATCAAATTGAAATGATAAGATAAGGAATAGTTTGTAGGAACCTGATAGTTTATTGCTTGATTCTCCACCAGATTGCATACATACTCCATTGTCCCATAATAGAGAGCATTATAAGATCAAATAAGGTATCGAAAACTATCTCAACCAACTTTCGATTGAGTTGAGAACAATATTTTAACAAACCAAAACTCTAACTTCCCCCATAATCTAAAGTTCTAAACTAACCATTTATGATTCAAATATTTGAAGTTGAAATAACCATAATGGTTTTATTGGACACCTAACTTTTAGTCTAATCCCCATGCCAAAACTAGACACTTTAAACACCATTTTCGAATTGGACATCACTAGTCCATTATAGTCAGCCTATCAGTCCTTATAAGGACATTACAAACATAAGAATGGATTCATTGAAGATATTATAAACATAACACAATATTGCATTATGTGAAGCCCATAACAGATGCCAAGATCCACCAATTGACCTGTTGTCCTTGATTAAGCATTTCATCCTGTTGTTTAGTCTTGATGTCCTTTGAAGTCTTCATTATCATTGACCATGGGTTAAATGTTGGAGTTGCTCCTGCACCATAGACTCATCAACAAGTTACTCAGTGTATTCCTTATCCTCATCTAACATATACATCTTCCTCATGTAGATACTTCTATTCTTCATCTCTTTCACCTTTCTTCAGATGTTTTGGTATAGTAACTTACAAGATAAGTATTGTCAAGCTAGTTGACATCAATGACAACATAATACTAATTTAATCATCTTACATATCTAATCAAAAACTCCTCAGTGATCTTTAATCATGGATTCTTCATTTAGGTTCTAAATCAGTTGTAGTTCATCAATCTCTCCCTTTGGCATTGATGGCAACTCAAGTAATGTGAAGTGTACCATACACATAGCAAACATGTATTCTACAACTCTATGAACAAATTATGTACAAGATCTCCCTAGCTTAATATGTTTAATCACTACGTTACTAAACATCATTATAAAATATAGCTTTGTCATTCTATAGATATGATCTTTTCAGCTCTCAGATTCTTGCTCTTGTTCTCTGTAATTGATCTTCAATGTTCTTTTTCTTTCAGATTATCTCTCCCTTAGATAGTTCTCATTGGTGCATGTTCTTGTTCATATTATTTATCTCTCCCTTTAACAACAATGCCAAAGAAAAAAATAAATAATCAGCTTTGTAGTAGCTAAGTAACTCTCTGTTGTCCAATGCAATCTCTGTATCTCTGTATACTGATATCTCAATTTGTTTCAGTTCTTCAAACTTAATCACAACCTTGAACATTATCCAAAGTGTGAAATATGTTGCATCAACATGTGTGATCTTCTGATAAGATTAAGTTGATGCAACATCCAGATCACATTAGTGATCGGTAGACAGGGGATGGACCCCAAGTCTAGTCCTCAAGTATTCAAATGTGTCCTTCGATAGAGGCTTTGTAAAGATATCTGCAAGTTGTTCTTTAGATGTAAAAAATTCTAACTTCACTTGCTTCTCTTGCACTTTTTCTCTTAAGTAGTGATACTTAATTGATATATGCTTTATCTTAGAGTGCATCACTAGATTCTTTGAAATATTGATAGCACTGGTGTTGTCACAGTATATAATCACTGGGTCAGTGATTACCTCATTCATTCCTTCCAACACTTGCTTGATATATGCAATGTTTGAGAAATTAGTAGCAGTAGCAACATACTCTGCTACAGTTGTAGACTGACAAATACAAGCCTACTTTTTACTTGTCCAGGTTACAAGTCTTTCACCAAAGAAGAATGCTCCTCTGGTGGTGCTTTTTCTGTCATCCACATTTCCAACCCAATCAGCATCAATATAAACCTTTAGTTCAAACTAACCTTCCTTAGGATACCATAATCCATAATCCTCTATCTTTTTCAAGTATCTTAAGATTCTTTTAGTAGCAATCATGTGTGATTCTCTAGGGTTAGCAAAAAATCTAGCAACAATTCCCACAGCATGTGCTATATCTGGTCTACTGTGAACTACATACATTAGCTTACCAATCATGGATTGATAAAGTGTCTGGTTTACCTCTGTAGTTTCATCTTCCTTTGTCAATTTACATCCAGTAGCCATTGGTGTTCCCACAAGTTTAGCATCTTCCATGCCAAATGTCTTCAAGACTTCCTTTATGTATTTAGATTGTGAGATGAATATCCCATCACTCTGTTAAATCACTTGTAGTCCTAGAAAGAATTTAATCTCTCTGAACATAGACATCTCAAACTCTTTTCTCATCTCATCAGCAAAAGATTTACATACATGATCTTGACCTCCAAATATAATATCATCAACAAATATCTCAGCAATAATAATAGTGTCAGCAGTTTCACCTTTCATGTACAAATTGTTGTTCTCACTAGTTCTAACAAATCCAATACTTAACAAGTATGCAGCCTTTCATACCAAGCTCTCGGTGCTTGCTTCAAACCATATAAAGCTTTATGTAATCTACATACCATGTCTTTGTTGTCTGGATCAATGAATCCTTTAGGTTGTTCTATGTAGACCTCTTCTTCAAGTATACCATTCAGAAATGTTGACTTCACATCCATTTGATAAACATTAAATTTATTTTGTGCAGCATATGCAAGTAGCATCCTAACTCCTTCCAATCTAGCAACAGGTGAAAATTTCTCACCATAATCAATGCCTTCTTCATGTGCGTATCCCTTGCATACCAATCTAGCTTTATTTCTTGTCACCTCACCATTTTCATTCAGTTTGTTCCTAAATATCCACTTAGTACCGATAACATTCTTATCTTTAGGTCAGGGTACTAAGGACCAAGTTTTTTTCTTCTCTATTTGTTATATTTCCTCTTTCATTGCATTAACCCATTCTTCATTCTCTAATGCAACTTTCACATTTTTTGGTTCAAATTCACAAACTAGACATGTACCTTGCCTTGCTTTGCTTCTTGTCTACATGCTAGCTTGTCTGTCTCCAATAATTTGTGTATCAGGATGATGTCTCCTGACAAAACTAGCCATTACTTGGTTTCTTCTTTCTTGTTCATCCTGTTCAAGTTCATGTGCTTGCTTGGCAGCTTCATCTTGTTCATCAGTTTCCCTTTCCTGTTACTCGAGGTTATTTTCCTACTGACCGGTTATCACAGGTTGCGACTTTGGTAGATAATTAGGATGTTCAATGTAAGTGAATCTACCATAGTCTTCTAGTTCCTTTCTACTTTCCTCTATGTTCTTGTCATCAAACTCATCAACACGAACATTAGTACTTTCAATTATCTTATTTGTAACCTTATTCAGACATTTATATGCTTTACTCTTAGTAGAATATCCTAAGAATATTCCTTCATCACCTTTTGAATCAAATTTCCCATTTCTCTCATCTTTCAGAATAAAACATTTGTTTCCAAAAATCTTGAAATAACTTACAGTAGGTTTGTGTCCAAACCATACCTCATAGGGTGTCTGATTGGTGTCCTTTTTAGTTGTACTCAGTTAAGCACATATACAGCTGTACTAACAGCTTCCCTCCAGTATGTCTGAGAAATATTCTTTTATAGCATTAGTGTTCTTGCACAGTCAATTATTGACTTATTCCTTCTTTTAGCAATCCCATTCTGCTGAGGTGTCCTCGGTGCAGAGACCTGTCTTTTGATACCATGCTCATTAAAAAAATTAGTAAATTCATCAAAGATAAATTCACCTCCTCTATCAAATCTTAAGCATTTTAATTCTTTTCTAGTCTCTTTTTATACCTATTCCTTATACCATTTAAACATCTTAAATGCTTTAGATTTTTCTTTTAAGAACATAACTGTCATCAGTCTAGTATAGTCATCAACAAAAAGAATAAAGTATCTATCACCATAATAACTCTAAGTTCTCATAGGACCACATAGGTCGGTATGAACCAACTCAAGTATCTTCTTTGTTGAGTAGTCTTTCCTTTTAAAACTAGACTTAGTCATCTTTCCTTTCTGACATTCATGACACATAGCATGATCAGGTTTTGACAAGTTAGGAAACCCTCTAACTCTTTTAATCTTACTAATCTTGATCATGTTATCAAAGTTCACATGGTATAACCTTTTATGCCACAACCATGCATCTTCATCCTTTATTAATAAACAAGAAGACTGATCAATATCAAGATAAAATAAATTACCTCTGGATTGTGTACTAGTTCTGACAAGTCTTCCTCCATCATCATAGATTTTTACCTTTTTGCTCTCAAAAGCAAGTTGGTGGCTTGAATTATTTAGTTGTGCCACACTCAAAAAATTATAGTTCAGTCCATCTACCCAGTATGCATTTTCACATTTTATTCTATCATTAATCATCAGTGAACCTTTACCTCTTACCATACAGGGTGCATCATTTCCCATCCTAAAAGATCCTCCATCGTATTCATCAAGTAGGTCAAATTTCTCTACATCACCAGTCATATGATGTGTACAACCACTATCTATGATCCATGTTTCATTTCTTCTTACTTTAGATATCAGTGTTGTTTCTTCATGTTTCTCTTCTTCCTCCGAGTCATCTTTCATAGCAACAAATACTACTTCTACATCATCATCAGTATCAGATTCAGATTCAATATCTTCGGCTATGTAACATACCTTTTTCCCTTTGTCGTAGCTATCTTGGTTATCTCTATTGTGTCAGTAGCCTCTGTTGACTCTTATCCCATAGCTTCCTTCGGATCGGTCTTTGGATCTATCATTATCTTTCTTATTCGGACATCTAGCAGTGATGTGGCCAACTTCTTTACAATTAAATCATGCCAAAGGCATCTTACCTCTATAACTTCCTTTACCTTTGGGTAACATTCTAGGCATAAGAGCTTCAAGCTCATCAAGTTCATCATCAGTATCACTATAAGGAACATTATTCTTATTATTCCTACTACTAGATTTACCAATCTTCAAAGAAGACATGAAATCAGATTCAACAAAAGGTACAACACTATTGTCAAAGTTATTCAATTCAAAGGTCGTAAGCTTATCGATCAGTGTGTCAAGAGTAAGGTTGGATGTAGCTCTCATTTCATGAATTGCAGAGATCTTGATTGCATAAACTAGTAGTAAAGTTCTGAGAATCTTGCTTATCACTGTTTTATCTTCAATAATTCCATTTGATGCTCTAATAGCATGTACTACCTCTTTTAGTCTATTTGTGTATTGCACAATGTTCTCACCTTCTTTCATCTTCATATTTTCAAATTGACCTCTTAGGCTTTCTGCTTTGGATCTTTTAACATTCAAATCTCCATTGTATATTAGAGTCAATTTATCCCACATGGCTTTGGTAGTAGCACATCCCTTAATGTCTTCAAATTCAGCATCAATACAGGCAGCAACAAGTTCCATCATAGTAATATTGTGTTTATGCCTGTCTTTCAGTTGATCAAGGGTTAAGGGACCAGGTGTCGGTTCAATGTAGCCATTCTGCATCAATTCTAGTGTTGAGTTCCCAATTCCAAATATGTGCAACTTCATCCAGCTTTGCCATACTATGAAGTTCTCTTTGTTTAGCTTTGGCACTTCCCTCTTATACATCTTGAGATCTTTGTGCTAGAACTTTCCTCTTATACATCTTGAGATCTTTGTGCTGGAGTCCTTAAAACTCTATTCTAAGCAACCACAGCTCTGATACCAATTGTTAGAATAACTAACAAGGGGGTGAATCAGTTATCCAGTGTCCCAAAACAAAATGTATAATCCAAAATAAATACTTCAATTTCTACTACTCGGTAAACATAAAATACTTTCATTGTCTATGCTTTTACCGATTATCAATCTAAAACTTATAGTAGTTACCAATCAAATCTAACATGCAATATGAAAAGTATGATAGCAAACAAATATCACAATCAACACATAACACAAGAGATTTAATGTGGAAACCTTGTGAAGGGAAAAACCACCTAGGACCGGTAACCCAAAAATGTTCACTCTTCTGAAGTAAGGTTGGTGAAGACCCAACCCTATTAAAGGTTACAAACACACTATTAGGTGTGACCTTGTTAGAGGATTTTAGACTAGAAGTTATCATCCAACTAGTAGTCACTCTAGGGTTGACAAGATAACAATGTTCACTCTATGAAGGAAACATAAAAAGACCTTTTTAGTCCACTCGGTTAAGAGATTTGACTATGTACAATGGTTAAATATGTAATAGTAGATGATCTGCCTTGATACAACTTCAATTGCATTTTATAGATCAATATTCAGCTCATACAAATCTTTCTGATCAATATATCACTTCAAATTCAATACTATATCAACTTACTATCCACTGGTAATTACTCTTTGTAGCTTGGTAATTGTTTTGTAGTTCGGTTCTCACTATCTAGTATGATCAAAATGCATGAAAACTTGTTCACGCAATAATTATGTAGTATCTTCTTCCTCTGGCATAGTTTCAACAATGAAACCAATGTCTCTTCTATAGATGAGTAAATTTTTTTCTTTTTGTCCATCAGATTTTGCCACTTAATCTCATTCATTGATTTTTCTACTTTAACCTTCTTCAACGGATGTGTCAGTAACACATTTCAATCTGCTCCATTAGATCTTCCTTGAATTATGTTAGTCATCGATCTTCATAACAAACCTTATATGTTACCCTGAAATCTAGGTACTTTATAGCTCATCAATTTTTCGGCTAAACTAATCATTTTTTTGGTTAACAAAGAAATGTGTCGATGAACACAAGCTTAGCTAACACTACACTCAGTATACACTACACTCCATCGGTGTATACTGGAATGCTTCATTTACCAACAACACTGCTTTGTGTCATTCAGCTCTATTCTTCATCATAGATGAATGCAACATAATAAAGACAATATCATCAATTCATAGACTCATCAACAAGTTACTTAGTGTATTCCTTATCCTCATCTGACATATACATCTTCCTCATGTAGATACTTATGTTCTTCATCTCTTTCACCTTTCTTTAGATGTTTCGTTATAGTAACTTACAAGATAAGTACTATCAAGCTAGTTGACATCAATGACAACATAATATTGATTTAATCATCTTACATATCTAATCAATAACTCATCGGTGATCTTTAATCATAGATTCTTCATTCAGGTTCTTGATCAGTTCTAGTTCATCAATATGTGGATCACATTCCAACAGTTTAACACTAGCTGGAAAACTTATTAGGGCTAGGTACTATTGGCCTGAAATGGAAAAAGAGGCTATCAAATATGCAAAGAACTTTCAAAAGTGCCAAGTGCATGGGAACTTGATTCATGCACTAGGGAGAGATCTGATTCCCTTTAATACACAATGTCCTTTTCAACAATGGGAATTTGATCTGATAGGTGATATTTATCCACATTCTTCTAATGGACATACCCATATCATTATAGCTACAGACTATTTCAAAAAATGGGTAGAAGCAGTCCCTTGGACTCAAGCAACCGGTAAGTAAATCTCTATGTTCATTCTAAACTACATCATATGTTGGTATGGTATTCCACATTCAATAGTCATGGATAATGGTGGCCAATTCAATAACAAGGACCTATATTCCTTATGCTCAAAATTCAAGATAACACAACATTGGTCATCCATATACTATCCTCAAGGGAATGGGAAAGCAGGAGCATCAAACAATAATTTGTTTAAAATCCTACATTGTACAGTTAATAAAATAGGAAGAGACTAGCATCTCATGATCAATCCATCCCTTTGGGCCTACAAAACAAGTATCAGAATGCCCACAGGGGCTACACCATTCACTTTAGTCTATGGGTCTGAAGTAGTACTACCTATTGAGGTTGAAATCCCATCACTAAGAATCAGAATGCATGTTCTAATGATTGATGATGACTACAGTGTCTAGGTTGCAAGAACTTGAACTACTAGATGAGCATAGAAAAGAAGCATATGATCATCTCAGAGTATATCAGAAAAGAATGTCTAGAGGCTACAACAAGAAAGTCAGATAGAGAATTTTAGGTTGGGGATCTAGTCTTGAGAGAGAATCCTAAAAATCAATCACATAGAGAACGCAAGGGGAATTTTGAACCTAACTAGCTGGGTCCCTTTGTTATCACTGCTACTTTTGGCTCTGGAGCCTATAAACTCTCAATGACTAAAGGAGAATAGCTCTGAGAACCAATCAACATTCTCCATCTAAAGAAATTGTACGCCTAAGGCATTTAGTACTAAAAAATATCCTGAAAAAAATCATAAAAATCAAAAAAAGTCTTGAAAAAAATGAACATCTTGGTGAAAACCTAGCAATAGGCACCTTGATGATTCACAAAAAAATCAAAAACTGAAAAAGTACAAAAAAATTGAAAAGATGAAAAATACAAAAAAAGAAAAAAGAGAAAAAGTGCCTTGGTGAAAATCTAGAAACAAGCGCCTTGGTAGCAAAAATAGAATCTCTGCCAAGATGGTGAAAACCCAACAAACGAGTGCCACTTGTTCAAAAATGCTCCATCTATCAACACAATCTTGGTCTTTCCCAGCTTTCAGTCCTGCTTTAGTTTGTCCATATCTCCCTATTTGTTTCTGCATCTTGTTTTCAATAAAGTCAATATGAGCATCAATCCAGCATAAGCGTTTGTATCCTATCAATGTTTCAAACTTGGGGGCAATCAATGTCATATCCTATGGTCTCCAGTATACCTCAGATGAGTCATATCCAATCAGACTCCTTTGAAGCTACATCTGAGTCAGTGTGTCTGTCTCCTTACCAGAAAGGATTTTGTAATCAAACATAAAAAAATATCAACAACAAACTGAAAACAATCTCTGCTTCATTGCTTTTATCTCCTTGTATGCTTACTAATTTGCATTGATATTTTTGCATATTATGTACCCTCAAGCTCTTCAATGATGTCCTTCATAGGATTTAGAGAGTGATGACTGGGGGCATAATATTTTCTTTATTTTCTCCTTTGAGTGAAAATCTAACAACTTTGGAAATTCTGGATTGAATTGGTGTCCACTATAAGTGCCTCCATCACATATTGGATGGCCATATGTACCTCGACCATCGATACATGGATGCTTCAAGCAAGTTTGATATAACTATTTTCTTTTTGAGTGAGTTCTTACTCCTACTGTGAAACACGATCTTACCCAAGGATGTGAATGATAAAGGGTCATTGTGGGTAATTCATAGTGGATTCAGAATTATCTCTCAACTGCTTAGTGTGTTTGTCCACAAGGCGTATTCAGGTCATCATAACGTTTATGTTCTGATGCTTATACAAATTGCTATATCAAAATGGACATGATATTCAGGTCATCCTGACTTTTGTGCCTTGATGCGTATATCTAATCTAACATAATAAAACAAAAATCAATATTCATATGTCTATGGTTTTCTAACTAGTAGGCATTGTATTGATTTATCCGATGTTACTTAAAAGAGAAAAGAACAAAAAATATTCAATGATGAAAATGACCTACACATGATCAATGACTAAGTCCTAGGTCCTAGGTTTGTATTTCATTCTGCATGTTACTTTGCACTTTGCATGATTGCATTTATCTCATGATTGCCAAATCATCTTGACACTTAAATGATTCTTTAAAACTATGCTAAACATGACACAAGGACTGAATCTCACACGAAGGTCTCTTCACAGATCAACAAGCAGTCACCATCCTGGGTTAAAGATCCTTTTTGACAAATAACCAAGTACTTGTCTTCATCAATACCTACAAAATATATCATGTGTATCACTGCATTTACATTATATATCATAATCATTCCATTACATTCATTGCATTACATACATGTACCTCCATAAAGCATAAAAACAAATCCTACATTTTTATAATCCATAATCAACTGCATTGCATAATCCATACATTTGAAAGAAACCATTGCATTGCATAATCCATACATTCTACACTAATCAAATAATTTTACACATTTATATCACATGATATCATCATACACAAAATGGAAAGTACATATGAAGTCACAACCAAAATCGATCTCATATATATATCAAAAACCTCAGAATAGTCAAGGGTGCAATACTGGTACAAGATACAAAAGAATGATCTCCTCAGAGCTATTAGATCAGATCAATATATGGACAAAATGACAAAAACAATCAGAATACTAAGGCAGATCAGCTTTTTGCCTTCTCCTCCACATATGGTCGTGGTGGGGTAGGTGCATCTAGCGGTGGGTCAGCCCGTGGTGCTCTAGCTCCCTCAGAAGCAATCATGTATTGAGAATATGTAGGCACTCTCTAAGCAGTAGTTACAGTCGCATAGTAAGCAGAAACATAGTATGAAGCCCAACTAGTCTGATGAATAACCTCTTCCTACAGCCATCTCACATCTGCCTCTCACTCTAGTCTCTGTCTCTCAAACTCCCTTAGCTAGATCTCAAATGTAGCACTCTTCAATTTCAAGTCCCTAATATGTAGCCTGAGTCACCTAATAATGTCCTGAGGGGTCTATCTCAGTCCATGATCTACCTCAGCTGTTGGTACCTTTGTATCCTTTGTCAGCTCATTAGTAGCCTCCGCTCTATGCACCTTGTAGTGTCACACCTCAGCTCCTAAGTCAAAATTAGGATCAGCCTGTGTGTCATCAGCACCACCCACATCCTGTTGTGTACCTAAAATATCATCTACACTCCCAACACCTCCTAGTGTACCACTCTCTCCTTTAGTGTATCTCCTCTGAAGAATTACAGGTTGGCCTATTGTAGAAATTAAGGGTGAGGTGGTCTCATGTGTTTGGCTAATCTTTGTGGGGTAATAACAGCTCTAGGCCTAGGTGGTGTAGGCTGCACCACATGTATCTGAACATCTCGTCATCTCGGGCCTCTACCCATGGGTGCACCTATCACATTTGCTGCCTCCTCCATAGTTGGAATTAGCTCCGTCAGATCAAAAAATCTCCTCATAGGATGCTCAACCAACCGAGCAATGAATGCATCAGTAACCTGTGGCCTATAATCCCAATCTCTGGTGACATATCCAATATACTCCTAACTGCAAAGACCATAAGATAATCGAGTTGTCCATCCTAATCCTAGCTCTCGAACCAACCATGCATAAGTGGCATAATCCTATGTTTCATCCTATATGATGCCATACTATCTCCATATATGTGTGATGATGAATCTCTCCAAGATAGTGGTAGAACGTCCTATCAGCACCTAACTCTGACAAAAATATCCAAAATGAGCACATGCAGTTGGCCATGCCTCCACCTATAGGTATCGTCTCCAAATGATGCATGTCATGTCATCTAAGACACGCCTCCATTACTCTATGATGCCCATCCAAACCTATGTGACATATCTAGAGTACTTATATATCAGTGGCTCTTATTGCTGCCTACCCTTGCTGCATACAGGCCAAGATATTAGGATATGCTCCCATGCCCAAATTTGTAGAACAAGTGCACCAGAAGAAAAAGATTTTCCCTCATGATACACTATCTCTTGCATCTTTGAGAACATGTGAGCAAGTAGGCACTGACCCCATCCTAGCTCAAAGGGACTAGCCATCAAGCATGCTACCATTGCGGCCTAGCCCATCAAGAGACCATTCTACTAATGGTCATACATGATGATCCCACCAATCATCCCTACTATGATGCACTCTAATCTGTGAGTCTTCCCATATCACTGTACCAGAGCCTCCCAGGAGATGGACTGATCTAACTAATTGTCATCACTGAACATTCCTAAAGGCATGTAGATCAGCATTCCCCACACTAATATAATCAGGATGAGGGCCATGAAATGGTATGCGTAGAATCCTATACACATCCTTCAGCGTCATAGTGATCTCTCCAGTAGGGAGGTGGAATGTTTGCATCTCTGAATGGAATCTCTCAATCAACGTAGTAAGCAAACCATGGTTCACCCAAATCTCAGGCAAATGTATTAGGTACTCAAATCTGCAGGCAGCTAGGTGCACTCTCAAAGGGTCAGGTAGTGATACACAGAGTCTCTGGGTAGCTGGATGAGATATCCACAAATGTACATTTGGATAATGAACCTAAACAGCACAAAAATAGGGTACCCTATCAGTAACTTGGTATAAAATTAGGCTACAAGCATAGAAATTGAAAAGTTGAATACTTCAGAAGGTGCATTAAATGCTAAGGAATCAGCCTAAGAAATCATAAAAATAAAAAATTTGACCTAAGGATGAGAAAAACACTCATTGTTTTCCATACAAGTTTTCATACTCGTTTCAAAATGCATACGAGTTTCTATGGGTTTTCACACGACATTTCATGCATAGACGACAATCTACAGGTTCCTGTACGACACTTGAGGGACCTAATGAAATGTCGTACGATAGATGGGTCCCTCTCATATGAGTTATAGGTTAAATGAGGATGACATTCTAAATGACATTCAAAACTCATACGAGTCCTACTAGACTGTCATAGGACTTTTCGTGGTGAAAATTTTCAAAAGGCTAAAAACGTACGAAAAGATCCTAAAAATGCTTAAAACATGGAAAATTTGAATTCACAGATAGGCACAGAGGTCCACTTACCAGGTTCCTGTACTGGGGAGGTTGTTGGAATCACCGGTTGTGCTCAAATCGATGCAAGGAGACTGGAACTTCCATTTTGTCCATTTTTCTCTCAGAGGGCTCCACAAGGCTCACAAAAGACAAAAGGTTGAAATGATTTGAAAATGACCCTTTTGGCCCTTATATAGGTTTTGACCTAATTTTTCAAAGTGCTTCATTATGTTTGAAAATTGCACCCCTAGCTAATTTCGACGTTCTGAATCCATTTTTGGGATCAAAATCAAAATCTAAGATCATTTACATTGTCAAAATTGTAATTTAAAATTTTTGGACCTAGGATGGCCGACTGCTTGCATAATCAACCTTCTAATCATCAAAGGAATCCAATTTTCAACTTAACCGATTATCTTACGTCAAACTATCAAAATTTCAACTTGGTCAACCATGGTCAACTCATGGTCAAACCTAGTCAAACTTGGTCTTCGAGACCTCTAAACGATGCAGAACGCATCTCTGAACGTGCACAACCACTTCTCAAATAAATTAACATGCTTCTAAACCATTTAACGCTAACTTTTTTTTTCAGATTTTGATTTTCATCTCGAAGGGGGCATGGTATTGCACATCAATCAAATCTCTAAATCAAATCTTTCTGTCAGTAATCAAGACAACAACCACGTCTAGTTGTTGATTCATCAAAAGACCTCATCGCTTGGGCCACATCGCTTGGGGCATATCAAATTCATCAAGATCCATATCAATCTAGTATTCTCTTAATCTTGTGAATTCTATCACCTCTTCATAACCATCAGTTCAGTTGTTTTATTTCTTTGGTTCTTCATAACTCAAGGGTTCTGATTTGGCATCCTTTTGATTCCTTTGGACAATTAGGTTTGGAGTCAAGATGGTCATTTCTTCGTAATCATAGGTTCAGAACCAGGCATTTTGACCCTTCTTTTTAATCACCAGTTCATTGTTGATATAGTTAGCATCATCTCGATTCTTTGGTCAACCAGGACCTGAATCACCAACATCTTCAAATCTATCAATCGGTTTCTCTCTCAGAATCAATTAATCTTTCAGGATTAGTTTCTCCACCACATAACTGAGTCCAAATCATCATAAAAAGTAGATTAATCCTTCAACCACTGCGCTTTGCCCAGTAATTCAAAGAGGGGCAAAATGTAATACCCCAAAAATGGGCTATAGGTTCATTGACCTCCTACATCAAAAAATCTATCAAAGTCAACATTGAAGTCCTAACCTAAGGCACATCTGTACATTAGTTTATCAAAACCCTAATTGATTTTATCCTAATTCTACATCGAGGAATATTCCTTGAATACTCCTAATTTATCATAATTATCCTCATTAAATATTGTTTGGCGATAAATCATATTTATCCTAAAATTTGATTAATTGAATATTTTGAATATTTAATTAATTAAGTTTAATTCTGCCACTTAATTATTTAATTATATTTAATTTCATTTATTCCTAATTTATATTATTTAATTTTGACAATAAATTAAAAATCCTACGAATAATTGGTTAAATTCTTATTTAATTAATTAAATCCAGTTGTCAATATTTAATGATATAGTTTTTGGAATAAAGTTTGATTTAATAATTGATTAACCCATAAATCAATTGTTTTAATTCAAAATCAGTTAAGTTGAGAATAAATCACTTTATTTTTAAATTAATTCATATTAAATCATGCACAATCAGAAAAGTAGTCAACTTTAAATCAATTATCAATTTCAATTTTTTAACTTTCTAAACTCAACATGTGATTGTGAGTTGAAAAAGTGAACTAAACTCTATTTCAAGTTAAAAAGTGCTTTTGCATGATTTTATGAGTTGATCTATTCCTGATTTCTTGTTAACTCAAAAATCAACCTGAATTTATCAAGAGTGATTTATGGCTTTTCTCAATGCATCCTCAAGCCATGGATTTCTATATAATTGAGGCTCAGTCCTTCATCTTACCCCCTCTAGTGAATTTGCATACTTGAACTCTGGCGAATTTGCATCTGAATAATCAAGCTCTTGTGAACAAGTGATTGTGATATTTTTGTTATTGTTTTGATCATAGAATTCATTCATTTTCATATCATAGCATATCATTGTTAGATGAATTTTCATATCATTTCAATTCATCCTAGACTAGTTTAATATCAGTTTTTCATCTTATTGCACACAAAATCCAAAAATATAGATTAATTTGTGTTCATCTTCATACATTTTTCAATCATTTAAATATTGCATTTAGGTGTTGCATTGTCATTGATCTCAGTCTGAATCTGATAATACCATACTCGCACCTACTAGAAGGTAGTAAATCACCTAGTTAGCTTATTTCATTTATATTATAGATTTCTTGATCTGCTAACCTCTAATGTTTTACTGAAGTGTTGTGTCTCCAACTAGGTACAAAATTCACACACACAGTTAGTGGGTACCGACTCTAAGATCTTTGTTTATTAGTTGTTGGTATAGTGGTAAAACTTAGGTATATCTTTTTATTGAAAACACCATGAGTTGACAAAGATTTACTAGGTCCTATTATAGAGATCATCTAGAGAGTAATATGGGTGATGAACTCCATACACCTAGTAGAAAACAATGGTCTAGGAGAGGTCTCTTCAATCCTAATTCTCCCAAACCTTCTAGAGATCAAATTCCCACACCTATTTCTAAAGAGGCCTCTTCTTCTTCTGATTATCCTAAACTTATTAGGAAAACCAAACCTAGTAAGTCAATCCTTCTCAAGAAGATGAAGCCACAGACATAGGGTTTTTCCTTGCAAGAGAAAGTCTAGATCCCCTAGGAGAAACCTATACTGCAAAGACTACTTCTTATGACTCTCAAAAATTGAGGGAGGAAGTAATAGCCTTGAGGAAGAAAGAGCATGAGAAACTGTTAGAAATTGCTAATAGAATAAAAGTGCAGGAACAAAAGATCTATGAGTTACTCATGGAGAGACAATATCTCATGAGAAAAAAAAAAGAATAATGAGATCCAAGCTAAAAGCCTAAATCAACATTTCCAGGGTCTAGACAGTGAATTATTTGGTGATATGGGATCTTTGAGAAAATAAGCTAATGGAAGTAAGCCTAATCCAAATAAAGATGATTTTGAAGGAGAAGGCCCTATCCTAAGGCAGTTGCATCCAGTAGAAGTTAAAAGAAATGAAGATCTCATAAATGCTACAAAGGAACCATCTGAAAAAGGAAAACAAAAGGTGGTTGGTATAAATATAAATGAACCTAAGAGGAATATTTTTATTCCTAATGTTGTGTCCCAGGCCAGTTTAGAATTGGAGAAGGCTAGAAAAGCTAAGGAGGATTTAGCTATCCAGCTAGAGAAAATGGAGTTGGAGGCTATTGCGGATGAAATGAAAAGGAAGATTTCTTTCTTGCATGCTAACATGAATATAACTGCTAGTATCTCAGTCCATGTTATTGTAAGAATAGTACCACTAAACCAACATTGTAGTATAATGCCCAATCCCCAAGTTTCAATTCCTAAACAAGCTGCACTTGGACCAGTTCAAAATACCAATCCAACAATCCCATTGATTGGTGGCACCGTGGGAAATGTCTCTTGTAAAACTATTGGAGGAGGAATACAAGGCCCACAAAATTTCCAAATAAGACTAGTTCACTTGGATAGATACAAACCATTGTTCTTTGATGGTATCCCTGGTCAGCATAATGTCATCCCAAATGAGGTAAGAGAGAAGATCCCTAAGTTTACTGAAAAAATGTTGTTACATGTGAAGAGCATCTGAAGTTTTTTACAGATAAAATTAATGACTATGAAATTGAACATGAGGATGTTGTAATGAATCTTTTTGTTTAGTCATTGATTGAAGATGCTAGGGATTGGTATAGAGGCTTTCCTGAAAATAGTATTGCATCATGGGATGAATTTGTCAGGTTTTTTAAGGAACAGTATGCAAAGCATGTTAACTCAACTTATATGCTCAATGAATTCAACAATATTAAAAAGAATAAAAATGAGAGCATGTCTAAATTAAATGGTAGGTTTCAAAAGGCAATGTACAAATTTGTTCAAGTCTTAAGACTAGATTATGTAGTTTGCTTGACCACATATTTTAATGCCTTGGATGGAAAGATGTCATATCTTCTGAGAGATAAAATTCCTCATACTCTAAGAGATGCTTTCAAATTGGTTATAAATATTGAAAGTAATAGAAAGGTATCTATTCAGATGTATAAAATGGATGAAGCCAGTTTGTGGAAGGAAACTAAGCCACATGTTGTGAGACCAACCAAGGAAGATGATAAGGTTGACAAGTTGGCAAGTGTGGTCAAGGATCTCTCAACCAAAATTGAAATGGGTGGGAGGAATTATTAGGACACTAGCCCACCTTATCAAAGCTAGGAAAGGTTCCCAAGGTTACATGATCATCCTTAAAAGACGATTTGGAAAGATGGGAAACTTGTTTTTGATAACCATGATACTCAAAAAGGGAGAGATACCCCTAATCCTTTAAAGAAAAAAGAAACACATAATGTGGAAATCATTCCTTGGCATGTGGCTTGTAACATGCCTCATTCACCTTACCAGTGTGCTGTAGCTCAAGCTTTGGAAGAAGAAGTTGATAATTCACATGCATGAGATTATGAAGAATCTGAAAAGCCTGCAATTAATATGTTTACCATTGAAAAGGTGGAAGAACCCATATCTTCAGATGATGAAGAGATTTGTGTTGATGTTAATCATAAAAGGAGGATTCTCCCAATTTATGAGAAATAAGTGTTTACTCATACCGATTATGATGAGTTTGATAGTGATATATGGAAAACTAATTTGATCAGATCAAAATTAGATAGAGCTCATTAGAGAAAGCCTAGTGAAGAAGAAATTAGAACTTTAACTATGGCTATTATTTCTCAGGCAAGGTCCTCATACAATTTGAGGAATAGAAGAGTGGATGTTGATCAAGGGATACCTAGATCATTGTTTGTCAAAGATGATTCTCAAAACAAGGTTCCTCCTAGACCAAATTTTGTCAAAGGCAAAGGTGGTAATAATAGGAAAGAGGAACCTATTGTCAAGGGTAAAAGGAATGAGGAAATTTCCATAAACAGGGTAAAAAGGAGGATTGGTAAAGAAAAGGATACTTCTGATCTTTCTACTTACCCCCTACTTTTGACATGAGACATGCCTTGTCTCAAATGAAGGTTTCTATTCCCCTGTTAGAAATGTTGAAAATCAAAGAGCATAAGATAGGTGCTCTAGCTCTGATAAATGAACAAGGTGTTGATCTTGTTATATTAGAAAAGGGAAGGCCAGTGGACAGACCTGAAACAGCTAAAGATATTTCTAACTTTTGTGTTGGGAATATTGTAACACAAGAACCATCTTCCATTGACCCTTTCTATGTTACACTGATTGTGAATAACTTCTTGCTAAAGAATTGCATGATAGACTCTCATGTTGCAGCCACTATGATGCCCTACCATGTCATGAAGGAGTTAGGATTACAAGTTGATACATCCAACAACATGTGTTATGCTATGGATAATAGAGTAGTTCCTATGGTAGGAAACTTAGTGGGGATAGAAGTAAAATTTGCTTCTTTCCCTGAGGCCACATACAAGATAGATGTGGTTGTAGTTGATACTAAACCCTATTATGGAATGCTTCTATCAAGACAGTGGGAAACAGCTGTGGGAGGAAAATTTTAGTTGGATTTATCATATGCCACTATTCCTATCAATTGAACTGAAGTGAAGTTGTATAGGGAGCCTCGATCCCCAGTAATGGTTGAGATAGTTGCACTCGAGGACTTGAACTTTTGTGTTGATATTGACGTGAAGAATTTCATGGTAGAAGAGATAGTACCTCAATTAAAAAACATTGATCCCATAGTTGATGAGTTGCTACTACAACAAGAAGGAATGTGGTAAATGTACTTTGATGGAGGATGTTCTAAGGGAGGACCAGCAGCTGGTGTTTTGCTTATATCCCCATTAGGTACTACCTTCAAATATTCATTTCTATTGACTTTCTAGTGTACTAATAATAGTGCTGAATATGAGGCTTTGATATTGGGTTTAGTTGTTGCTATAAAACATGGTATAAAATGATTAAAATTCCATGGTGATTCCCAATTAATCGTAGCCCAAATCAGATCTAAATATGCTACCAAAGATGACAGGATAAAATTGTATAAACATGTTGCCTGGGATAGATTAGAATTGTTTGATGCTTTCAATATTCTTTGGGTCGAAAGGTCAAATAATATTATGGCAGATTTCCTTGCTAATGTTGCATTAAAGAACAATGATGTTACTCTAACTGGTGTATCAATATTAGAGATTGAAAGTAGGCCTGTAGTGCCTGATAATGTGTATAATTGGCAAGTCTTTGAGGATGATCATGATATCCTTAAATTCATTCAAAGTCTAGATCAATATGATGGGCATCAAATTGATTTTAATAACTCATAGCAGTTTTTTGATGGAAAGGAATGTTTCATGGGAAATGAGATTGTTTAGTTAGCCTCAAATCATATTCCTAAAGGGTTGGTTGAACTAGAGGACATATTTAAGATCAATGATGGGTACATGTCACAAAAGTCAAATACTAAGATTGAGGATTTGGAGGAAATGAACTTAGGTTCAGAAACATCCCCTCAAGTGGTATACATTGGAAAAAAGCTGAGTAGGGAGCTAAGGGAAAATATGATAAGGTTATCGAAAAAGTATAAACATGTGTTTTACTGGTCTTATGATGACCTCAAAGATTATAGGGCAGACTTTTTTCAACTTTAAATCCCTTTAAAAGAGGACACTAAACCTTTTAGGTAGAAATAAAGGCCTATTAATCCCCTACTAGCCACTAAGATGAAAACAAAGCTGACCAAATTAAGGGATGTTGGCTGTTGGAAATATTCAAGAATTAACCAAGTTACTGAGAGGGGAGGGGTGAATCAGTAACTCCAAATTTTCTTTCAATAACAGATGTATTAACATATAGTTTACTTTATCCTTATGCATATAGAAAGCATGAAACTTAAAAGCATTCACAACAATGACACATAGATTTGGTTACCTAGAAACCTTCCAAAAAGAAAGTAAAACTAGGGTGGGGATGAAACCCATAAAGCTTTAGTACTGCAGTATAAAGTTGGTCGGTTAAGGCTTACAATTGATCACTTCTGATGATCTGCCCTGCTAGGAGCAATAAGGACTGCTAGGTCCACCTTGTTAGAGGATTTTTACAAACTTACAAAAGAAGTATGTACTCAGTAAAGAGATTTTACAAAAGACTGTTAAGTCTACCCGATTAAAGGATTTTAGTACTGATTCACCTGTTAGGATGAAACAATAGATCTCTTCCTTTGCAACTAGATTGCTAAATGAGATTCGTTGATGTACTGATCACCTTCTGTGATGAATTTGACTTTGTTGTTCCTTATACTGTTGTAGCCCTTTGTAATTCGCTTATCACTGCCTTTCTTTCTTTTTCACATTCATACTCATTACAATACATCTTGGTATTTTACAACATTGTTTATATACAAGTCTAAACAATTAATTTCAATTACAAAGTCAGCTTGACAAATAAACATAAGTGCTACTAAGTCGGCCCAAGTGTGGTTACTCGGTTCCTGCTAACTCGGTGACTTTCTGATACTCGGCGTCCACTGCATTACTCGGCATCGTCATGCACTCGGTAGAAGTGAAGGCTCGGTTCATACTGACCACTTGGTAGGTTTTAAACTCGGTAAATACTGGTGACTCGGTAGACATAATGTTACTCGGTTTACACTGTCCTACTCGGTTTGCACTGTTCTGCTCGGTTTGCACTGTGAATGCAAATAAGTGTTGTCACTAGTGGCAATCCTGCTTAATGCAAACAATCTCCCCCTTTGGCATTAGTGACAAAAACACTTATTGCCCAAAACTTATATACATGAACCATGCTGAGATTTATTTTGATTTTTCAAAATTGTCTTTGTCATAGGGCTTTATAAATTGTCTCCCCCTTTCAATGTGCTAACTTTTTCTTCTTTTCTTCTGTACATATACATATCTCCCTCTATACATATCTCCCCCTTTTTGATGATAATGCCAAAGGTGTATATACAAGTGATTTACAGAGAGAATCCAAAATTTGATAGAAAATTAGAATGTACATTCATTATCAGTGCCAGGGTTCTGTCCCAATTTTCTTGCAGAATCTTGCATGATTGGATTACAATTTGGACTTCTACAGAGAGTTCAATCATGTGATCTACTATTGAGAACTGATTGTCATGAATCAATGTTTTGGAATGTTCAATGTGCTTGTACATTGTATTCATGATGGGAAGGATCATGTTTTGAATGTCTAGCAGTGTGGACCAGATCCTTGTGTCTTCTTTCAGTAGTTCTGACTGCGTATTTGATAGGTATGAGATTTTCATGTGGTGAGCAGAGCTTGAACTTGGTTCAAGTTGCAACTTCTGTATGCTAATCTTCAAATCCTCATCAATTTTATTCATTTTGTCCTTGACATCCTTTGTGAACTCGGAAACATTGCATAGTCTGGCCAAAAGAGAGGTAACATTCAAATAGGAAGATTCAATGTTTGACAAAACTGAAGACAATTCCACTTGATTAATAGCTATGTGCTGAGCAATGTGCTCAAGCACTTTATTGTTGAATCTCTTCTCAGCTTTTTCAACTAACTTTTCTATCCCAGATGAATCCTCATTGTATTTATTTACTACTTCTGCTAATTGTAACAGAACATGTTGAGAGGAGTCTACTTTAATACCTAATGCTTCAGACAAAATGTCCTTAGCATCCTTAATGATTTGATATTCCTTGTCTCTCTCCTCTTTAAGTTTCTTTTGTTTTGCTTTCCTTTGGAGGATTTCACCTATATTTTGCATTTGGTCCACTGATAGATTTGCAAAATCTAATGTTGGAATCTCTATTTCTTCATCTAGGTCTATATCCTCTACTATATTCTTACCCAAAAATCTTATACTCGGTTGAGCCTTAGGCTTATCTGTACTTAATGCCTTAGTAGTAGTAACAGTAGACATAGTAGGATTGGCTATAGAGACTAGTATACTGTCTATTGGAGAACTTGAAGTATTTACACTTGTAGAATCAAAAACTGGAATACTTACTGCTGGAAAACTTGATGAAGTAGGAGACTGCAACTCGGTAGAAGAAATGGTAGTTGCTTCTGTTGTTGCTATAGGTGATTGGACAAATGTTGAAGTTGTCACAACCATGCTTGAAGGTGTCTCCGGGCTAGATGTAGTAACTTTTACTGGAGAGGTAGGAAGTGATGCAATGACTTCTGCCGCTATCCTCACAGTATCATCTACCTCAGTGGCTTCTTCCTGTTCATCACTATCATCTTCAATGTCTTTTATTATAACTGTTTCAATACTCAGTTGGTGAAGATGGTATATGTTCTTCCATGTGGCATTTGCAGCCTTCACAACCAATTCAATATTGTTAATCAGAATCAAACAAGTATTGAACTTCAGTGTCATCTTATTTTCATTCTCCTTCAATGCCATCTTTATTTCATCATTTTTCAAGCTTGGCATTAATTGTCTCAGGGTTTGATCAAATATGTCTTTTACAGTTTGCTTGGCATTGCTCCATCTCATTTTTATTGGATCTAATAAAGCTGCTGGAACCTGTGGGGCTATTTCATCAGGAGAGTATTTCCACTGTCCCATCTTTTCAATGACAGCATCTTCTATTTCTTTTTGTTCTGTTTCTGATCTGGTTTCATATTTAAAAAATTTTATATTACTTACTCCAGATCCTGATCCTTCTCTAAAAAGTTTGATCTTCTCTTGAAGGGTTAGAGGAGGCCTTTTGAATATTATATCTTTGTCTACCTTGTCTACCTTAGCTCTTGCACTTCTCCTTGTAAATATAGCAGTGGGAGGCTTAGGTGCCTTAGTAATGAATACCTTTCCTTTCTTCTTTGCAGGTTCTGGTTCCTCTGTTTTCTCATCCTTTTCCTTTTCTTCTTTAGTGTCTTCTCCTTTGTCCTCGGTTAGCATTTGCATTTTGGCTATCCTCTTCTTTCCTTTATTTACTGCCTGTGGAAGCTTTATGCTTAATTAAATTCTCACCTTAGCTTCATCATATGTTCCAAAATATGGGGCTTTGGGATTAACAGGCTAATTAAGAAGGGCTTCAATGATATTCTTGGTTTCATCAATGTTTACCTCATAAGGAAGAGGTTTTACATGTACAATCCTCGGTTTAGCTGCTTGAATGTATACTCTGTCACAGTCCACCATGAAATAAATATCATCCTTATAATCCTCAACCAACTTCTGTGGAATCCGGAATCTGTCATTCATTTTCTCTTTGAAAGACTCAAAATAACTGTCCATGATGCTCTCAAAATTTTCACCCATTTCTAAAATATATTCATTTATTTCATAAAGAACTAGCACATCTTTTCTCCATACTACTTTTCCTTTAGAAGGGAAGAATTTCTGAATGTAGAAGAATAAACAGACCAATAAAGATCCAAACTTACATGGATTGTTTTTGGAAGTTTGAATGCTTTCCATGTTCTTGTTAAACTGTTTTAACAATAAATCTGCAAGGTCAAATGATAAGTTATTCTTGACCGCTTTGTATGCTAGGTCTACGGCTTCACAGGAGACACTATTCTATCGACTTGAACTGTATATCTTATGGGCAATTATGTGTGTACCAAATTTTAGTTCAACATCAGTAATGTTGCTTACTTTCATGCCTCTACCATCCCACTCGGCTAGGGTTTTCTTCTCCAGTTCCGATCGACCTAGGGTTTTGGTAGATTTTGCTTTGTTCAACATGGGAAGACCGGTGATTTGATGAATCATCTTCTTAGTGATCTCTATGGGTTTCTCAAGCCAAATCTTTCCATCATGTACATGGCTGAGAATGTATCTAACCCATTTCTCCCGAAAGTTTTGAGGTAAATGTGCAATGTGAACTAATCCCTTGTCTTCCAGATGTTTGTGCTCGGGTTTTAGAATACCATCCACACATAGTTCCTCACGCACAATATCTAGCTCTAGGTTTCCCATTTCTTGAATTGCACAATTGAAATGATTGCAAATATCATTAACAAGTAGTACCTTAGGAGGAATCTGAGATTGAGCTTCGTTCAAATCTAGGGCTGCTACAATTGCGAGCACAAGCTTGAAATCTGGTGTGCTCCATTCCCCTTGGACTAACATTTCTGATCCTTTCTTCACTGAAGTGCTGGATGATGCCATGGTAGCTCACAAAAAATTCTTTTCGCAAAAGTATTTGAATCGCTGGATTGCTCTTGAAATTTTCTGCTCTCAAAGTGCTAAAGGTTCGCGGTGAAGAATGAGTTTGATTTCTTGCCTTTTGTTTACAACTCTGTCATTAATGCTCAGTACAAATTAGGCTATGAATTCGATAGACTATCACCCACTATGAATTAATTGCTTGGTAAAGACTTCGCAACTTAGTGAACTCAAGAATTCAAATTTGCTCTGACCTCGCTCGGTAAAGACTGGTACCGACCTTGCTCATTAAAGACTGATACCGACCTTCCTATGATCTTGTTGTATCTTTGCATGCCGATTTAGATCTTTCTTTTAATTCAGTTCTAGAACTGCTTGAGATTTGTCTATGAGAATATAGTTCCAGTGCTCTCTTGGGAATTTAGTTTGAGTCAGTAGAGCCACCCATTCCATTACTTGGACTGGTTTGCTCGGTAGATTTAGGAATCCACTTTTGTCTTACCTGTTTCCTGACCTTAGTTGCTTCATTCTTCTTTCCATCTTCAACTTCACTAGCATTCATGCAATTTCTGGCTATGTGACCAAGTTTAGTGCATTTGAAGCATCTTACGGTAGTATCTCTTTTCCTTAGATGATGTTTTATGCAGTTCATGCCAATGTGTCCATATTCTCCACAGTAATGACATTTGCACCAGGTGTTGTAATCCCATCCAAACATTGCTTTTATAATTTGTTCTGTTGGATTGAATGTTTTGGATCTGCACTTGGATGCCCTATGACCTTGTTTGTTGCATTTGTGACAATTACCTTTGAATCTTGGTTTTTCCCTGCATTCATTTTCTTTGTGACCGTGTTGATTGCAGTTGTAGCATTTTCCATTGAATTCTACTTTTTCATTGCTCCAACATTTATTTGAAGTATGTCCTATTTTGCCACAATGATTACAAGTAGGTTTCTGATTTCTTTGAGTACCTTGCTTAGAAGATTCACCTTCTCCATTATATCCAAGTCCTACTTTTCCTTTTTGCCTATGAAGATTTCAATTATACAGCTAATCTAGGTCTTCTTGGCTTTTCAGCATTCTTTCATTGATTTGTTTTTCGGTGTTTAGGTCATCCACCAATCTTTGATTGATTTCCTTTTCAGATCTTAGTTCTTCTCTTGTGCTTTCTATTTCTGAACTTAGAGTCATAATTTCCTCATTTGTATGGGAGATCTGATCAATTAGGTTTTCTAACTGAAGGGTTTTATTTTGGACTTCATTGTTCCTTCCATCTAATTCATTTCCATCTAATTCATCTTTCAACTTGTTTCTTTGTTCTAAGATCTCACAAAATATTGCAGAGTGTAGCTCTTGTTCTCTTTTTAATTTTCTCACTTCTTCCTGCAGAGACCCATTCTTTTCTAGGAGTTCTTTGACAGCATTGTTTGCTTCATCTGAGCTATCTGAGGGAAAAAGATCTTCAATCTTTTCTTCAATGTAATTTTGATCATTCATCTGATTTGCAAGTTCCTTCCTTCTTCTTAGGGATTGGGAAAGATGTTCTTTTACTTCTTTAAGTTTAGCTATGGCCATTTCTAGATCTAGCTTTTCATTTTCAATCACCTTGTTCAATTTGAATACCTCCATTGTCCTGGATCTTTGCTCAAGCTAGTTAAGCTTTATCTTGAGAACCAATCCTACTCTGATACCAATTGTTGGAAATATTCAAGAATTAACCAAGTTACTGAGAGGGGAGGGGTGAATCAGTAACTCCAAATTTTCTTTCAATAACAGATGTATTAACATATAGTTTACTTTATCCTTATGCATATAGAAAGCATGAAACTTAAAAGCATTCACAACAATGACACATAGATTTGGTTACCCAGAAACCTTCCAAAAAGAAAGTAAAACTGGGGTGGGGATGAAACCCACAAAGCTTTAGTACTGCAGTATAAAGTTGGTCGGTTAAGGCTTACAATTGATCACTTCTGATGATCTGCCCTGCTAGGAGCAATAAGGACTGTTAGGTCCACCTTGTTAGAGGATTTTTACAAACTTACAAAAGAAGTATGTACTCGGTAAAGAGATTTTACAAAAGACTGTTAAGTCTACTCGGTTAAAGGATTTTAGTACTAATTCACCTGTTAGGATGAAACAGTAGATCTCTTGCTTTGCAACTGGATTGCTGAATGAGATTCGCTGATGTACTAATCACCTTCTATGATGAATTTGACTTTTTTGTTCCTTATACTGTTGTAGCCCTTTGTAATTTGCTTATCTCTACCTTTCTTTCTTTTTCACATTCATACTCATTACAATACATCTTGGTATTTTACAACATTGTTTATATACAAGTCTAAACAATTAATTTCAATTACAAAGTCAGCTTGACAAATAAACATAAGTGCTACTAAGTCGGCCCAAGTGTGGTTACTCGGTTCCTGCTAACTCGGTGACTTTCTGATACTCGGTGTCCACTGCATTACTTGGCATCATCATGCACTCGGTAGAAGTGAAGGCTCGGTACATACTGACCACTCGGTAGGTTTTGAACTCGGTAAATACTGGTGACTCGGTAGACATAATGTTACTCAGTTTACACTGTCCTGCTCGATTTGCACTGTTCTACTCGGTTTGCACTGTTCTGCTCGGTTTGCACTATTCTGCTTGGTTTGCACTGTGAATGCAAATAAGTGTTGTCACTAGTGGCAATCCTGCTTAATGCCAATAGTTGGCATCATTAAGCCTATTAGGCATTCTTCATGGGTTTCTAATTTGGTGCCAGTAAAGAAAAAGAATTGTGACATAAGACTTTGTGTTGATTTTAGGAATTTAAATGCTGCTTCACTAAAGGACAATTATGGACTACCAAACATGGATGCTATGCTGCATAGAGTGACTAGTTGTGAATTGTTGTCTATGAAGGATGGTTTTTTAGGGTACAACCAAGTATTAGTCAAAGAATCTGAACAATTCAAAACTACATTTACTACTTCTTGGGGAACCTATATTTATGTCTGAATGCCTTTTGGTTTGAAAAATGTCAGAGAAACTTTTCAGAGGGTAGTGGATGTTTCTTTCAAAGACTTGATTAATGTCCTCATGGTTGTGTATCAAGATGATTTGATAGCTTATTCCAAGAGGGATGATGATCACTGTAATCACTTGGAAAAGGTTCTAGTCAAGGATTTAGAGTTTGGCATTTCATTGAATCCTAAGAAATGTCAATTTGTTGTTACTGAAGGAAAATTGCTAGGACATATTGTGTCAAAAGAGGAAGTTAGGATTGACCCTAAGAGAGTTGAAGAAATAAAAAAGGTCCCTCCTCCAAAGAACATTAAATGTGTGTAGTCCTTTTTAGGACAAATCAATTTTGTCAGGAGGTTTATTGGTAATTTTGTAGAGCTGGTTCAACCCATAGTTAAGCTTTTAAAGAAAGATGTAAAGTTTGACTTGAATATTAAAGCTCAAGAGACCTTTGAGAAAATCAAACAAATAATCCAAGAAGCTCCCATCCTTATATCTCTTGATTACTCTAAGCATTTTTCTTTATTTTCCTTTGCATCTTTTCATACCATTGCAACAATTTTATTACAGAAAGATGGGGAAGGTTTTGAGCATCCCATTGCTTTTTTAAGCAAGTCATTGCAATCAGCTGAGTTAAATTATGAATTGATGGAAAAGCAAGCTTATGCATTGGTTAAGGCAGTCAAGGCTTTAGACCTTATTTGGTTTGTGCAAAGGTTAATGCATATGTCCCCCATGCTGCAATAAAGGACATTTTGGTTCAGAGTGAGGTCACAAGAAAAAGATGTAAATGGATCAATAGAATCCAGGAATTTGACTTGGAGCTCCATATTACTAAACTTGTAAGGGGTCTGGGACTTGCAAAGTTAATGACAGAGGAGAATATGGACCTTGTACAAGTAAATAATGTTTCCATTGGTGGAGGAACAATTACTAGCATTGAGATGCAACCTTGGTATACTAACATTGTTCATTTTCTTAAGAATGCTAGTTGCCCACAGGAATTGAATGATAATTAGAAAAGAAGCCTTAAATTGCAGGTTCAAAGGTACGTGTTATTGTAGGGTGACTTGTACTGGAAAGACAATGATTTGATTTTTCTCTTGTGTTTGGACAAAGGACAATCTAAAAATGTTTTAAAAGATATGCACTCTGGAATGTGTGGAGGGCATCATTCAGCTAGGGCTACAGCTCATAAAATTCTAAGGGTTGGTTACTATTCACCTATCCTATTTAAGGACACTCATTCATTTGTCTGAAAGTGTGAGCCATGCAAAAGGTTCTCAAAAAATTTGAAATTCTCAAGTGCATTGTTACTAAACCTTGTGGTTGCAGAAGCTCCTTTTGCTATGTGGGGGATGGACTTTATTGGAGAATTTGCTGTGAAATCTAGTGGAGGACATAGTTGGATATTGGTTGGTACTGATTACTTTACTAAATGGATTGAAGAAATCCCAACTAAAAAGGCTACAAGCATAGTGGTAATTGATTTCTTGATGAATAATATAATTACTAGATTTGGTGTCCCATTTAAGTTTGTAATGGACAATGCCATGTGTTTTAGGTCACAAGAATTGACTAACTTTTTCTCACAAATGGGTATAATTCTATCATAGTCATCCCCATACCATCCATAGTCCAATGGGAAAGAAAAATCTAGTAATAAGAGCATTCTGAAAATCTTGAAGAAAACATTGGAAAAAAATAAAAGGAGTTGGCATGTAAAGTTGAAGTTGGCATTATGGGTAGATAGGATTGTAGAGAAAAGAGCTATAGGGAAATCTCCTTTTGAATTGGTGTATGGTATGAAATACAAACTTCCTCTGAATAATTGGTTTCCCATCTACCAATCTATGCAAGAAGAAGAGATGGAAATTAGTGATCCTCTACAAGATAGGATGATCCAATTGGTTGAATTGGATGAGACAAGAAGGGAAAGTCAGAAGGAAAATGTGAAACTATAGAAAAAGATGAAATATCTTTTTGAAAAAAGAGCAAGTGTTAGAAAATTCCAACCTGGTGATTTAATTCTTTAGTGGAATGTCAGAGCTGAAGACAAAGGCAAGCACAAGAAATTTGAGTCCTTGTGGTTAGAACCATATGTTATCCATCAGATTCATGGAAAGGATTCATATTTCTTGAGAAATCTAGATGGTGAAGAACAAGATTTGCTAGTGTATGGACAATTCCTGAAGTATTTCTTCAATTAAATTTCAAGCTTTTCCATGCACAATAGCTCTGTAAATATGTATAGGTGTTTTTTTTTAAGTTGTGTGTTTGCTTCTTGCAGTAGGTCGGTGTTTTGTGGTCTGCCACCTAGAGTTTCTTGGTTACTTGCTATGAACTTGCATTCAAGCATCCTCAGATAGAGCCACTATTGGAGCAATCTTAGGTTTTCTAAGAAAATGTCATTTCTAGTCTTTTCCCTTCCTTTTCTATGTCTCTTCAAGTGTATTTAGCCATTCAAGGTGTTAGCAATTCAAATTTTTCATTACATATTTTCATACTTTTAAAAAAAAAATCTGAAGTATTTACCAAGAGTTCCAGATTCCCCTTTGAAATCCAAGAAGCCCTAATTAACTATCCTTTGGGAAAAAACCTTAGCATTTCTTCATTATAAATAAATACCCTAGGTCGACCTTCTATTGTTCTATTTGCTCATTAATTTTTGGAGATCACTAAAGTCCTTTTAACCCATGTGTTGTAGTATTCCTCTTGGCGAGATCTTTTTCCTAAGTTTTTATCTACCTATCCCAGTGCTTTAATTTTTCCTAAGTCTAAAGCTCCGTGACCTTTAATATTTTCCCCAAGTCCTGATGATAAATTTTCCTAAGGTTTTGGCACTTTATTGAAATGCTTATCTCACATTTAGATCTAACGGTGGTCACATAGCCACAAAGGAAAGATGCAGGGTGATTAACCAATGCAGCATTGCGATAGCCGTTGACTTGGTTGAACAATTAAGCTTCTTTGTCAGGTGGGACCGGTTACCTAGGATTTATCACAACCATCTGATTACAAAGATCTATCGACATACATTCACTAGGCCCAATTAATAAAGGGAGTAATGAACTGACATCTTGCTCAAGATCTAACAGTGGTCATGTTTTCACGGATGAAAGATGATCAAACATTTGTGCTTGTGGTATTGTGACAGTCGTCGATTTGGTATCAAGCCATTGAGATACCACAGTGGGTCCAATCAGAAGGTACTAAAAGCATTGACCATTGGATCTTCCATCTAATGGTAACGATAGGTCTAGTTGTCAGGTGGGTCCAAGATACTACAGTTTTCAAACCACCATAGATCTTTCTTGATCTAATGATTGTCGCATTTCCATGAAGAAAAGATGCATGAGATTTTAACCATTGTGGCATTGTGACAATTGTTGATTCTCTCTTAAGTAAAGATCGGTGGTCTTGATTTAAAGACTAATGAGGATAGTGGGTCCAATTGCCAAGTGTTTTTGATGTGCCTGTTTCCAATTGGTTTCCAGGAAAAGATGGTGTGGCTGGTTATTTTTCAAAGCTCAGTTGACTGTTTTCCAAATTAATGAGAACCACTCAATGTGTCGGGAAGGAGATGAATCGATGGTCACATTTTGAATTTGATCAATTGGTCGTTGCTTCCAGTATTTGAAATGATTGAGGGTTTCTTTCTAGGGTTTGTTATAGTGGACCAGAATACGAAGAAGCTAGATACCATTGAACCAAGAGTAGTAGAAGAGGAATTAATTACACATGGCACCTGATCCTTAATACAGGAAGTGTAACTCTAATTCAGAGAATGATGTATGTTAGCCTGAAATGGTGATCATTATTCATGTAACAACCTTATCTAGTTACTCAGAAATATCATCAGATGAAGATGCCACCTATGAAGATTGAGTATGATGAGAATCAGCTTTTTGTTTCTTGTGGTTTCTTGTCATAATGTAATGTACTTTTGTCTATAGTGCAAGTCACTATCCTGGCTATCTGAAGCTTGTTGCATCTTTTCTCTGAGGATTCCAAGATAGCCAGTGATATAAATAGCAAGTTTTCTTCTTTTGTAAGGGTGCTGAATATTATTTTGTAAAGAGAGCTCTGATAATAGTACTTTAGTCCTACAATTCTCTATCAAGGATGTACTGATACAGTAAAAAATATCAATACAATATACTAGAAATTGTTTGCATGTTTTGTTTGTCTTCATGTATGGATGTTGAATTACTTTATGTATTAAATTGTAAGGCATTTTGATACATTGTTTACAAGGTAGATATAGGGGTTAAGCTTAAGTTTCTTTCAAGGGAAGGGTAAATCTTAAGGGAGATCTTTGAGAATTTATGGTCTGTATAAGAATTTGATAGCAGGATAAGAAAATGGGAGAATGGAGTGTAAGGCACCTCATTTGGGTTTTAGCATTTTTGTTTTGAAGGGTTTTTTGTTGATTGTATATTTTTTGACTCCGATGCCCTGGGATTTGTTGGAGTTGATGAAAAGAAACCCACAGCTCCCAAGAATCCCTGCATGCAAACACCTGTCATAGAAAGAGAGAAAAAACTATGGAGGCATGTAATCACAGATTTGAGAAAGAGAAGCCATGATTGAGAATAACAAATGAGAGAGAAAATCTCAATACAATAATCTATTCTCCATTAATTGATCCAATAAGTGAATGAATAAAATACAAAGAGGGAATCCTTATAAAAGGATACTGAAACCCTAAAGGTGAAAACCCTAAAGAATAATAAGATGCCTAAGTTTAACTTAAGTGTAGAGTATAATAGACTAATAATTAAATAAATTAATTATTAGCTATAATATGACAACTCTAACACCCCCCCTTAAGTGTAACTTAGGGAGAAGCTAAATAACTAAGGACTAAAAGATGCATGAAAACAAAAATGCATGAAAGAACTATGGGTCCCGACAACTAGGCTTGATCAGGTACCTAAATACAAGAAAAAAACTAGATGAAGGAAATAAAGCCTCCAATCTAGGGAAAGTCCCAAAGAAAGGAACAAGAAAGAGCATGAAGCATCTCTGAAGCAAGAAGCTACAAACACTATCAGAAGTAACTATTGGAACCCCCACTTAAATAGTCCATGACTAGGTAAAGAAGACAAAGTCTGAAGAGATGATCAATCAAAGAGGTGACCTCCAAAAGTAGGAATGAACGAGTGTCTATATAGTAGATGAACCATCTCACCAAAATGCATAGGTGCCTAGCCACTGCATTCACCTAGTACATAGGAACAAAAATTGAATACATAGATCACTCAATCAAACCAAGGAAGCAATAGAACCAATAGGTGACCCCCCCCATAATGCTAAACAAGGAGAGGGGGGATAGGAACACTAAAATGTAATGCCAAAAACATCTGCAAGAAGAAGAATCAGGAACACCAACAGTGCGACAGAAGGACAAGCATAGGATAAAGGGTGGTGTCATGGACACACAACATGGGCTAATGTCATGGAAGGTACACTCACTTGACAAAGGTGGATGAGCACAAAAGGCAAAACATCAGAACCCCCCATGGCACTTTATAACTGAGTGTGAGTACAAACAAACACAAGGTGCTTGAAATCCTAGATATGTAGAAGTAGGCACTTTATCTTAGTGCATTTACAGAAAATAAAATGCTACATAAGAGAAGTATACAGTGCTCAGAAGAAAGAAAGAAGGGTGAGCCATAAGAATAGAAGCAGAGATCCTAGGACCTATAGAACCCAAGTAATCTACCAGAGTGCAAAAGTGCAAAACTCAGAGGAGAAAGAACCTGGAGCAGAATCTAGAAAATAAGACCCCTACCACTGCAATGCTCACAGAACCAACTTTCTGACGATATCTGGTTTTCCCAAAAAGGAGTCTGGATGACCAAGATATCGCTCCCAGAAGGAAAAAACAAACATCAACTTTGATAGAAAAAAATTCCATCAAAATGGAAAAATCAAAGAACTAAACCTCTTCCATTGGATCAGGCTTGAAAAGAGCTTTTCAATGATATAAAGAAGTCAAAAATCCGATATCGTATGCTCAAGATACGGCCAAAAGACCACAAGCCACTCCGGAGAACAAAAAGTCAAAAAACATATGCAAAGCACCTCGAGATGTGTGCCAAATTTTTACCTCAAGAAATGTACCAAAAATTTAAAAATGATGCTTCAGGAATTGTGTCAAGTTTTTGCCTCAGGATGCGTGCCAAAAAATTAAAAAAAGTTACCTCAAGGATTGTGCTAAAAATCACTATCTTAGGATGCATGCCAATTTTTGTTTCCAGATGTGTGCCAAAAATTAAAAAATTACCACATCAAGATGCGTGCCAAATCCATACGGCTATGGGCCCAAAAAAATTTGCCTCAAATTGCAAAGTTGTCCAAAATGGACAAATTTTATATGGATTCTAGGGTTTTGGGGCACTCTGAGTGCAACGGTGATGTTCATTTGAGCCCAAAATGACCAGAAACAAAGGTCCCCCCTAAATCAACATAAAAGCTTTTGAACAACACAAATCTAAAGAACACAACCAAACCCTTTCAAATAATGAACAGGGGCATGAAGATCTGAAGCTCTGATACCATGTTGGAGTTGATGAAAAGAAACCCACAGCTCCCAAGAATCCCTGCATGCAAACAACTATCACAGAAAGAGAGAAAAAACTATGGAGGCATGTAATCACGATCTGAGAAAGAGAAGCCATGATTGAGAATAACAAATGAGAGAGAAAATCTCAATACAATAATCTATTCTCCATTAATTGATCCAATAAGTGAATGAATAAAATACAAAGAGGGAATCCTTATAAAAGGATACCGAAACCCTAAAGGTGAAAACCCTAAAGAATAATAAGATGCCTAAGTTTAACTTAAGTGTAGAGTATAATAGACTAATAATTAAATTAATTAATTATTAGCTATAATATGGCAACTCTAACAGGATTTGGCACTAGTTATAGCTTAATTTTCATTTTCACCATCACTAAATCAAATAATCAGTTCATTCTAAGTTTTTTGTATAATTTCATTGTGCATTGTCTATGTTGAGGACATGGATAACTATTGTCATGCTTTAGAGAAGCAGATTTGAAGGGTAAACCTGCCTAAGCTTTAGGCTCGAAGTGAAGAAGGTTGTTAACCTGAATACCTTAGTGTTTAAATTTTGTTAGATGTATCTGTTGGGAAGTGTTAGAGTTGCATATTAGAGGTTTTTGATTCCTGTTTATCATCTACAAGTTTGAGCACTAACACATAGAAACATAAAACACATCATGGATGTGCAATAGGTTACGTGGAAATTCCAATTGATAGGAAAGAATACCAATCCTCTCAAGGATCTCAAAATGTCCAAAAAAATACAACACTAACTTAGAGCCTTTCCTGTAATGAATGGAGCTCTTCCATGACTAAACTCACAAAAACACATGGTCACCTACCAAGAACTAATGATCTAACCTATGGACATCAATATACTTATTTTTTCAATCCTTAGTAGTAATAAAATTCTCTCTAATATGAACCACCTACTACTCCATATCCTAAAGCATCTCAAGACCCAACCCAAAGGTGTATGGCATGGTCAACCATACAAAACCTAAAGATAACACATGCCAAGAGAACTATGGTACCCATTATTATAGGGAAACTCAACCAAGTAAAAATAGTATGCCCAGCTTGGTTTTTGTCTATCACATACATGCAAAGCATGTCGTCAAGAACCCAATTCACCCACTCTGGCTAACCATTAGTCTCAGGGTTATATGATGAGCTAAAATTGAGTTGTGTTCCCAAAGCATGTTAGAGACATATTCATAATGTAGAAATAAATATTAGATCTTGATCTGAGATGATCTTGTGAGGAATCCCATGCAACCAAACTATATCCTCCTTAAACAAATTTTCTACAAAATCAATAGTATAAGAATCTCCCATGGGAGAAAATTGAGCCACCGTAGACAAGTTGTCCATAATGGCATCATGATGATGTGATGAAATAGGTAGTCTAGTAATAAAATCAATATATATAGTGTCCCACTTCCACTTGGGAATGGAATGTGGCTACAAAAGACTTTTTGGATGTTGATTTGTTTCCTTCACTCTCTAACACTCAAGACATCTAGCTATGAAATAAAAAACATAACACATCATCCCTACCCAAATGTACAATTATCTAAGGTCAGCATGCATCTTCTTGATGCAAGGATGTGTGCAATACAAAACATAATATGCCTAGAAAAAACTAAAGAACAAATATCACCTAAGAATAGGACATAAATGCACATATGGTGTTTCAAAATTCCATCTAACTCCAAAGAGTAACTTGAAAACTAGCCTGGAAGGATATGTCTAGACTTAATATCTACTCTAACTTCCTAATATCAAGTGTTGCTACGTAAAGCCTTAAGAATATGGCTACACAAATCTACACCAAGAGACAAAACTAAGATCTCATGCATTCTCCTACTCAACACATCTGCAATTATATTTTACTTCCCCTTAATGTAATGAACGTCAAAATCATACTCACAAAGGAACTCCATCTAATGATATTTTCATGCATTAAAGTTTGACTAGTAAAGATATAATGCAAGCTATAATGATCTTTGTGCAACTCAAACCTATGACCCAAAAGAAAATGCCTGAAGCACACTTATGCATGCACAACTATCACTAACTCTAAATTATAGGTGGCACATTTCATCTCATGATCCTTGAGCTTATGGGACTCCTATGAAATCACTCATCCCTCTTTTATAAGAATACACTCTAATGATGCATCAGTACACACAATGAACTCACCTGCAGGATTTGGTACTGCCAAGATAGGTGCACTAGTCAACCACTCCTTAAGAGCTTGGAAATTTGTCTCACACTGAATAGACCAAACAAAATTATTCCTCTTTCTCTTAAGAGAATTTATAGGGTGTTCCAATCGACAAAATTCCTTCACAAATTGGTGGTAATAACCCACCAAACCCATGAAATAAAAAGCTCAAGAAAACTAGTTAGTGTTAGCCAATCCATAATGGATTGGATCTTTGAAGGATCCACAATAATACCCTCTCTTGAGATGATATGGCCCAAATACCTCACCTTAGTCAATAAGAACTCACATTTGTCTAGGTTTCCAAATAATTGATGGTCATGAAGACACTGCAAAACTGAACATAAATGGCCCTCATTCTCCTTTATAGTCCTTGAATACACTAAAATTTCATCTAGAAACACAAGGACAAAATAGTCAAGATAGGTATGAAACACACTGTTCATCAAACTCATTAAAATTTATGGTGCATTTGTCAACCCAAAAGGTATGACCATAATATTATAGTGCCCATATCATGTGTAAAATGTTGTAAGATGAATCTTAGCATCATGGATGTGAAGCTGATGGTATCTCAACTTAAGATCTATCTTCAAGAAGAATCTAGATCCCTTTATTTGATAAAAAAAAAATTCACCATTCCTTAGCAAGGGATCTCCACTATCACCTTATTCAACTACTGATAGTCAATGCACAATGCAAGGATCCATCCTTCTTCTTCACAAAGATGATTGGTTCTCCCCAAGAGAAAATATGGGGATAAATATGACCCTTGGCCAACAAATCCTCTAACTGCAAATGGAGCTCACTCAAATTTTGAGTTCACATATAGTAAGGTGTTTAAGAAATAGGCTTAGATCTAGGAATGAGATCACTACAAAAATATTTGTTGCACTAAGGTGACATACATGGGATCTCACTTGACAACACATCTATAAACTCATGAAGAAGTAGGTGATCATAAAGAGATACCACTTTACTCTTAATCTCATTAATGTCATTAACAAAGACTAATAACAATTGACAACACTATCACATACTCTACTTCAACTATGTGGTTATGATCATGTGAAGTGAAATAGGTCTCTCAACCTCTAAAATCTCAATACATCCACTTATTTCATCCACACATTATACCAACTTGGACCAACAATCCATACATATCTGGTGGGAAGCTAACCAATCAATACCTAAAATAGTATCATATAAAACCAAGTGTAATATATGAAGATTTACAGAGATGGTGAAGGTTCCCAAATTTAACACACGGGAATAAATGAGAGATTCCATAACCACCCTAGAACAGGTGGCTAACTCAACCTTTTAACTATCAACTTGTCATGCTGACAATAGCCCACATTAGTCAACAAGAAAAGGATAAATAAATAAATTTGAAGTACCATAATCAAACAAAATTGAGGTAGATATACTATTTAACACACTTGTAGTCTCAAAAATGGTGCTCTAATGCTCATCTTAATAGTTATCAACCACCACAAATACTCCATGGGATCTACCTGCATTACCAACAGCAAGCTTAGAAGTAGCCTTCCTCTGACTAGTTCAACAAATAACTCTTTTAGGAAATGAAACTAACATATGACCCTAACAGCCACAAGAGAACCATGTCCCCATACGATAGACATGCCCTACAAAAGATGCACTAGACAAATTGAAACTACCTTTTCTACCACTCTATTGCACACTTTGAATTAGGTGATTATGTTGGGACTACCTCTCACAATACCATTTACAACCTCTAGATACTAGGGTACCTAAAAAATGACCACTCTACTCGCCCTGAGAATATTTTTTCCTATGGTATTGTTGATGATTGCTCCTAGGTGGTGTTGAATATGCTCTGGAAGAACTTGTGGGCTATACTTGAGTAGTTTGTGTACCTAGTCTATATGTTTGTGCACTATGAGCATGTGTGCATATCCTACTACCATAAAACTTATCCATATTATCCACAACCATCCTAACTTTCTCAATGATGATAGAAAGAGTCCTAGGTTCGTAAAGATTAATGTCTCTAGTGATACAATCATTAAGGCCACAAATAAATTTTTGTACCCACATAGGTTCATTGTGTAAATAACTAGAATGTTGTCTCAGCTCAAAGAACCTATTCTCATTATGATCCACTATCATAATTCCATAACTAATATGGTGAAAATCACCTGACATGCCTATCGGTAGTGGTCACAAAGGAAATTCTCTCAGAATTGCTCTCAAATATCTCCCAAGAAATAGTTTCAATATCCAATTAGAGATTCTTCTCCTCTATACTCCACCAAGGATATTCTTCTCCTCTATTCTTTACCATCCTATTGTTTATTAATAATGTCATATAGAAAGGATTAATTTGGGATGGGTTCTTGGTTAATGTGGTACCCAGATATACCTACAACATTGGTCACCCCTCTTCACCATTTCATGATTTTGACTCCTATCTTGCTTCTTAGGGATACTATATAAGAGTGTTATAGCACTTTCCCTATATTCAAGAAACCTCATCATCTCAAACAGTGAAATAGACACATTCATTTGTGACAAAGAACTTGTAATATCAAATGATAGTGTATTTAAAACCTGCATGGGCTTAACTAATTCAATATTTTTAGATGTTTCATTCCTTTGAGTCTTCTCAAGATTAATATTATTATATATTAATTATGTTGGTATATCATTAGATTATTTTCTCCTTGTGGTGGTAGAATCCTTTATATTGTGGCCTTGTTCTTTTTTAAAAAATATCACATTGTTGCATTATTATGGGTTTAAAATTCTATTGAAGGTTTTAATTACTTATGGCCAGAGCTACTACTACAACAATAATGGGCTTTTTTTTCCTCTTATCTAGGTCTTCTTAGTTCAAGGACGATGTGCTTATTTGTGCAATGGTTGTCCTCACAATCTATAAATACTTCTTGAGACTGATATGATTAATTTCTTTCAAAGTTAGCATCATAATCATATCCATCCTTTGATAAATCATAACCATCATCAATACCAAAAATATTAATTGATAATGTATTAATTATTTGATCTGGGTTATACTTGTTATACTCTAATTTTTCTTCCTATAAACTTTGGGCTACAACACATTATAATGGAGAATGAGGTAAATTGCATGCTAAGGACCTTGGATTTTCTTCCACCATATGATTTCCTTTCCTTTTTAGGGATTTAGGTGGATCTCTATTTGAATTATGTCTATTTCCATGCTCAATTGGTTTCCCATCTTTCCAAGTAGTGTTATATGTCATGTCATGGAGTCTCAATATTTTATTTATATGAAAGTGTGATCTCTCTAATCTGCCTACCTTTTGTGATAACTCTTTTTTAAGGTATTTATGACTTTATCCATTTTGTCTTCTTTATTATATTTTTGCACCTTGGGATTGTGTAACCTAGCATCTTCTCTTCTTCTAATTTTATGAGAGGCCTTCCTATTGTTCTCGATTGTCATTACAATTTTACATGCTTCCTATAAAGAGGATGGTTTTTCTAACCTTATCAAATAAATAGTCTTAATCTCACAAGTTTCCATATAGAAGACCAAGCATATTGGATCCATAGGCTTTATATGGTATTAAAAAGCTTATTGAATATCTTGTTAAAGTCTAGTACCGGTTCATTGTATCACTTTTATACACTTGTCAATTCATGTATGGAAAAATCAGGGTCATTATGGTCTCCATATACCTCCAAGAATACTTTCTTAAATTCTGACCATAGGCTAATTGATTAATCAAGTAATCCTCTATATCATTCTCTTGCATCATCAGTTAAGGATTACATAAAAAAAAATCATATACACATCCTCATGTCATACATGAAAACTATCCAACATATTTTAAAATGCACTCACATGATTTTTTTCCTATTTCAGCATTATTTCCACTAAACATAGCTACAACATATCTTAGTTTATTTGTTATGTCATTAGGATATCCTACTATTCCTATAAAATCCAATTTCCTATATCTATCTACATGCATGGGACCTCGTGCAAAAACATGCTACCTTTGATATTCCTATCCATGAATGCTATGTTGATATTGATCTTGATTTATTCTCTTTTATTAGTAATTATGGTTGGGCATTTTTGGGTGGTATAGCTAATAATGTGCATGATAAATTGGTTGGCCAATGTCATCATACTAATAGGGTCTATATTTATATCCTTGTTGGAATTGATGATTTATAGGAGGAGGGGGTTAGTATTATAGGTACCCACCTTGCATAGTGTCTTGGTTGTATTCATCATATAGGAGATTATTATTAGGTTGATGATAACCTTGGTTATTCCAACCCATTTGTCACAGAAGCCTTTCAATTGTTCTTCTTGGCATGTTTGTTCTCCCTTTATTAGATGTTTGAGATTTAGAGTCTTGTAATTGTCAATGTATAGGAGTATCATTTTGTTCACGACAGACACTTGGTAAATAAAGCTTAGCTATGTGTAATCACATGAAAATGGACAAGATCAATTCGAGTGAGAAACCAAGGAAAAATCAAAGCAATAAAATCAAATCAAGCTAAAATCAAAGAAAAATTACAATCAAGCCATAATCCAAACTTAATTGAAAATCAAAAGCCAATAAATCAATTTAAATATAATAAATCAATAAATTGTGCAATTAATCTAATTTATTGTATAGTTTAATTTAAATCAAATCAACCCATTTAAGGGGTGCACATGGCTAAACAAATTAAATAATTTCAATTAATAAATCCTAATTTTCCCTCAACACCGCATGGGAGGAAAATGTCTCAACCAATAGGATTTAAGGATCAAGCTCACATGGATCAAGCTCAAAATGAATCTCAATCAAACATAAGGTGAGAGAATCTTGGCCACCTATTGGAGCTCAAGATTTTGGAGCTCAAAATTTCATGCTATGTTTTGAGTCCAATTTCAAAAAAAATTCTAAGTGTAAGATCAGTGTCTTGAAAATCATTAAAAGATGCCTAGTTTGAGTGCATTGAAAAAGGGGCCTATTGTTTTTCATGATGAGTCACTTGGATAGGGTGTTCATCACTATAATTTGACATATTTAATAGGTTTTAGGTCCTATTTTTCAGTTCTAACATGTTTTAGAAGTGGTCATTTGAAGGTGTTCCTGAAAATCTGCATTCAGTGTATTTCCCGATTTTTACTAAATAGTCCACTTTGGAAGAATGCATCTTTTGCCCAGTGATTATTCATAACATATAGGTTGTTGCATCATGTTTTAGGAATGAAAGAGAGTTTCCATACCCATTTTCAGCTCCCCATGTGCCCATTTGGCCTATTTACCAGAGCCATTTCATTTGCAGATTGTTAAGTTTCACAGAAAGTGCATTGTCCAATTTTCTAAGTGACCTACTTTGAGGTCTCCTAGTTCACACTCTGTTCGAGGTCAAATATAATTGAATGTTGTGCTACATTTGAAACCTAGAAGTGTACTTTCCTAAAGATTTTTGAGTCTCTGCCAATCCATCCGGTCATTTTCCTAAGCCAATTCTAAACCCAATTTCTACATAATTCACTATTTTTATCCTGAATCTTTTTAATAGGCTGACTTTGGTGTTTATTTGTTTTTCACCACTTGATCTTCTGAGTGATAAAATGATGGATTCATTTTCATTATGTGGGGGTGAATCAATGTCCAAGTTTCTAGATTTTGAAGGTTTCAGTTGATAGGTTTCAAGTGCCAATTCTAAAGGTGACTTATGTTATTTTGGTAGTGCGGACAAATTCAGTTTTATGAATGGCCATGTTTGATCGGTGATATCTTTGGGCTCAAGTCTTTTGGTGCAATCTTATTTGGTGAGTGTACTTACATGTTTAAAAAGAATTCAAGTTCTTATCAATGTCTTCTTGTGAGGTCCCTTAGTCAATTTTTGAGGCTGTGTCTTAAGGCCAATTGTGGTTTTTTGGAAACCTTGCAGTGACACGATGAATGGTTGTGATTGACATTTTGACACACTATGGTTTTTCTCACTAAGTGGATGCATTTTGGATGAGTAAGAGGTAAAAATAGTGTTTAAAATGTTAATTTTCAAGTTGAGCTCCCTAGTTGATGCTTATTTCAAACAATAAAAGGGCACCTAGTACGCACTTTAGTGTCGGTGTTGCGCTTATTCTTCAACTTGGTATCCCATGTGTTTCAATGAGCTAAAGTTTAACACAGAGTGGTGGTATGTGCCATCATGTTAAAGGTACTTGAAATGTTTGGAGAAGGCAGTAAGATACATGAAAAATGAGTGGAGGCTACTGGTATACAACGTGAGTGGGTGCTTAAAGTTCTAAGCATTCACACTAAAGGGATTTCATCTAGAAAAACACATATTGAGGTTTCCATTCCTTGTTTGAATGATGTGTGAGCTGGTTAAGAGGATATGCAATGGATAAGGGGCATCTCACAAAAGATATAATAGAATACGTGAGTCTGCTAGTGCTTGCAGGGCATTGTGTAAGTATTAGAGGGAAGACCAGTGTTTGAAAAGAGTGGACATGCATGGCTGGAAGGAGTACGCATTATTTTGAATGGGTAAGGCATGGGAAATTCCAAATAAAAAAAATGCATGGTACGCACTAGTTTGGAGTGTGTGTGCCATTTGAAATTGGCAGCACATAATACAAGTGGCTAGTGTGTGACTAAATAAATGAAACGATGCAATTTGAAGAGGAGTTGCACAATACAAAACCAATGTGTGGAAGAAAGAAATCTGCAAGGCATGTGAATGCCAGAAGAAAGAAGTTTTTGCACATTCTTTTAGATTTCCAAATATAGTGTTGGGTGTGTGAGAGGCCAAGGGGTCTACATGGAGGAAAAAGGAGACAATCCATACATTGTGCGTGAGACATGGAGGCCTGTAATTTAAGCCAATTCAGCATAAAAACAAAGGAGCACCAGCGTTGAAAGAGGCACATCATACTTTATTTTTTTGTGTGTGCTATGCACCACAAGAAAAGCCAACGTAAGATAGTAGGTTCATGTGCAAGATGTGTTAATAAAAAAAGGTGAACTGGAAAAGAACATCAAACAAAGACAAGAGGAGTTAGAGAGAAATTACCAGGTAAGAGAGTTCATGTTTCGAAAAGAGAAACAAAAGGAAATGTAGTATATCAATGCTCAAAAGGAATTTTCAAATAAAGAATCCCAAGAGATGAATTGAACATGGTTGAGCTAGTGTTAAAATGCAAAGCTCACGCATAGGCCAGATAATGCTCATGCACAACTAGAAGGTAGAGAAATATGATGGGTGTGCATGTGGGTTTATCCCACATGCACCCCAAATTAATTTTTAAAGGTTTTAAATACACTGGAACCTAGAGTACATGTAAAGTTAGAGTACATGTAAAGTAAAAGAGAAAGAGGTAGTTGTGTGGCCTCTTCCCTGTGGGCCCACCCAAAAGTGCATGCCAGCTGGGCACTATAGACAAATTTTTAGTAAAGTATTTTAAAACTCAAAAATTTAGTCCCACATTGGCTGGGAGAGGCAAATTTCAAGAGTTTATATGCCCAAACACACACATGAGAGATTGAAGTAAAGAGTAGGAGGCTCTGTAGGTGTGCGCATGTGGAGGTGCCTTGGGAACCATGTCGAGGGGCCAGAGACAAGTCTATTTTGCATATAGGTGGCAGCAATAGCAGGACATAGGTGGACATGTGGTGCTTAGTCATGCATTCATAGAATGGAATGGCAATTAAGGAAATGATTTGGAGAACCAACGGGCGGTCAGTCACGCATTCGCTAGATAGCTGGCGGTTAGGACCAAACATCAAGCGATCTAGAGAGGCTTCACTCGCGTGATCGCTGGATAGCTGACGGTTAACCCCAAACACTCAATGAACCAGAGAATTGCATAGTCACTAGATCTCATGATCTTGGCGGTCAAGGTAAGAAAATTCAGAGATCATGAGAATGAGTCCAGTCGCCAGTTTGCTAGATAAACCCTAGGTTAGAAGAATGATCCAGAGATTTAGAGAATGGTCTATTCACATGATCTCTTGATTTGACCAGGGTTAAGGATTTCATCTAGAGATCTAGAGACTGAGAAATTTGCCCAATCTCCAAACCAAGAGGTAAGTGTCAGGGTTAAATCTTACCCAATCGACTAGCGACAAGTGTCATGCTCTGGTGGTTTATGTGGTAAAGTACAATAAACAAAGTATAGAGGGGAAATTTAAATGCAAAATTAAAACAAAATTGCATAGTCCAGATGATAGAGATTAATTCAAAAATTTAAAATGTGAGTATGCCCATGAAAATAATGCTTGGAGCCTTAATTTTTATCCAAATATAGGCATGTTATATGTTTCTGGAAATGGTAAAAGATGAGCAATCCAATGGCAATGATTATTTTTAGTTTCAATTTAGTGGGAGAGAGTAGTATGGGCTGGCATTTCAAATCAAATTAGTTGAAGGGAAATGATTGCAAGCATGTTGATTAGTTGAAGGAGAATCAAATGAAGATCAATTTGCAGATCAAGTGTGGAGGAATATTGGAGATAATTTGGCTAAAATGGGCAGCTGCCAGTTCTATGTAACTGACTTCCTTTTCCTATATCTCTAGTTTTTCTCTCCATTGTTAAGGATGATGAAAAATTTACAGTAAGGAGAGGCTTTGGCTCGATTGTTGAATTTTGGGAATGTTTGTCAAAATTGGAATGTATTGATACAATGAAATTCTACTTGAATACATTTGAATTCCCTTGCATATCTTGGTTGTCTTTTTGTCTAAATTCTGAAGCTTTTGTGTGTTGAATCTGTAAGGCAGTTTTAGTGCACCATTTACAAGGTATCTATGAAATTAGTCTCTAGTTCCTTTCAAGGAAAGGGTAAAATCTTAAGGTTAATTTCTGAGAGTTTGGGATTTTTGCAAGAAATTGATGATTAAATGTGTTTAAGAGAGGGTGATTTGTAAGGCATTTCATCTAGGTTCTAGATGTGTTTTACTTAGAAGTTTTATGTGAATGTATGTTCTCTTTCTGACTCTCTTCCCTAGGATAAGGCACTGGTCTATCCTCAATTTGCAAGAATTTCATCATCACCAAAACTTAAATGACCATTTACTTTCATGTATGTTTGAAGGGCTGAGAAGATTAGGTTTGTATCAAGGATATAAACTAATGTTGTAACTCTTTGAAGAAGTAGATCTGATAGGTACACCCACTTGTAGCCAAAAGCTCAAAGTGAAGAAGGACTTGGTCCTTGTTAATTAGTCTTTTTCTTGCTAGATTCAGGAGTTTAGGAATCACAGAGTTCCATTTAAGCATTCAGGGCTTGTGTTAGGATTTAGCAAGAAAAATCACTAACACCACCCATTGTGTCTCTTTGTCCCAAGCTTTGAGGAAAATCCATTTAAATTGTCTCTAAAGGTGGAACCATGGACTTAACCTCAACTCAACTCCACCACCTACCCTTGCCAAAATCTATAAAAGAAAGGCATAAATCACTCAATTATTATCCACAAATCTGAGAATACCATCAAACCTCTTGCATTTTTGTGCTAGGAAGGCAAATTTAGTACTAATTAAGGCTTAATTTCATTTGGAATTGAATTCTTAGTTTGCATATCATTTAATTCTCATTTTAGAGTTGTCACTAATGGAATCTTTTTGAGAGCTTTGCATTAGCAAATCTAAATAGAGGTCCATAGAGTGCTCAATTGTCATTTATTTTCTTAAATAGCTTACTCTTTGTGGTAATTTAGTTATTATTTTCATCTATTTGCAATACTAACCCTATGAAGGTTCTTTTCATAGCACACAAAATGAAACCCACCGTGGGGCATTAGGCCTTATTATTTTTAAAATTCAGAGAAATCATATTTTCTTGCATATTCATGTGTTTTTCTCTATTTTATAGGTTCTGCAGCACATTTGAGACTTTCTACAGTGCATACAAGGTTATAAGCAACGCATCCAATGCTTGAAACAATGCTTCCATGACAAAGTTGTGTGCCTTTGCACAACCAAACAGTGCATTTGATCTTTCTAGAATCCTATCTACTTCTCTTTTAAAGCATATACCTGAACTACAGAGTGCTTTTGAAGGATTCTGTTGCACATTTAATGTTTTCTTTAAGCACATTTTGTTATTAAAACAATGCTTTCAATTTCTGTCTCTACGCTTTTGATTTTTTCCCCAACACTTTCAATAAATTTAATAGCATGTTTAATAAGCTCTGCTATGGTTTTGATTAAATTTAAATTTTGCAGAATCTAACTTTTGGGAAATGAATTTTCTGTGGTTTCAAAATGATAGGTCATAAAATGATTAAAAATCTAGATACTAGATACAATAGTGAGGACAAAGCTTTAGCCAAACGTATCAAAATTGAGAACATAGCTCATATTAAACAAGTTTTGGAGAATTCATAGCAAGAAGGTGAGGTATATGAATGATATTTGCAAGTTATAGAAGCCTACAAATCAAAATTCATATCTCTAAATTGGATTTACATGCCTTAATCAATTTTAGTCAAAATTTGGAAAATAAGGCTTCGATTTCAATTTTTGTTGTTTTTCTTCATATTTATTGTCTGTGTTGACTAAACTTTGGAGAGGAGACAAAGAAGAGGGAATGATCGTCGCTAGGTGAGTTAAAATCATGACAAAATCCATTAAAAATGCCCGTAGCCTTTGCTATCTTCAAATTGAGGTAAGCCTAAACTTGGTCAATTTTTCCTTAAATTGTGGCCTTGTGATTTTTGCTAAAATCTAGTAATTAAACCAGCATAAAGGATAAATCAAGCATTTAATCAATAACACCTTGTTTGTGGAGGAGAGTAGAAATACTCAATTCCCATTAGTTAGTGGGTTTGGATAATCGATCATTGTTAATCATGCTTGGGAAGTAAGAATCGATAGGGATATTCTCTTCATCTTTTTGGTGAATCAAACTCCTAAAACCTATTTCTTAATTCCATTTATTGCTTTACAAATTAACATGCTAGATCTTTAGTGGGCTTACCTCCTGAGATTTGCCTTAACGAGGCCGGTGAGAGGGACAGCCCAAAGTGGGATACAATTTCCTTTGCCGCAATAATCCAACCCACTATAAAAAGAAATGCATTCATCGTTAATGGGGTCGATGACAAAAATATATTAAGCTTCGAACTTCTTAGAGTAGTCCTTCGGGATTGCACAAAACTCCAATATACCGGTGGTGGGAAGCCTCCTAATTTTGGGGGGATGAAAATTAATGTCCATTTTGAATGAAATCTTGATTAAATACCTTGTTAACTTAAAAATCCTACCTTGTAAAGCCATGCATACAAATCAATTTGACAACTAGGTAGATTGCTTGGAGTTACTTTTTGTGAAAAACCCGTGATAACGTTCTTACATAATCAAACACTTTTTTTGTAGAGGGTTTAAAAAGAACAAGTGTATTTGTGGTTTCTTTGTTTGAAGATACATAGAACAAGTGAGAAACATCTATTTTACAAAATCAGCTTATACTTTTAATATCTTCATAAATAGAACAATCACCAAGTTTGGGAAAAGCAGTTTCAAATCAAACCTTTGTTGATGCTAGTTTCTACATGGTCTCATAGACTTAAACTATCTTTACAAGAAGATAACACTTTCATAGCAAGAGAGGTCCCTGAATTTGAATCTCAAACTTCTTTCATAAATCACAACCTAGGGAATAGTCTCCCAAACCTTTTTGAAAAGAGAGTTGACCAAATAGATAGAGACGCAAAAAATAGTGATTACCTTCATGGGGGATATCATAGAGAGAAAGGAACAAATAATCATAAAAACATTAACCGAGAAAATCATGAGCCTAAAGAAACAATCGAAGACAAAGCCAATAGGGCAGCTCAAGATCTCGAGTTCCTTGAAGTTATGGATAAACTTATAGAGATAAATAGGGAAATATATTTCCTTAATTCAGCCCTATCAGGGGTGAAACTTCCTCATGACTATGATGTTGTCGCACTTAAGAAAGATGACGAAGAGGATAATCCTATAGGTGCTATGAATAAACAATTGAAAATGTTTCAAGAACAAATTGATACAATGAAGAAAGCGGCCAAACCTAAGCCATTTTCCATCGAGGCTTTGTGCCCATTTCCCTTTGATAAGAGCTTAGTTATGACACCTTTCCCACTAAATGTGGTTTTCCCCCAAATATGACAAATACATGGGTAAATCAGACCCACAAGACCATCTTAGAGAATTTTGTGCTCTAAGTATCAAATTCATGCATGACACAACCTATTTAATGAGGCTTTTCCTGAGAAGTTTAGTAGGCCAAGCCATGGAATGGTTCTCAAAACTTCCACAAGGGACTAAAACATTTGAGGAATTAGCTTCAAAATTCGCAACTCATTATTCCTATAACATAGAGCATGAAATCAAGATTTTTATTGGTGTTTTTAAACCACAGTCTTGGTTTATCATTGTGATTGTTGGATCCCTTATTATTATTATAATTAGAGTTATTGTTATTGTTGGTATTGGTATAGGTTTTATTATCTTTGAATAAATTGATTTCACCTCCTTTAACCAACACTTCTTCAATTTTGATCCCATTTTCAATGATATTTTCAAAAGTAGGGGGACATTGAAGTTGGAGCCTACAATTCATCTCCATATTTAAATTATTCATAAATATTTCCATCTTTTCTTTCTCGGGTATGCTTCATGGATATCGTACAAAGACTATTCTCCACCTTTGGAAAAACCCTAGAAAAGACTCACCATCTCGTTGTTTAGTATCACATAGATTAAGCATGGTGATTTCATGCTCTATGTTATAGGAATAATGAGTCATGAATTTTGAAGCTAATTCATCAAATGTTTTGATCCCTTGGGGAAGTTTTGAGAACCATTTCATAGCTTGACCTCCTAAACTCCTCAGAAATAGCCTCATTAAATATGTGTTTTAATGCATGAATTCAATACTTAGAGCACAAAACTCTCTAAGATGGTCTTGTGGGTCTGATTTACCCATGTATTTGTCATATTTGGGGAAGACCACATTTAGCGGGAAAGGTTCCATAACCAAGCTCTTATCAAAGGGAAATTGGTAGAAAGCCTCGATGGAAAATGGTTTAGGTTCGACTACTTTCTTCATTGTATCAATTTGTGCTTGAAACATTTTCAATTTTTTATTCATAGTACCTATAGGATTATCCTCTTCCTCATCTTTCTTAAGTGCGGCAACATCATAGTCATGAGGAAGTTTCACCCCTGACAGGGCTAAATTAAGGAAATATATTTCCCTATTTATCTCTATAAGTTTATCCATAACTTCAAGGAACTCAAGATCTTGAGCTGCCCTATTGGCTTTTTCTTCGATTGTTTCTTTAGGCTCATGGTTTGCTCTGTTAATGTTTTCATGATTGTTTTTTCCTTTCTCTTCATGGTATCCCCCATAAAGGTAATCACAATTTGGTGCATCTCTATCCATTTGGTCAACTCTCTTTTCAATGATATCGAAAGGTAAAGGATACAGGCCTCAAACACCTAGCTTCTAAAGCTAAGCTTGCAAAAGCAAGTTTAAACACATCAAATATCAAAATCATCACATATTGAATCATCTTAAGTCAATAAAACAATCAAACCTAATCAAACCACAATCAATTTTCCTAATTCTATTTAGAGAAGATGGAAAATTTATCATTATCCATCATCTAAATCAAGATTGACCATCAAACATTCAATATCAAAATGACTTGAAATGACATCACATGACTCGCTATCAACAAGAATCCAAAATCTAAGTCAATTGATACATTGACGATAGCAAACGGATCAGAAAACTGATTCAAAGGCTCACAAATTTGACCAACTAGGATATACACGCTATTTAATTGCTTAAATGCACTGAAAAATAAATGCACAACTTAAAACATCAAACGCATAGGGAAACTTATTGTATGCACTACAATAAAGTGTACGTGTTGCAAGATATGGTACATGTTGTACGAAACCCCTATAGGCGCTACTAAAAGTTTTAAATGCACAATCAAATGTGAAAGAGCTACAGAAAAGGGTGAATGTGAAACATGCCCTAGTTTTAGCATTTGTAAGCACTATTAATAGTTTAAATGCACTATGGAAAACCACGGATGCACTATAGAATTTTTGTATGTGCTATTAAATTGTTTAAATGCGCTATTTCATTTTAAAAATGAAAAAATATAGTTTTTGATCAAAAAATCTAAATTTTTCAAAATTAAATACAAAAATTAGACAAGTTGTTGGGGGTACATACTGGAGGTCCATAGCTAGGTGGACGCTAATATTGACAACCTCACTCAAACTTATGCTCTCGAATCGGGATCATCATCGCGAAAAAGCTCAAAGGGGTCAAAGTGAAAAAGTCAAAAGGGAAGGTGAAAATGAATCATAAAAATGACCTTTTACCCCTTTATAGCCCATTTTGACCTAAAAGAGACGCAGTTTAACAGAAAATAACCAGGAACCTAATTTAAATACCTATTTTGCCATTTTAGGGGTATTTGTCATCGCTGCATCATAATTACATTATTGTAAATCAAATTGAAATTTTCTCATAATGAACTATTTTTCCACACTAATTGATCGAAAATGCAATATCTTTCACCAGGATCAAATTTCATTTCATTTTTGAGGGGTCATACACTCAAAAAATTAGGACCAGCATCATAATCATCAAATTAGGAGCATAACATCAAATCAGAGCTTAATCTTTCATCAAAAAAATTTCTCTTATCAATCAAGTGGGGCATCAAACATCAAATCATATCGAATCAAACATCATATCAAGCGACCTATCATCAGAATGATCATCAAAGACTTAGAATCAATCATAAATTCATCAAATCTATCATCAAGATCTACATCTTTTATCAAATATCGAATTGAGCATCATCTAATAAGTGGCTTCACATCAAAATGATCAGGACATTCTTTGAATCGATACGCTTCGCACATCGATTCAAAGAGGGGCATTTGTAATCACCTGAAAATGGACAAGATCAATTCGAGTGAGCAACCAAGGCAACATTAAAGAAATAAAATCAAATCAAGATAAAATCAAAGAAAAATTGCAATCAAACCATAATCCAAATTTAATTGAAAATTAAAAGCCAATAAATCAATTTAAATCTAATAAATCAATGAATTGTGCAATTAATCTAATTAATTGTATAGTTCAATTTAAATCAAATAAACCCATTTAAGGGGTACACATGGCTAAAAAAATTAAATAATTTTAATTAATAAATCCTAATTGTCCCTCAACACCACATTGGAGGAAAATGCCTCAACCAATAGGATTTAAGGATCAAGCTCACATGGATCAAGCTCAAAATGAATCTCAATCACACATAAGGTGAGAGCATCTTGGCCACCCATTTTGTCTCTTTGTCCCAAGCTTTGAGGACAATCCATTTAAATTGTCTCCAAAGGTGGAACCATGGACTTAACCTCAACTCAACTCCACCTGCTACCCTTGCCAAAATCTATAAAAGTAAGGCATAAATCACTCAATTATCATCCACAAATCTGAGAATAGCATCTAACCTCTTGCATTTTTGAGCTAGGAAGGAAAATTTAGTACTAATTAAGGCTTAATTTCATTTGGAATTGAATTCTTAGTTTGCATATCATTTAATTCTCATTTTAGACCTTTCACTAATGGAAGCTTGTTGAGAGCCTTGCATTAGAAAATCTAAATAGAGGTCCATAGAGTGCTTAATTGTCATTTATTTTCTTAAATAGCTTATTCTTTGTGGTAATTTAGTTATTATTTTCATTTATTTTCAATACTAACCCTATGAAGGTGTTTTTCATAGCACACACTATGTTCAATGCTTCTTCTAATAATCCTTTATTTTTCCCACCCAAATTTAACTTATGTACTGTACATCATATAAATTATGTAATTGATCGTTTGTCTATTTCTCATTATGTTAAGTTTGTTCATCTAGATTAGGCACATTTGTGTGATCATCTTCTGATTTCTTACTTGACATTCCCAGAGAGGTGAAACTGGGAGGAACATTTAATGTCCTTTGCCTAATTGTATTGTGTTGATATTCCTCCCATAGGTTTTTTCTCATTCTCTCCCTATATGTCTTATTTACATGGGTGAAACTCATTTCTTCATCTGACATTGTCTAAAAACTTTGTTCATGGACCCTTGTGGGAAAACTATTTTCATCATAAAGGAATTTAGATTGTCCAATTTCTCTATCTGGAAATCTCCTTGCACTTTCAAATCCCATTTGACTATTTTTAGGACTACAATTTTATGTATTTTCTCATTTTTTTCTATTCTTGTTCCTCTCCTGGTCTAACTCCAAATGTTTAATGGGATTCCCTCATGTTAAGGATCTCCTACCAGCAATACACAAATGAGATTTAAAGAACTACAAACTTAGATGGCGTTGACTAGTTGTTTTAGCTAGGTAAAAGTACAATGTTGTGTCACACTTTTATACAAGAAATGACCAACAATGATTCAAGTTTTTAAATTGAATCACTAAAAAGTCTGATATATGTTGGGAATGTTTAAATGATGTAAACTAATGAAAGGTTTAATTCTTAATGTATTTTGTGTTTGTAATTTTTTTTAAAAATTAAAAATTATAGAAATTTAATTTTTAATAAAATTAAAATTAAAATTTAGTAGTTGATTAAATGTTGATATCAGAGTTACACCATCCTCCAACCATTATATAGTTTTTTTTTTTTCTTTTTTTATTCAATTTCTTTTGTGTGTATAGGTAACTTGAAACTTTAGTGCATCGATTTATCTTTTCACTATTTTTATAAATGTATATTGAAATATAAAATTAAAAATTTATGTGTACTGAAATATTTCTCTTTCTATTTAATGTCACCTTTTATCTTAACTATTCATCTAAAATAGAAATAAATCATATCTTCTTGATACAGATTCTTTCCTCTACTAAATCATATTTTTCCCAAAATTTTAAATAAATTTTACTAATTTTCCATTATAAGATAATTAACAATATAATATGTGTTGATAACTGCTTTCAATAAAAATTAAATATAAAATATAAAAAGTAACTAAAATATTAAAAATATTTATTTTTTGAAAATTTCACTTATAGATCTTGAAAAGGGTATTTTTATATATTTAAAAAAATCAATAAAAGGAGTTGGTGTTGTTGAAACATCGATTTTATGAAATAATTTAATTTTTTTGGTAATTGGACACAAAGTTGTCTAAAATATGCATTTAATAGACACTTCCAATCAAGAAAGTTGAGACACATATCTAACTTAGCCAAATTGAATCTAGCTACACCATATATTTGACCACAACTAATTTTTAGTTAGAAATATGATGTAACCAAATAATTTAGAATATTAACATATAACATAAGAGAAAGAAGAACATAGTAGATTGCTAGAATTCTAATTATTCTTCATTATTCTCCAACTTACTTTGCTCTTACAAAGAGAAAAAACAATTTAACTACAATCCAAACATTATCCTTTTTGGCAATTTTCATGAAAACTAATTTTTTTCATTTTTGGTAATTTTCCAAACAAATCCTAAGAGCCTATATTTTCCCCTAAAACTAAGGTGAGATGAATTGCCAACATTTGAAATTAGAAACATGATTTCAAAATCAGAAACACTAAAGCTAATTTTAGAGGCCCAAATGAAATTTCCAGCTCCCTAAAAAGTGTCAAAATGGCCACCTATTAAGTTGAACTCCATTAGCAATCCAAATACCTCCTTATAATGAAGCCACCTATAAAATTTAAGCAAAAATGGACCTCTAGGTCAAAAGTTATGACCCTCAAAAGTTCCTACATTAAAATACTTAAATTCAATTTTGTTGATAAGTTGGTCTAAATTGTGACAAACCTTTGTGCTTTTACCAAGCTTCACAAGTTATTTTTATCTCATTCTTATACTTCTATGGTTATGTTTCTTTTCAAAGTGACCACCTCTATGTAAGAGGAATTGTTATAGTATTTTTCTAGGTTCCTTCCTCCAGCAAAGTAATTTTCCAATGTCGTCCCCAGTAGAGTCATCAATCTGCTAGTTGTGTGACTCAGATGGTATTGGATTTGATGAGAAAATAACCCACATCTCCCAAGAATCACCTGCATGCAAACACATGTCACAAAAAAAGAGAAGCAAAATATATGGAGGCCTGAACGCAAGGATCCATGAAAGAGGAGACATTATTGATGTGCAAAAACAAAAGTTGCAATGCCATAAGAATGAATGTGTTGTGTTAATGAATACAAGAGAGATCAATCCTTATAAAAGAAGACCAAAACCCTAAAAGGAAACCTAGGTTGCATAATAATAATTAATAAAAGAATTAATTCTTATATGCCTAAAGTTTATTTTAAGTAAAGAAAAAGATAATAAGTGACTTAAGAATTAAATTAATATGATTTAATTAATAATCAAAACAACTTATTACTCTAACACCCCCCTTAAGATAAACTTAGGGAGTAGCTAAAAACCTAGAATATCTACTGAAAGAAAATGGGTCCCGACAACAAAGGCCTGATCAGGTACCCAAATACAAAGGAGAGTCTCTATAAAGTAGAGAAATAGAGAAAACCACATGGAAAAAACTCTACTCCAAAAAGAGACAAAGACTGGTGAAGGACTGAAGAAGCCTCCAAAACTAGAGAATGTTCCAGAAAATAGGAACAAAGAATGAACATGCAGATCACCACTGAAGCAAGAAGCTAAAAACTCATCAAGAAGTAACTACTAATCTGAAGAACCTCCACTATAATAGAACATGACTAGGTAGAGAAGACTGTAATCTACATGAGTGCCCTCAAATGACACTACTCGAATCAAGAGGCAAAAAAGGCAAACAACTAAACTCAAAGATACAAATGGCATAAAACACCAAAGCTTGAGGAGTTGATCAATCAAAGATGGAAGATTACCTCCAAAAAATAGGAATGAAAAGAGTGTCCATATGAGAAATGATCCATCTCACCGAAATGCACAGGTACTTGGAGCCACTGCATCTACCTAGTACATAGGAACAAATACTGAATACATAGCTCACTCCATTGAACCTAGGAAACATAAGAACAAATATTAGAACCCCCCCACCATAATGATGACAAGGGAGAGGTGATAGGTACATTGAAAAGATTGGCTAGTAAGAACTACATGATGAAGAACTAGGAACATTGAAGGTGCAGAGAAAGTAAAAACACATATAAAACATCTTGCGGCTAATGTTGTGGAAGGAACAGTCACTTGACAAAGGTAGATGGCAAACAAAGGAAAACATCAAACCCACCATAGAAATTTATAATGTAGTGCAAGTACAAAAGGCACAAAGATGTGAAAGATCCCAGGCATGCAATAGAATGACACTTTATCTCAGTACATTTGCATAAAAAAATTCTTTAAAAGATGTATATAATTTTCAAAGAAGATGGAAGGTTGTAGAAACATGAATAACAGCCTAGGATGAGCCATCCCATAAAGGGAAGAGATCCTAGGACCTGAAACATCCAAGATATTCACTAGAGTGCATAAATGCAAAATTAGAATCTAGAAAAAAGACTCATAGCACTCAAAATATCATAGAACAAGATTTCCAATGATATCTTGTTTTCCAAAAAAGGATTCCGGATGCGCAAGATATGGTTCCCTGAGTGGAAAAAAGAACTTATGGCTTTGACAAAACAAAAACACCATCAAAAAAGAAAAATTTGAAATTCAAACCTCCAGATCTAGATAGAGCTCAAAAATATCTTTCCAATGATATCTCATTTTCCTGATTTCAACACCGTATGCTCAAGATATGAGCAGAAAACCATAGGGTACTCTAGAAGGGCACAAAAAGGTGCATGCAAATTATTGATGTATTGCTAACATTAGCAAGTCATGAGCATAAAATTGACAATTAAATGGTCATCAGCGTAAAAAAAATTAGGCCTGGGGGCCAAAAAATCTTGGCCACTGGTCATGTGGCAAATAGGGGGCTAGTGGCAGGGGCTGGCGATTAAACCCTTGGTCACCCATGTGACCGACTACTAAGGTGATAGAGCCTGAAGGGCTGGCGGTGACCGCAATGGTAACCACAATAGAGATCATGATGGTTCCACTGGCGGTGGCCGCTAGTGGTCCACTAGCCAAACAAAATAATTTTTTTTAATTTTTATGTCTGAGATTGCGTGCCCAAGGCCATACAGCCTTGGGGCAAAATTTATTTGCCTCAAAGGTCAATGTTGGCCAAAATGGACATACTTTATATGGAAATATGGATTTTTGGGCACTCTAAGCTCAACAACAAGGTCCTTTTGAGCTCAAAGTGACCAAAAACAAATTCCCCTTTGATCCAACACAAAACCTCTAAAACTCACATATCTGATGAATAAGGCCAAATCTCTCAAGAAGAGAACAATGGCATGAAGATATGAAGCTCTGATACCATATTGGATTTGATGAGAAAATAACCCATAGCTCCCAAGAATCACCTGCATGCAAACACATGTCATAAAAAGAGAGAAGTAAAAGCTTTGGATGCCTGAACGCAAGGTTCCATGAAAGAGGAGACATTCTTGATGTCAAAAAACAAAAGTTGTGATACAATAAGAATGAATTTGTTGTATTAATTAATACAAGAGAGATCAATCCATATAAAATGATATCAAAACCCTAAAAGGAAACCTAGGTTACGTAATAATAATTAATATTTAAGAATTGATTATTATATGCCTAAAGTTTAGCTTAAGTAAATAAAGAGCTAATAAGTGACTTAATAATTAAATCAATTTGATTTAATTAATAAGAAAAACAACTGTATGAAAATTTAGATGTAAACTATTCTAAGTGAAATATTAACTAATTTAACCTAATATAACAATCTAAATGCTACTCAGTGGAGATTACAAAATGATCAAATGAAGAACTAAAACAAATTTACCTCCACTCACCCATTGTAGCTTGTCTCTATTGTCCTCCTAGCCTTGATTTCTTGGAGGTTTTGAGCTCTCAAATTTCCAAATGAAGCTCCTTCCCAAGATGCTCTCAGAGTGTGGAGAATTGAGTGAATATATGCAAAATTGCCTAAGCTTGATTATGCAAACTAATGGATGAAATGATATGGAAATGCTTGATGACTTTTGATGTTTTTGGATGCTTGTATGCTTAAAATCACTATTTCCTATTAGCTCAAAAAGGGGAAATGAGGCTCCTTTTATAGATTTTTGGAGGACTCAAGCCTAGGTGGCACAATCCAAGGGTGGAGATTGAAAGGTGGAAGATCCTAGGGCTATGATTGACTTGGTTGAAGGGGTTGAGAGAAAGGGGGATGTAGTTGGAATGTGAGAGGAAAAAAAGGGAGGATGTTCCTCCTACATTGACATGGAAGAGAAGAAGGTGGAAGGGAAAGACAAATGTCAAGTGTCTTACAAAGACCAATGAGAGGAAGCAAGAAGGACTTTTTTCTCATGAGGACTCTTGGTACAAGTGTCCCATGAGTCACCTTGAACTCTTTGAGGTGGCATGAGATGCTCCTTAGGAATAGGATTGGATTCTTGACTTAGTGTAGGGGAAGACATGTGGTCATGAGACCAAGTCTTATGAGGCCACATAGCCCTTAAAAATAGGACATGTGTGGGTGAGGATAATGATTTATTAATAACTAATAATAATTAATTATTTTAGCCAAGGTGATGTGTCAGGTGACTAGGTAGATGAGGTGGACTAGAGGACTTAGTCATATTTAATGATTGTGTAATAGATTAAATCACTTCAATAAGACTATTTAGAAGACTTAGGATAGGAGAATAAACTATAGTGAATTTATCAAATAAATTAAATAATTTATTTAATAAATAGAGGAAATAAATATTAATTAAATAATAAATATTTAATTAATTCATCAAGTCAAATTTAATTAAATAATAAATATTTAATTAATTAATGAAGTCACTTTATGTAATGCCCCGCCAGGGAACCCAGGAGAACTTAACCTAAACATGCTTCTAAGTTTGCAGAATATTTTTTTTTCTTAAGTTAACATACAAGATAAACATCAATGCGGAAGTCATTACCATTTACTCACATTAAAACATTAACCAACATAGGTTACAACTCTTAAGGGTTCCTCGACGAAGATTACGTTAACATTAATTAATTAAATTAGATTAGGTACGATTACAAATCTCATATAAACAATGAAAGATAAAAGAAACATCACATCAAAGATAACATAAATACAACTGGTACCATAAGTTATCCATAAACCTACATCTGTGTGTGTGAATTTTGTACCTAGCTATAGACACAACACTTCAGTAAAACATTAGAGGTTAGCAAAAATTGAAATCTTGCAAATAATTGAAACTATGCTAACCAGGTGATTTACTGCCTTCTAGTAGGTGCGAGTATGATGTTCTTAGATTGGAATTGAGATTAGTGACAATGCAACACCTAAACGTAGGATTTGAATGCAAAAGAATGAAAGACTATATGAATGCAGATTATTCTATATTTTTGTATTTTCTGTGCAATAATATAAAAACTATATGAATCTAAGCTATATGAATGAAATTGAATACATATTTAATCTAAGAATGCTATTAATGATATGAAAATCTATGATATGAAGCTATGCAAAAACTATGATCAACTATGAAAGATCTCACAAATCGTCTGTCGCAAGTGCTTAATCCTTCAATCGCCAATTCGCTAGAGTAATTGTGCAAATTCAAGTGTTGATAATTATGAAGAGCTGAGCCTTGATTTTATAGAAATTCAGGGCTTGAGGATGTAGGAGAAAAGCCATAAATCACTCTTGATAAACTCAGGTTGATTTTTGAGTTATCAGGAAATTAGAGATAATTAAATCACAAAAATCATGTAAAAGCAGAGTTTTACTCAAAAATAGAGTTCAGATTAAATTTCAACTCATCATCAAATGTTGAGTTTCAATTTTAAAATTGATTGTTAATTTCTAGTTGCCTGTTTTTCTGATTGTGCATGATTTATTTTGAATTAATTTAAAAATAAAGTGATTTATTCTCAACTTAACTAATTTTTTAATTAAAACAATTGATTTATGGGTTAATCAATTATTAAATCAAACTTTTATTCTAAAACTATATTATTAAAAATTGACAATTGACATTAATTAATTAAATAAGAATTTAATCAATTAGTCATGAGATTTTAGATTTTATTGTCAAAATTAAATAATACAATTTAGGAATAAATAGAATTAAATTTAATTAAACAATTAAGTGGCAGTCTTAAATCTAATTAATTAAATATTCAGAATATTCAATTAATCAAACTTTAGGATAAATAGGATTTGTCGCCAAATAATTATTAAATCAAAGATAATTAAGATAAATAAGAATATTGCTAGGAATATTCTCTGATGCAGAATTAGGATAAAATCAATTAGGATTCGATAATGTGCAGATGTGCCTTAGGTTAGGACTTTGATGTTGATTTCGTTTGATTTGAAGATGTAGGAGGTTAATGAACCTATAGCCCATTTTTGGGGTATTACATTTTGCCCCTCTTTGAATCACTGTGCAAAGCGTAGTGGTTCAAAGAATAGTCTATGTATGATAAAGATGTATGAAACTCATTTGAAAGATTAACTAATTCTGAGAAAGAAACTGATTTAAAGATTTAAAGATTTAAGATTTAGGTCCTGATTGACCAAAGATAGTGTTAACTATAGCAATAATGAACCAGTGATTATGAAAAAAATGCAAAAATGCTTGATTCTGAGCCTTATGATTGCGAAGAAGTGAGTGACTGATTCCAGACCTAATTGTCCCAAGAGAATCATATTGGTATCACATCCTGAACCCATCAATTATGAAGAACCAAGGAAATAACGCTAATGAACCGATGGTTACAAAAAGCTGATTCAATTTACAAGATAGATTTTGGATACCAGATTGATATGGATCTTGATGAATCTGATATGCCCCAAGAGATAATAGATTTTCCCCAAGTGATGAGGACTTTAGATGAATCAGTAACTAGACATCGTTGTTGTCTTGATTACTAAGGAAAGATTTGATTCATAGAATTTAGACTTACAGACTTGAATGATGTGCAATACCATGCCCCCTTCGGGATTAAAATCAAAATCTGACAAGAAAAGTCAGTGTTGAATGGTTTAGAAGCATGTTAATTGATTTGAGAAGTGGTTATACACGTCTGAGAACTCATTCTATATTTTTTAGAGGTCCTAGAGACCAAGTTTGACTAGGTTTGATCATGAGTTGACCATGGGTGACCAAGTTGAAATTTTGATATTTTGATGTAAGATAATCAGTTATGTTGAATTCTAGATTCGTTTGATGATTGAAGGTCGAATATGCAAGTAGTTTACAATATAAATGATCTCAGATTTCGATTTTGATCCCAAAAAAGGATTCTACTTGTTGTTTCATTGGAGGAACCTTCATACAATGCTCAGTCCTTGTTTAGCATTTTTGCTTTTGAAGAATCGTTTTAAGTGTTCAAGAAATTTGTGAGATCATGCAAAGTGCAAAATGACATGCAGAATGAAATGCAACCTAAGACCTAGGACCTAGTCACTAATCATGTGTCAATTTTTTGTCATCATTGAACTTTTTAGGTAACTAGATAAATCAATACAACATCCACTAGTTATGAAACTATAGACATATGAATATTGATTTGTGTGCGCAAGAATCAATACAACATCCACTATTTAGACAACCATGGACATATGAATATTGATTTTATTTTTGGAATGTTAGATTAGATATAAGCACCAAGGTACAAACGCCAGGATGACCTGAATATCATGTCCATTTTAAGATAGCAATTTGTATAAGCATCAAAATATAGACGTCGTGATTACCAGAATACACCTTGCGGTACAAATACATCAAGCAGTCAAGAGATTATTCTAAATCCAGTGTGAATTACCCATAGTGACCCTTTATCGTTCACATCCTTAGGTAAGATCGTGTTTCATAGCAGGAGAAAGAACTCACTCAAAAAGACAATAGTTAGATCAAACTCCCTTGAATTTTCCAGGTATCAATGGTCGAGGTACTCATAGCCATCCAATTTGAGATAGAGGCTCTTACAGATGGACACCATTTCAATCTAGAATTTCCAAAGTTGTTAGATTTTCACTCAAAGAAGAAAACAAAGAAAAGATTCTGCCCCCAGTCATCACTCTCTAAATCTTGAAAAGGACATCATCGAAGAGCTCCAAGGGACATAATATGCAAAAATATCAATGCGAATCAGTAAGCATACAAGGAGATAAAAGCATGTAAAAGCATAGATTGTTTTCAAGTTGTGTTTGATTGTGTTGTTGTAGATGCAAAATCCTTTCTGGAGAGGAGACAAACAGATAGACTCAGATGTAGCTTCAAAGGACTTTAACTGGATATGACTCGTCTAAGATATACTGGAGACCATAGGATATGACATTAATTGCCCCCAATTTTGAACATTGATAGGATACAGACACTTGAGCTGATTGGTGTACAGACTGACTTATTGAAAATAGGAATGCAGAAACAAACTGGGAGATATGTGCAAACTAAAGCAAGACTAAAGGCTAGGAAAGACCAAGATTGCATTGATAGATGGAGCATTTTGAAACAAGTGGCACCCGTTTGCCAGGTTTTCACCATCTTGGCAGAGATTCTATTTTTTCTACCAAGGCACCTGTTTCCAGGTTTTCACTATGGCACTTTTTCTTTTTCTCATTTTTTTGTGTTTTTCATTTTTTCAATTTTTTTGTACTTTTCATATTTTTTTATTTTTTTGTGAATCATCAAGGCGCCCATTGCTAGGTTTTCACCAAGATGCTCATTTTTTCAAGACTTTTTCAGATTTTTATAATTTTTTCAGGATATTTTACCATAGACTGAATGCCTTAGGCATAGAATTTCTTCAGATGGAGAACATTGATTGGTTCTCAGAGCTGTTCTCCTTCAGTCATTGAGAATTGATAGGCACCAGAGCCAAAAGTAGTAGTGATAATAAAGGGACCCAGCCAGTTGGGTTCAAACTTCCCCTTGCATTCTCTATGTGATTAATTTTTAGGATTCTCTTGCAAGACTAGATTGCCAACCTGAAATTCTCTGTCAGACTTTCTTGTTGTAACCACTAGACATTCTCTTCTGATATACTCTGAGATGATCATATGCTGCTTGTCTGCGCTCATATGGTATTTCAATTTCTTGCAACCTAGACACTTTGTAGTCATCATCAGTTACTAGACCATGCATTCTTATTCTTAGTGATGGGATTTCAACCTCAACAGGCAGTAACGCTTCAGACCCATAAACTAAAGTGAATGGTGTAGCCCCAGTAGGCATTTTGATACTTGTGTTGTAGGCCCAAAGAGCTGGATTGATCATGAGATGCCAATCTCTTCCTATTTTATTAACTATACGGTGCAAGATTTTTAATAGATTCTTGTTAGAAGCCTCTACTTGTCCATTCCCTTGAGGCTAGTATATAGATGACCAATGTTGTGTAATCTTGAATTTGGCACATAGATCATCTAAGTCTCTATTTTTTAATTTTTCACCATTATCTGTGACTATAGAGTGTGGAATACCATACCGACATATAATGTAGTTCAAGGTGAACATTGAAATTTGTTTTCCAGTTGTTTGAGTCAAAGGAACTACTTCTACCCATTTTGTGAAATAATTTGTAGCTGTGATTATATGGGTATGTCCATTAGAAAAATGAGGATATATGGCTCCTATAAGATCAAATGCCCATTGGTGAAAAGGCCATTGTGTAGTGAAAGGAATTAGATCCCTCCCTAGAGCATGAATTAAGTTACCATGTACTTGACACTTTTGACAGTTCTTAGCAAACTTGATAGCCTCTTTCTCCATTTCTGGCCAATAGTACCCAGCCCTAATAAGTTTTTGAGCTAGTGTTAAACCATTTGAGTGTGACCCACATATTGTTGGAAATATAGATGTAGTAACTGAGAGGGGGGGTGAATCAGTTAACCACAAAAATATTACCACTGATCCCTTAAATATCTTAACAAATTATTTATTGTGCCACTCGGTAAATATATAGAGAAATGCTAAAACTTGATCCTTGAAGTGTGTAATAATTAAACTATTCTTAAGCATTCATCACTGATTAACTTACATGAATAAAGAAAATAACATGAACACAAGAGACACCAGATTTACCATGGAAACCCAATATGGGAAAAACCACCAATGTAACTAGTTACTATTTTTCACTCTTCTGAAGTGATGCCCGGTTAGAAGCCAACCCGATAAAAGGTTACAAAACACACTGTTGGGTGTGACCTTGTTAGAGGATTTAATCACCTTGCTAGGAGTGGCCTTGTAAGAGGTCTTGAAACAATTCAATAGAACTGTCACCTTGTTAGAGGATTTACAAAATGGTTGTTAAACCAACTCGATTAAGAGATTTTGATATCACTACTACAATTGTAAGAGAGTAACAATGAAATGACCTGCAACTGAATTGTTGAATATAGATCTTTGTTCTGCTTCACTAGATCCTTACTGATCAAATAAATCTTTGTTGCTCCTCAACGATATCTAACCATCCTTCAAAATTCGCACATACCTTTCTTCAAAATGATTTCTGCATGCTGTATATATTCTATTCACCACTTGACCTTCTATATATATGCCATTCTAATTAACATTTAGATTGTCAAGTCGGCACAAATAATTATTATAACAGTCAGCTTAGATAAACAAACTGAAATAACAAAATCCTTTGAAAGGCTGACCATGCTTGGTAAACATTAATCTTGAAAAGATTTCCTTCGGTGACCGAGTGAACTCGGTAACCACAGCAAATTCTGCAACATCCTTCGGAGACTGAGAGAGCTCAACAACCACTAATTTTCCTTCGATAACCCAGGAGGCTGTATTAACACTGTTACCCTGTCATGTTTCCTTTAGACACCCGAGAGATCTCGGTAGACACTAAAAATTGCCTAACTGACCGACTAAGCTCAGTAGACACTGAGAACCGCTTAGCTGACCGACTGAACTCGGTAGACACTGAGAATGATAATTGATATGACATTTGTGTGACATCAAAGACAACACATAGCTAATCCAACAATGTCCTTCAAACAATTGTATCCAACAATCTCCCTCTTTGGCATTGATGGCAACACAACATGTCATAGCACAATGAAATTTCACAGAGAAACCTAGAGTAAGAAACATATCCTTAGCTTCATTCTGATTCTTATCATCTTCAAACTTCTTTCTCTGACTGAGAACTCTCCCTCTTAACTTCTCAAATTATTCTTCTTAGAAATTTCTTGAAATGACAACAAACTCTCCCTCTTTGACAACACATGCCAAAGACAACTTACATAGTTTTGGTAAATATCAATGTACCTTATGTACTAATTCATATGCAATGATTCCCTAACTATGTTGCATCAACTGATTGATCTTCAACATGTTCTAGTTGATGCATCACTAAAACTTTATTTAGTGAACCTCGGATAGGGGAGTGACCCCTAACTTGCCTCTAAGATACAAGAATGCATCCTTAGGTAGTGGCTTGGTGAAGATATCTGCAATTTTTTCTTTTGTATGAATATATTCCAATCTGATTTCCTTGTCCTGCACCAATTCTCTGACAAAGTGATATTTTATTGCAATGTGCTTGGTTTTGGAATGCATTACTGGATTCTTTGAAATATTTATTGCACTTGTATTATCACAAAACATAACAACTGGTTCTTTGATCTCAACCTTCATGCCTTCCAAAAGCTATTTAAACCATACAATATTAGAGCAATTTACTACTACAGCAACATATTCTGCTTCTATTGTGGATTGGGATGTGCAGTTTTTCTTTTTACTAGTCCAAGATACTAACCTCTTGCCAAGAAAGAATGCTCCACCACTTGTACTCTTTTTGTCATCAATGTTTACTGCCCAATCAGCATCAGTAAACACTTTTAAATCTAGATTGCCTCCAAATTTATACCACAAGCCATAATTTTCAGTTCCCCTTAAATACCTCAAGATTCTTTTGATTGCCATCATGTGATTTTCTCTAGGTTTAGTCAAGAATCTTGCCACTATACCAACTGCTAAGGCAATATCAGGCCTTGTGTGTACTACATACTGTAATTTTCCAATCATTGATCTGTATAAGGTCTAATCTACTTCTTTTGAATCATCATCTTTGGTAAGCTTCAGTCCAGTACACATGGGTCTACCAACTGGTTTTGAGTCTTCCATACCAAATTTCTTAAGTATTTCCCTGATATATTTAGACTGAGTAATGTAGATACCATTTTTGTTCTACTGAATCTGAAGTCCAACAAAGAATTTTATCTGACCAAACATAGACATTTCAAATTCTTTGTTCATATGCTCTAAAAATTCTTTGCACTGATCATCATTTCCTGTAAACACAGTATCATCCACAAATATTTCTACCAAAACAATTTTGTTATCTGATCCTTCTTTGATGTATAAATTATTGTTGTCATTAGCTCTTTTGAAATCAATCTGAGTAAGATAGTTATGTAATCTTTCATACCATGCTCTAGGAGCTTGTTTCAGACCATACAATGCTTTGTGTAATTTGCAGACCATATCCCTTTTTTCTGGATCAATAAAACCTTCAGGTTGCTCAATGTAGACTTCTTCTTCAAGAATACCATTGAGAAATATAGATTTTATATCCATCTGATATACCTTAAATCCTTTATGTGTTGCATATGCAAGTAAAGTCCTCACACCTTCTAATCTTGCAACAGGAGCAAAAGTCTCTCCATAATCTATTCCTTCTTCTTGAGAATATCCTTTACATACCAATCTTTCTTTGTTTCTTGATACTTGACCATCTTCATTCAACTTATTTCTGAATACCCATTTTGTCCTAATTACATTTTTATCTTTAGGCCTAGGTACAAGAGTCCATGTCTTATTTTTCTCTATTTGCTCTATTTCTTCATTCATAGCCTCAATCCAACTTTCATTTTCTAATGCATCTTTGACATTTTTAGGTTCAAAATCAGCAAATAAACATGTACCTTTTAGTTTACTTCTTGTCATAGTACCATCTAATTTGTTTCCAATAATCTGATCTAGTTTATGATGCTTTCTGATGTACTTGGCCAATATAGGTTCCTTGCTTCCTGAATGAGTTACATTGTAATCTTCTTCATCTTCAGGTTCAAGTTGCTCAGGCTCGGTAGATACTTGTTCAGTAGCTTCAAACTGAGACTCAGTACTTTGTGACTCGGTCTGAACTTCTTCTTGTGACTCGGTTACTATACTGGGCTCGGTAGATGTAGTTTCCTTATTGACAGATGTGTCTAGAAATGTATTAGGTTTGATTTAAACAAATTTTCTATAATCCTCTAGTTTCTTTATGCTTTCTTCTTCAGTCTTTTCTGCAAACTCATCAATTCTCACATGTGCACTTTCTATGATTTTGTGAGTAGACAAATTTAGACATCTATATGCCTTACTTTTGCAAGAATATCCCAAAAATATTCCTTCATCACTTTTTACATCAAGTTTTCCTTTTCTAGATTCTTTTAAGATATAACATTTACTACCAAATACTTTTAGGTAACTTACATTTGGTTTGTAGCCATACCATAGCTCATACGAAGTCTTGAATGTATCTTTTCTCAGCTGTACTCGGTTCAAGGTATGAGCTGCAGTGATGATAGCTTCCTTCCAGTATTTCATAGCAATGTTCTTTTCAATCATTAGAGTCCTTGCACAGTCCATGATAGATCTGTTCCTTCTTTTAGCTATTCCATTCTACTCAGGAGTTCTCAGGGCTGATACCTGTCTTTTGATTCCTCTTTCAATGCAGAAATTATTGAATTCATGGGAGATGAATTCACCACCTCTGTCTGATCTCAAGAATTTTATTCTTTTTCCTGTTTACTTTTCTACTCTTGTTAAATACCATTTGAACTTCTCAAATGCTTCTGACTTTTCTCTTAAATACATAACAGTCATCATTCTAGAGTAATCATCAACAAAGAGAATAAAGAATTTTTCTCCGGTATAGCTCTCAATTCCAATAGGTCCACATAAATCAGTATGCACAATTTCCAAAATATCTTCAGACTGATAGTTTTTACTTTTAAAACTAGACTTTCCCATTTTACCAATTTGACAATTCTTGCATAGACCAACATCAAGTTTCTTCAAAGTAGGAATACCTCTTACTTTCTTGAATTTGCTTATTTTCATCATGTTGTCAAAATTTACATGACATAACCTTTTGTGCCATAACCAACTTTCTTCAATTTGAGCAATAAAACATGAGTAATCACCAAGATCAAGATAAAACAGGTTACCTTTGGTTTGTTTGCCTGATCCTATCAGTTTTCCTTTGTCATCCAGCAGTCTTGCTTTGCCATTCATGAATTCAACCTTGAATCTAATGTTAATTAGTTGTGCTACACTTAGAAGATTATGCTTTAGTCCTTCAACCCAATATGCGTTATCACATATAAGTTCTTTGGTTAATGAAATTCGTCCCTTTCCTTTTATACAACAAGGTTCATTATTTCCAAACCTTACATTACCACCATCAAAGTTTTCAAAGTGTTCAAACTTGGTCCTATCACTAGTCATATGATGTGAATATCCACTGTCTATAATCCATGTATCATTCTTTCTTATATGAGAGATAAGTGCCATCTCATCTTCATCATTATCAGATTCATCTTTTACAGCAATGAAAACAATTTTTTCTTCACTTTCTGATTGGATTTTCTTCCCTTTCTTGAGTGAAAGTTTGGCCTCAAAAGCTGATTCAATATTTTTAGAAGTTGGAACATAGTTGTCATAGTTATCCAGTTCAAAGGTTGTCAATCTTCCAACTAAGGCATCCAAAGTTATATTGTGATTTTCTTCACATCTTCTTTCTTGAATAGCAGAAACTCTTATTGCATAAATAGGAAGTAATGTTCTAAGAACCTTACTTATAACAGTTTCATCATCAATTTTTCCTCCAGAAGCTCTGATTGCACTAACACTTGTCTTGATCCTTTCAACATATTTTGCAATGTTTTCTTCTTCTCTCATTTTCATCTGATCAAACTGTCCTCTTAGGCTCTCTGCTTAGGCTCTCTTCACATTATCATCACCACCATAGATTTTCTTTAGCTTGTTCCACATTTCATGAGCAGTTGTGCAGTCTTTGATTTCATCAAATTCTTCATAGCTAAGAGCTGATGCAATGTCTATCATCATAGTGTTATGGTTCTTCTTCTCTGCAATGTCTTCAACAGTTAATGTGCCAGTAGGAATTGTATATTCTTGATCAATATATTTGCATCTTGAATCACCAATGGAAGCTAGATGAAGTCTCATGAGACCTTGCCATGTTGAAAATTTATTTCTATTAAGCCTTGGAATATCTCTTTTGTAAGACATCCTGATCTTTAGCTTAGGTCCTTGAAACCCTTCCTGCAAGCACCAAAAGCTCTGATACCAATTGTTGGAAATATAGATGTAGTAACTGAGAGGGGGGGTGAATCAGTTAACCACAAAAATATTACCATTGATCCCTTAAATATCTTAACAAATTATTTACTGTGTCACTCGATAAATATACAGAGAAATGCTAAAACTTGATCCTTGAAGTGTGTAATAATTAAACTATTCTTAAGCATTCATCACTGATTAACTTACATGAATAAAGAAAATAACATGAACACAAGAGACACTAGATTTACCGTGGAAACCCAATATGGGAAAAACCACCAATGTAACTAGTTACTATTTTTCACTCTTCTGAAGTGATGCCCGGTTAGAAGCCAACCCGGTAAAAGGTTACAAAACACACTGTTAGGTGTGACCTTGTTAGAGGATTTAATCACCCTTCTAGGAGTGGCCTTGTAAGAGGTCTTGAAACAATTCAATAGAACTGTCACCTTGTTAGAGGATTTATAAAATGGTTGTTAAACCAACTCGGTTAAGAGATTTTGATATCACTGCTACAATTGTAAGAGAGTAACAATGAAATGACCTGCAACTGAATTGCTGAATATAGATCTTTGTTCTACTTCACTAGATCCTTACTGATCAAATAAATCTTTGCTACTCCTCAAGGATATCTAACCATCCTTCAAAATTCGCACATACCTTTCTTCAAAATGATTTCTGCATGCTGTATATATTCTATTCACCACTTGACCTTCTATATATATGCCATTCTAATTAACATTTAGATTGTCAAGTCGGCACAAATAATTATTATAACAGTCGGCTTAGATAAACAAACTGAAATAACAAAATCCTTTGAAAGGCCGACCATGCTTGGTAAACATTAATCCTGAAAAGATTTCCTTCGATGACTAAGTGAACTCGGTAACCACAGCAAATTTTGCAACATCCTTCGGAGACCGAGAGAGCTTGGTAACCACTAATTTTCCTTCGATAACCAAGGAGGCTCGGTTAACACTGTTACCCTATCATGTTTCCTTTAGACACCTGAGAGATCTTGGTAGACACTAAAAACTGCCTAACTGACCGACTGAGCTCAGTAGACACTGAGAACCGCTTAGCTAACCAACTGAACTCGATAGACACTGAGAATGATAATTGATATGACATTTGTGTGACATCAAAGACAACACATAGCTAATCCAAAACTGTCCTTCAAATAATTGTATCCAACACATATACCTTCATAGACTTCCTCTAAGGAATGTTGAGACTCTTCCCATTCTAAACATCTAAGTATTGTACCATCTAGACCTCATTTGTATAGATCATTACCAATGATGACATACCCAAACGTATTGTGGATAAGGTATCATTTCTCATGGCAATTGAAAGAATCGGGAATGATTTGGTCTTGGAGATAGGAGAAAAGGTTTTTGTATATGGATGAATCATGACCAACAATAGTGTAGATCATGTGGGTTTCAAGGGAATCATATCCAGGATAAGATAGTGCTTCCACCAGGAACTCGTAGCATAGCTCATGTTTGGGCTGTTGTAATAAAGTAGAGAGTGTTGTCATTGCATCAGTAGCCTTATTCTCTATTCTAGGTATTTGCTCAAAGGTGATAGATATGAAATATTTCTTCAGATCATCTACCATTATCTTGTATGGAATGATTTTTTCATCTTTCATTTGATACACATCATTGACTTGGTGTATTACAAGTTGTGAGTCTCCATGAATGTGTAATTTTGTTACTCTCCACTCAATTGCTATTTTCATACAATTAAGAAGGGGTTCATATTCAACAATATTGTTTGTACAAGGAAATTTGATTCTGAATGCCTTAGGAATGGAGTATCCTTGAGGAGTGACAAACAAGATACCTACTCCAGATCCATTCTATGTATAGGAGCCATCAAAGAACAATTGTCATTCTCTAGAAGAAAGATTCATGATAGAAGAATCTGGGAATTCCATTTGCATTGGAGTATCATCAAACAAAGGTGCATCTTCTAGTTGATCAGAAATAACATGTCCTTTGATAGCTTTTCTTTCAACAGATTCAATGTCAAATTCACTTAAGAGCATCACCCATTTAGCTAGTCTACCTGTGAGGGAAGCTTTGCTTAGTAGGTACTTGAGTGGATCAATCTTAGCTACCAAATGTGTGGTATGAGCTAACATGTAGTGTCTTAGTTTCTATGATGCAAAGATCATAGCTAGACAAGCTTTCTCAATCATTGAATAGTTCTTCTCATATGCTACCAATGTTCTACTGATATAGTATATAGCCCTTTCCTTCTTATTCTCATCATGATGTGCTAGTAATGCTCCCAGGGATGTATCTATTGTAGAGACATATAAGATCAATGGCTTCCCTTGAATAGGAGGCATCAAAATAGGAGGATTTGATAGATATTTCTTGATATGGTTAAAGTTCTTTTCACATTCCTCATTCCATGCAAAGTTCACACCTTTATGTAATGTCTTTGTGAAAGGTTGTGATATGTCTGCAAGCTGAGATATGAAGCATCTAATAGATTGTACTCTCCCTTGTAATGTTCTCATTTGACTGATATTCTTGGGAGGTTGCATCTCCATGATAGCTTTAACCTTAGCTGGATCTACTTCAATTCCTTTCTTTGAAACAATGTAGCCTAAGAGCTTTCCTGAAGTGACACCAAAAGCACACTACTTAGGGTTCAGTCTGAGACTAAAATTTTCCATTATGTCTAGTATTTTGCTCAAATCATTTAGATGTTTAGATCTCATCATAGATTTTTCTAAAGTATCATCCACATAATCCTCCATAGTTTGATGCATCATGTCATGAAAAATAGATGTCATAGCTCTCTGATATGTAGCACCAGCATTCTTAAGCCCAAATGGAATGACATTCCAACAGAAGGTACCCCATGCACATGTAAAAGAAGTTTTCTCTTGATCCTCTGGAGCAATTTTGATTTGATTATATCTAGAAAAACCATCCATCAAAGAATACATCTGGAAGCCCGTAGTCATGTCCACTATCATATCAATATTAGGTAATGGAAAATCATCCTTAGGGCATAGTTTGTTTACATCTCTGAAATCTGTGTGCACTCTTATTGATTTGTCTGGTTTAGAAATAGGTACAAAATTAGAGATCCATTCAGCATAGAGAATAACACTAATGAATCCAACTTTTAGTAGTTTCTCTAATTCAGCTTTGACCAAGAGTGCAACATGTGGATGCATATTTCTCAATTTTTGCTTAATGGGTTTGATGTTTGGAGCTATAGATAAATGGTGCATTATAAGATCAAGATCCAACCCTAGCATATCTGAGTATTTCCATGCAAAATTGATCTTCTTTTCTATTAGGAATGTTGTAAATCTTTTCTTTTCTTCTTCTGATAAGGATTGTGCTGCATGGATCAACTGTGGTTCTTCTGTTGTTCCCAAGCTGATAGATTGAGTGGGCTTAATTAGAACTAGAGATATTTCCTAAAAATGACTCAGAAGGACATCAAATATCCCATCCTTAGGTGCCTCGAAGAGGTTTTCACCTTCGGATACATCTTTTATTTTTACTTTTGTAGGTTTTGAGACTGCCACAAAGTGGGTTTCACCCTCAAAACTCTTTTTCTTTTTATTCTTATTCTTATTTTTTTGACTAAGATACTTGATGTCCGACTCTATCATGCTAACGCTCGATTCATTGATGAAAGTCCTCATAGGCTCAACCACATTGAGGTAGCAAGAAAGGGCATAGTCATTTGGAAAGGTATAAATACCTTGGTTCAGATTTGTAGAGGTTTGGTCAAGAAGTTCAGGATGTTGGATAGTCAGAGTGGTGAAAGATTGGGAAAGAGTGTTTATGAATATGGATCTATCATCATTGTTCCTAACCCGATGCTCAAGTTCAAAGGTGATATTACAACTTAAGATGTTCAATTCGTGAATAGGCTCAATGTCATTATGGAAGTCCACTTCAGCCCTCGGTGGATTAGACTCGTTAAGTTCATCATTTTTCTCTAGACTTACATTGGGTTTAGGTGCATAGTGGTGAATAAAATCAACACGTTTTTCTATGATAAGCTCATCTTCCTCTTGAATGGCTCCTTATTCATAGTCATTAGATTCTTCATCTATGCCTCTAGGAAATTTAAGAATATGAGTAAAGTTAGGATGAATACCCCAAGAAGGGTTACCCTCATATTCTGATTTGAATTCATACTCATGGGAATCTATTTCAAAATAACTACCACCTTCTTCTTTATCTATTTGATTATCTTCAAGATCAATTGGTTCTTGTGGTGAAACTATCTCTTGCTCTATAGTAGGTTCTTGTGTTTCTACTACATTGATTCTTTTTACTAGATCATTGTCAGCTTCAAGGAGATCGTTGATTTCTTTAGGTAAATACTCATAAGGAATGAGCTCATTAGTGGTGTCTGAATCATCACTATCAGATTGTTTAGTTGCTTCTTCCTTTAGTTGATTTGTTGTGGAGGGCTCAATCTATTCTAAGACATGTGGGGAGTTCTTGCTAAGATATAAAGGCTGCTTCTTATATCCTAGACCTGTTGTATTCTTGTTTGTTCATCCATGATGGTCATGGGGTGATAGAAGACCTTTACCCTATAATCTTAGAGGTCCTTTTCCTTTATATCCCATTTTTGTGATCAATTTGTCCCTTGGGCCATATGACATAGAAGGGATCTTCGGTGTTTTAGATTCACATGTTTGAACAATTTGAGATTCGGGTTCATCTTTGTATATCCATGCAAGCGCAACTTCATCCTCTTCAAACTCTTGTTTGGAAACTTGTTCTACAACAAAATTTCCTTATATGCCTCAAGAGGTTCTCTAGATTCATTTTTAGACTATTTTAGAGTTTGTCCATAAGACTTAGGCGAGATAGGGAGAGATGTCAAAGATAAGAATGGCTCTATAGTATATTCTCCCATACAATTTTCTTTGATTTTAACATCTTTAGCAATGTCTTCCATCTTGGATGTTGAAGCAACGTCTAGCTGCTTACCAAAAGATTCTCCATTATTAGGAACAAGTTTATCAGCACTTTCTTTTAATGTATTGGAAGTTGTGTATAGATCAGCTGGAATCATCACCTCTACTCCTTCATAAGGAAATTTCAAACACTAATGGTATGTAGAATGAATAGCTTTCATTTCATGTATCCAGGGTCTCCCTAGAAGGATGTTGTAAGCCAAAGGTAGATCAAGAACTTGACAGATAGTATCTTTGATGACTGGACCCACTTTGATAGGTAAGACAATTGTTCCCTTGGAAGATCTTTCTTGCTCATCATATGCTTTGATAGTTGTCTTCTTTCTAGGATCAATGGCCATTTCTAAAAATCCCAATTGTTTAATCAAGCTAAAAGAACAAATGTTAAGACCAGCGCCCCTATCTATCAACACATGTTTGACATGATGGTTTTGGATCAAGACTTCAATATGTAAGGGCTGGTTATGCAGATGACACAAGGAATTATCATCTTCCTCTGAAAAAGAAATATATTGTGGAGACGTAAGATGACCACCCATAGCCTAGAATCTATCTAAATCAAGGTTATCAGGAACATTGGATCTGAGCAAAGCTTTGTTTAGAATGGCTCTATCAGCTGGAGATCTCTGAAGCAACTCAAACATGGAGATCTTTGCATTTTTATGCTGGAGTTGTTGGATAATACTGTATGAAGTAGGCCTCGTGTCTTTAGGATTTGAAGATTTAGATGTAGCCTTCTATTTAGAAGAAGATGAAAGATTGAAAGGCACCTTAGGGATATTGGATGAATCTAGTATTTGTCCTTGCAAATGTTCATGAGCTTGTGATCGAGTAACTACATTGGCTGATTGATTTTCTCTATCTTTCCTTACAATCATAATGACATTGCAATGCTCAGATAGACCTGGTTCAACCATATTGATAACAACATTGTTTCCAGAGTAGGCATAATTGACTTTAGCACTCATATTAGGCTGAGAAGAAGAATCTTCTTTACCATGTTTCAAAAATAGTTCTGTGAATGATGTATGATCATTATTGCTCTTATGATTGTCAATTGTGATTTCTCCATTATCAATATTATCTTGTATGATGTGTTTCAAGTGAACACAGTTATTAGTCTTATGACCCTTATTGCGATGGAAGTCATAGAAATCTTTCTCTCTCCACCATTTCAGTTTAGGTTTAGGATCAAAGACTTTTATCTCAGGCAATTAGATGATTTTGTTAGCCAATAGAGTTTTCATGGTAGATTCAAAGGATTCTCCAAGAGGATTGAATTTTTAGTTAGGATCTGTAGCCCAAGGTTTATAATCAGATGACTTCTTGTTGGGCTTTGTCATTTTAGCTTCAGAAGCTTTGATGGCTTGGGTGCCAACAATGAGATTGAATGCAAGTTCCTTAGATGGGGCATGTATATTATCAACAACACCATCTATGATGATGCCTTTATTCTTATTCTAGTTTTTGTTCTTGTCCTTAGAACTAGATCTAGATTCATACTTGTCCTTTTGAAGTGTGATGTCTCCTTTTTTCACAAGTACTTTCTCAGTTTTGATCGCATTATCTACCATCTTATCAAAGGATGTATGATTTTGCATTTGTAAAGGATAGTTGATTTTTGGAACAAGATTATTAATGAAGATTTCCAGTTTCTTAGTTTTTGGAATGGGTCTAGCATATAGAGAAAATTTCTTCCTCCATCTCTTGAGAAATGTCAGGAATGGTTCTCCTATATATTGTTTCAGATTGTAGATGTCAATCATGGTGACCAGATGTTGGATATTGTAGGAGTATTGTTGATAGAATAGTTTGATTAACACCTCAAAAGTTTTGATAGTTGCAGGCATTCTAGAGAACTAATGAATGGTTGCTCCTCCCAGAGATCAAGGGAAGAGATGCATTAAGTAGGTTGGTTCGTGCATGAACTCCATAGATTAAGTATAGAACTCTCTGACATGATCTTGAGGATTAAAGTTTCCATCATACTTATCATATTTAGGCATTTCCACCCTTTTAGGGAATGGAGGCATGTACAAGTCTTTATCGAATGGAAAAGGGCATAGACCCTCCATGGAAAAATCTTTAGGGTCCTTTTCTTTCTCAAGTTTGTTAAGTTTCACTTGCATAGCATGCATCTGTTTCATCATAGCAGTGATAGGGGTTTCTTCCTCATGCATGATGATATTTTCAACATTAAAGTTTGGAGGAATTTTAGCTCCTTGATGAGCTTACTCTAGAAAGTATGCTTCTCTATCTTCTTTCAAGAAATGCCTCATCATTCTCTTGAATTCGTCATTGTTTTGATATCGAGCAATTTTAGAAGGTGTAGGTTCTTGATCCATACCATGTTGAGAGTGAGGTCCTTAAGACCCATGATGTGTCCCTCTGTGAGACATGTTAGGAGTTTTAGGACTCCCTAGGATAGATTGATGTAGAGATTGTCGATTACCTCCGTGAGTTGATGCGGGGGGTATGTAATCAGTTTTCAATCAAAAATTACCAAGATCATCATCTTCGTAAAGACCTGAATTGTAGAGTTGTTTGAGAGTTAGACCTATGTGAGTAGACAAAGGCAAAGTATGAGATGCTTCTCTATATTTCTTGTGTGATGAAGCTCTAGTTTCCACCATTAACCTTGGGTGAAGCAAAAGAATAAGATGAAGACAACTGAAGAATGACCTGATCCAAGAAGATCAAATGACGCAACCTTGTCAAGATTGAATTGATTGAAGATTAGATCGAATGTAAATGAAGGATACTATGCCATAGTAGTGTGGGTAGATGCCCAACAGATGGTGGGCACGAGCTCACAACACTTAGCCATTTTAGTAAGAAGACTGAATTTGAAGATAATTTTGACAAGGTTTTGACACAAGATGAAAAAGACTCAAATCGATAAACCAGAAGACTAAATCAGACTCAAGAGACCACTTTAGGTAAATGACCGAATTCATTCTAGTTTCTGCTATGTCTCTCACACAAAGAATATTTTGACAGAATCTGAAAATAGGCTGTAAAAACTAGATTCATGAAAAATTTGACCAATCTCTGACAACTTTTTGAAAATCCTCAAACGAGTTTTTGAATACTCGTACGACACTGGGTATGCTCTCAAACAACAATTGCAAGACTCATACGACGTTTTCTGCCAGGGATAATTATTCTTTTGATTTTTGGTGACAACACTTGTATGACATAGTACTGGATATCGTACGACAATACGGGGGTTGTGAAATGACTTTTTCTCAAGACTCGTATGACAATCTAAGATTGTGGGATGACTTTTGACTCCAGAGAGGAATTTCACTTCAAATTTTGCAATTTTTGGGTTTTCAGTTTCACATTGTTTGCAAAATGGTCTATTCATATTTGAAGATTATTTCGGGATCATTTTTTTCCAATAACCGAATAGATAAACAAGCACACAAAACAACAAGCAAGTGATTTCAAGAATGTCTAAAAATAATGAACAGGGGACAAAGCAACCCTGCGCATGAACAATCAAGGGACTGAATGTGCTAATCTCTAGAAATGCTAATTGTGTATGTTCCAAAAAAAATTTCAATAACACACATATTCCTAAAAAATGAAAAATTTGGCCTCACTAAGGTTTTTAGTAATGGTCTGACTCTGCAACTTTTGTGATCTCAAGAGGGAAAACTCCAATCCAAGCGCACTAGGGTTTTGACGCAATCCAAGAATTTAATCAATCAAGATCTGCTAGGGAGATCTGACAGCCCAACAAGAGACCACACCTATGAAGATTTCCTCCACAAGGAAATTTATATAGTGGCTATGGCTACCACGGTGAAAATGGCTATTACCACTTGAGGTTCCATCCATGTGGTTGACCCAATTAAGAGAATGTCCATTACAGTTAACCCTCTCTAAAGGTGACTCATAAAAGATACCACATGGGGACTGGTTCCAGATTCAAGGATCTAAGTTTTTGATAGTACCCAAAAGGGAGTAGAGCATAGTCCTCTAGCCTTTTCACTTTTAACCAAAACAAAGTAGACAAATTAATCTGACATGCTAAGACCAAAATTATCTCACGAAGATCTATGATGTCAACCGCTCATGATCTATCAACCTCTCTGGAGAGAGAATGTATCAATCAAAAGTTAAAGATGCACAAATCTAGTAGAATGCAAGACAATCTTAGTACCTTCCCTACCTACAAGGGGATCCTTTGTTAAGAAGAACTTCACATGCATGAACAAGCGAAAGAAGCCCACTCTCTTGAGATCATCCACAAATAGTGTTCATAGGGCCTATTTACTATGTGTAACAAATATGCAGAAAGCAAATCTATGTTTGCTTTATAGCCCAAAATGAAGTCTGTGATATGAAAGCAATAAAGTCACACAAGCCTGACATGTGAGAGTTCTTTTTATGTCCAAATTGAAGTGTAATCAAATCGTAGTAGAATACCTGAATTCCTTGCAATGCACTTAGTAGATTTTACATGTTTTAGTAATTTAGGTGTGCCTTTCCCAATTAGATTCAGCAAATACAGTCAAAAATAGAAGATCTCAATTGTTAGGGTTAGCTGTTAGTCCAAATCTAAAAATCAAATCTAAAAAACTGCCAAAAATTATGAAATGACAATTGAATCCTAGCACTCAAACTTGTACAACAGTGGGTTACCTTCCAGACAACAATTGGGAAACTCATACGACGGTGCGTGTCTCACCAAATGACAATCAAGCTCCCAAATGACAATGTATAGCTTCTGATATGAGCCTCGATAGAATCAACTGTCATATGACAGTGGGGTCTTCCTGGTATGACTTTCTGACAAAAGTCATACAAAAAATGTACGGACAGAGAATGAAATCATAGAATCGACTAGAAAACAACAGAAAAATAGATAGAAGTGGAATAGAAGAGATGGAAACCTATTTCAAGGCCCCACGGTGGGCACCAGAAATGTGTGTGTGAATTTTGTACCTAGCTATAGACACAACACTTCAGTAAAACATTAGAGGTTAGCAAAAAATGAAATCTTGCAAATAATTGAAACTATGCTAACTAGGTGATTTACTGCCTTCTAGTAGGTGTGAGTATGATGTTCTCAGATTGGAATTGAGATCAGTGACAATGCAACACCTAAATGAAGGATTTGAACGCAAAAGAATGAAAGACTGTATGAATGCAAATTATTCTATATTTTTGTATTTTCAGTGCAATAATATAAAAACTATATGAATCTAAGCTATATGAATGAAATTGAATGTAGATTTAATCTAAGAATGCTATGAATGATATGAAAATCTATGATATGAAGCTATGCAAAAACTATGATCAACTATGAAAGATCTCACAAATCGTCTGTCGCAAGTGCTTAATCCTTCAATCACCAATTCGCCAAAGTAATTGTGCAAATTCAAGTGTTGATAATTATGAAGAGCTGAGCCTTGATTTTATAGAAATCCAGCACTTGAGGATGCAAGAGAAAAGCCATAAATCACTCTTGATAAACTCAAGTTGATTTTTGAGTTATCAGGAAATTAGAGATAATTAACTCACAAAAATCATGCAAAAGCAAAGTTTTACTCAAAAATAGAGTTCAGATTAAATTTCAACTCATCATCAGATGTTGAGTTTCAATTTTAAAATTGATTGTTAATTTCTAGTTGCCTTCTTTTCTAATTGTGCATGATTTATTTTGAATTAATTTAAAAATAAAGTGATTTATTCTCAACTTAACTGATTTTTGAATTAAAATAATTGATTTATGGGTTAATCAATTATTAAATCAAACTTTTATTCTAAAACTATATTATTAAAAATTGACAGTTGACATTAATTAATTAAATAATAATTTAATCAATTAGTCATGAGATTTTAGATTTTATTGTCAAAATTAAATAATACAATTTAGAAATAAATAGAATTAAATTTAATTAAACAATTAAGTGGCAGTATTAAATCTAATTAATTAAATATTTAGAATATTCAATTAATCAAACTTTAGGATAAATAGGATTTATCACCAAATAATTATTAAATCAAAGATAATCAAGATAAATAAGAATATTGCTAGGAATATTCTCCAATGTAGAATTAGGATAAAATCAATTAGGATTCGATAATGTGCAGATGTGCCTTAGGTTAGGACTTTGATGTCGATTTCATTTGATTTGAAGATGTATGAGGTTAATGAACCTATAGCCCATTTTTGAGATATTACAACATCCATTGCACATGTCGCAGGGTATGTAATATAATAACCGAAAAGAAGTACACATGATATCTCTGAATAACTGATACAAAGATACATGATCACAAGAAGAAGAGAGAGAGAAGAACACAACTCCATCAATGAAGATCAATAAGGAACAACTACCATAGAGATCATCCAGCACTGGTACACAAACGTCAGAATCTCAAATTGTAAAATAATCACTACCACCTGACCTCGTGAACCTAAATGGTCCACTCCCACCATGCTGAGGAGATAACAACAGATCCCACTCGGATAAAAAACATCAAATAGATCAAGCTAAGGAAAATATCCTGAAATCTCTCTAACTCAAGGTGAAAAAGTAATAATGCCATGAAAGACTCACTAATCCAGAGGCAACCGACACATGTAGGATAACTAGACTATGCATAGGAAGGTGTCATCATGTATGTCTAACCCTTGAGTTTTGTCCTGGTAATCTCTCTGGATCCCAGCACCCAAGTGACCATAAATGGTGTCAATGACCTCTCGTACTGACGAAGCCATCGACTATGCCAACTCATCCCTTTTAAAGGGGGCTAGTCATCTTCTCCATTTCTACCTTAATCTATCCCAGCACTAAGCCAGGGCGAGGAAACCATATCTTGTTAGGTTCATTTTAATATCTCTCAATGTTATATTATGTTATCACTTGATTATAGATACTTAACAATAAGTGATCCTAGCAGCCACTTGTGGGCCCCAGCACTTATTGCAAGCCACCTCCTACTACATATCTAGGTAAACTACCCTAGGCTCACAGATCTCACATAGATCAAATCAGGTACACAACCAGGTAATCCCAAATCCAGTTTCACATACAAGAACTAGAAATGATTACAAAGGCACCAAAAGCATAATACAAAACATCATGAGCCTATATGGTCAATCAGGGTATAATCGGAATATATACACACGTCAAAACATAATACATAAAACATAAACAACTAATACATACCCCGGCCGCTGTCTTCCCCCTAAGTCTTCTAGTATCCCGAAAACACAATAAGTAAAAGAAGACACTCCAGTCACGAAGAAGACACATTTGCACCATAGAAAAACTGAGATCTAATATCATAAGCACTTTTAATATTCATATTGAACATAATTGAATTTAAGTATAGAATAACATAAATCTACTAAGATAAACTAATCATAAACATCACAATAATGTTCAAATCGAAGAATATTCCCTACATTCATTCTATGAATTTGATAGAATAAAAAAAATGCCCAATTTCGGTATAAACACAGTCACTTAGTATTTTCTAAAATGGACACAATTAGACCCATTTCATTCAGTTTAGATATATACCAAAATAAGATACATAAAAATTGCATTCAAATATAGAAATATGTTCAGTCTAAACACGTTCCATTTGATCAAATACAAATAAATTATTAAATTAAACTTAATAAATAACAATGTCTTATAGCAACAATACTTATTCAAAAATGAGATACACAAGTATTTATTTAAAAACTAAATTTAAATAAATTTTAATCCATATAAAAATAAAATAAAGCTTAAATTGAAAACTATTAAATCAAATTATATCTAATTGATTGAAAAAAAACAAATCTCATTTTAATTAAATAAATAAATTTTAATTTATTTAAAATTAAATAAACAAATTTCAACCTTTCTAATTTATTAACAAAATTTAAATCTTTTTAAAAATAATAAACAAATTTAAATAACATTAATAATAAATAAACCTAACATAAAATTTAAATAAAACAAATGAATTTTAATTATTAAAAAAAAACAACTTGCATTGGGGGGGGGACTAGGCCCCACGCCCCCTCTGTCGCGCCTTCTGCACGGTACCCTATGGTACCGCCTATAGGCTTCCCCTGTCGCATGGTACCATAGAGTACCGTCGGCAGCAGGTCCTGTTGTGGGGGTAGGGGGGACTGGTGGCCCCCGCCCCCACTCAAAAATAATTAATTTTTTTTTTAAATAAATAACAAACGAAAACCAAAGTCCATCTTTTTTTTAAGTTTTATTATTATTTTATTTTAAAATAAAGTCCATGCACTTTTAATAACAGAGTATTTTTTTTATAATAGACAAATTTTTGAAAACGGAAATATGAAGCCATTGTACTATTTTCCAAAAAGGGAAATAAGACCTTTTCCCAATTTTTAACACACAATAATTGAATCAACCTTTTGATTTATATTGGATTTGTATTTTACTTGGTTCAAATTTAATTTAACAGAGAATATTCTTTACAAACAAGCAGAATATGATTTTTTATTGAATTGACTTTTCCTTTTCCTTTTACAGTGAGTATTTACTTTTTCCAGAATTAGATTTTTTCTACTAACATTGGGTTTTTACACAACTAACATTGGGTTTTTACACAACTAACTTATTTAACCAATTAATATAGTCCAACTATAGTCTAGGGTTAATTTATCATTTTCTAGGAGATTTATAAAGAATTTTTCAATAAAATTTTGCCAGGATAACTTCGTTGTGCTAAGTTTTAATAAAAACATGAAAACAACGTAACTAGGATTTACTAAATACCCAGAATAGTAAAAACACCAGATCTATCTATCAAAACATATTGAAACTGCTCAAACAGGAAAAACCAAATAGCTACAAAATAGAAGCTAATAGGCGAGTTTTCAAACCCTACCTTAGATCCAATGCTAGCAACCAGAATTGAAAACCTTGGAGATCTGAAGACCAGAATTCCTCCCAGAATGGATCCAACCTGCACATCCTAAATTCACGAAGAACACAACACCCAAATTCCAGATGCACATTGTAGCCAAAGTAACAAGCAACCATGACAGGCAAAATTCTCCAAAAACCAAAGCACAAGCTCTCCCAGATTTCTCCTCCCAAAACCTGTCTCATCTCCCAAAATGAATGCAATTTTCCCTAATAGGGATTCAATTCCCCATTTCATGCAACCCCAAGGATAACTCAATAGCTAACTCCTGCTACAACTCCAAATCAAAAATTGAAGATAAATCTCAATTAAATAATTAAAACAACTTTATATGCACAACTCAACTTGACTTTTTGAAACAGGTTAATAACTTTTGAAAACAATCCAATTTTCAATTATGCACATGTTAATAATTTAAATTCATATTAAATAGATTAAATATTTAAAGCATCCTAAGTCAATGCAATTAAATATTTAATTATTTAATAATGCACATACACATAATTAAATCTAATTACCAATTAAATAATCAAATAAATGACTTTAGATTCATTTTCTCAATTAAACATAAGAGCATAATTAATCATTAAATTTCAACTATAATCATAACATTAATAAACACATAAAATCACCCACCTAAACATAAATCAACCAAGAACAAACGACATAAAACCAAGCAAACACAGGAGAAGGGATCCACGAATTCATGCCTACTAGATGAATCCGCGTAGGGTAGTCAACTGATTCTTGTCCAATCCTAGGAAAAATGGGCTTAGGTTAGGGTTTTGGATCTGTGTATTATCTCCCCTCTCTTACCATTTGAGATATTGCGATAGGGCACACTCATCCTGACAATTCAGAGAAGTCAATGCCCGGTACCTGCAAACCTGCATACAAAACCCGCATGTACATACATATATAAATATATAACAGACAATGGTGGGGATCGGCCGATCATGTGGATCTTGCAAGAAAGTAACTACGACTCCATCCCTCAACCACATTAGGCATGTCAAACAGAAATATAAAACAAACACATCAACCATACACATGCAAGTATGGGGTCAGTAAAATCATGCGCATTAATAATTAATCTATCATCCTAAAGTAATCATAAAATTTATAAAATCGGGCTAGGGGTGGGGTACTACACTTTATAGTGTATACATTTTTCCCCTCTTTGAAATAATGTGCTAATCACATTGTTTCAAAGAAAAATTCAAGCAGTTTTGCCCCTACCCCAGACAATGTCACAAATGACCTATGCATGCCTCCTCAAGAGATTGATTGACAAAAAAGTATTTTATTTGATTTTATTATTATTTTTTATTTTATTTTATTTTAATCCTTGACAATCAATCTCATGAAAAAAATTGAAAGAAATATGGGTGAAAATGATGTGAATTGGAAAGAAGTCGATAGGCAGGGTCCACACAGTAAGAAAAATGGGTCCACGGGCTATATATATAGCCAAGGGGTCCACAATAAGGTCATTGTGCACACGTGTCATTTGGAGATTGGAGCCTGAGAGAGAGAAGAACAAAGCTAAGAAGATGTCATTCTCGTTGTCAGATCATCAATTTGAGAGAGTCAGACACTTCTAGAGGCCACCAAATTTAGGAGAGCCAGTAGGTGATTCATCCTGCTTAGTCAATTTGTGATTTTCTACATGTTTCAATTGAATTTTAGCATGTTTAGGGTAGATTGAACCATAGGTTTAGGATAGGGAAATTTTAGTTCTTAGGAGAAGAACAAATGCATAGTTGCAGTGCATGTATACGCAGCAACTGGTAACGTTTGTGTACCAAACTGCTAGTTATGTGCATACGTGGGGGGTACCTGCGCATTTGTGTTAGAAGAAAATCTGATAGAGCATTTATGAATTAAAGGTGCACAAACATTTTTTCAGCGCATTTGTTACATGTGGTTGTGTAAATGTCTAGATTAGTTGCGCAAATGGAAGACAGTTCTATGCAAACACTTATCTATGCTATGCATTCATGTAAGATGATAGAATATAGAAAATAAGAGTGTGAGTTAGGTCAAACTTGATATTGAAAGACTGATATGATCTGTCAACATTGAATGTTGATTGATTAAGGCAAGATAGGTAACATCATAGTATGGTCACTAGTTAACCTTCCTGATTGTAGATAATTGATAGAATTATCTATTGGGACATGTGATAAACATGTATTTGATTGATAGGATAGGATAAATAGATAGATCAGATTTTCAAAATCTAATAGTTTGATGGTGTGATGATTATGATAGGAGGATATTACAAACACTCTGATGTCATGGGAGAGATATCCCGTTACTCAGAATCTAAGGCCGGCACTGTTAGAGATGGATAGACTGCTGATTAGAGTGATGAGATTGTACCACATCATTTATATGCCTGAGATTTAGGCAAATCTAAGCGTGCTAATCACACTCACTGAGAGATGGCACTCAAAGATGAGTACCTTCCATGTCCCCATAGGAGATATGATAGTTACATTAGAGGATGTTTATCACATCCTACAGCTTCCCATCATAGGAGAGTTAGTACAGTATGATCGGCACGGTGGTCTGGCCAAGTGCAGAGCTATTTTAGAGATGATGACATTGATGAGTCAGATATTGGCTGGGAGGACATGGTTGATTTATATGAGCCACTTCTTGTTGTGTTAGCTGGGGCTATTGAAGGCTTTGTCTACCCAGACCAGAGATCGCATGGGTTCGCAGTCGGATAGGGCCAGACATTACAGAGGATGATGGATGAGGGGACCTATTTTTCTTGGGGGTATGCTTTCAAGCACACCTATATCATGATTTACATCATGTGGTCTACCATAGGGGTGCATCATTATCAGCTAGTGTGATGCTACTCCATGTATGGGCATGAGAGCACATTGCAGTTACATAGTCAATAGCGATGAGATTCTGAAGTGCAGGATAGCTGTATATATTTCTTTATACATCTATCCAGTCTCACCATAAGCTGGTACATCTAGAGTTCTGGCATTATACATTTGATACCATAGATTCGGTGACCTCGAGACCTGATGTAGGATCATCCTAGGATTCTTGGAAATCCTATATCAACCAAAATATATTTTTTTTGAAAGGAAGATTAGTAGTTTTGATCTTAGTTGGTGAAGTATTTGCTCGGTCTCTAAGGAATGCTTAGTAATCAAAGACATTAGTTCCCTAGCACTCGGCGATAATTGCATTTCTCGGTGATGCTTGGCATGGTTAGTTCATTAGTGCTTGGTTATTTCTCTATTGCTCAGTAGTTTGGCTTACCGACGGGTGTACTTGAAGATTTGATTGGCCGACTTGGTGTATTTATTATTGGTATCTGATGTCACATTCTCCTATGTGGATCTGGAGGCTAACATGGTGGATTTAAATATTGTAAGAATATTTGAGAGCTGAATTGTATTGCATTTAATATTTGATAGGAAGAGTTAATTGTTTCATCTAGCCGACTTTTGTTTAATGATTAGTATTTAAAGTTTATTGGGGTAGTTGTTTAAGATAGAAATTTGGGAAGAGAGATAGAAGAAAAGTTGTGGAAAAGTTCCTGTGGGATCTTGCAGATCAGATTATTATCTGATAGTTTGTGATAGTAGAGCTAGTGGTTGAGGCTTAGAGACAAGGAGATTTCTTGGTGTCTTGTGAGCACAAGTACAGATCTACCTTAGGGTTTTCCATCAGTTGCTGATTGTTTCAGGACTGGACTAGCTAGAATTAGACTGGATCTTGTTGATCTCCTAGAACTCATTGTTTATTTGTATTTGGCTATAACCGGGAAGGCCTTATAGCCTGGCACATTGCATGTAAATCAGTGAATTTATGAATGAATATCTCTTTTCTTTTCAGATCTAGTGTTATTGTTCTATAATTATGTTATGTTATGTTTGGCTGCAAGTTTGGATAGTCCTTAATTGGATCCTCCATCTTTGACTGCATCAAGTGGTACCAGAGTGAGTTGATCTTGAATGTGTGGAGAGATCGCCGAAGGAGAGGCAGTTTGCACCAGGGTCTTGGATTGAAGATGCCTCCAAGGAGAGCTCATGAGATCTCTGAGGAAGAACCTACTAGAGAATTTAGTCTTGATGATTTTAGAGCTTTGCAGAAACAAGTGCAAGATCTACAAGAGGAATTGAGAAAGAAGACTACATCAAAAGAAGATAGTGATGATGAATCTGAGGAAGAAGATCATTTTGAAGAAGTTGTAGAAGAATCTAGGGATCCATAAGAGAATAGAATCATGAAGGCTATGTCTAAAATTGGGAAAAGACCTAAGATTGAAGTTTATGCATTTGTTGGAAGCCTTAGGCCAGAGGAGTTGATTCATTGGATTAATGAGATAGATGAGTACTTTGAGTATGAAGAAATAGAAGATCCTGATCAAGTTAGATTTGCAAAGACTAAACTGAAGGGTCATGCAAATATTTGGTGGAGGAAAGTTCAGTTGGAAAGAAGTAGGAGAGGAAAGGAAAAGATCTCAAGGTGGAGCTGAATGGTTGACAAGTTGAAAAAGAAATTCATTCCAGTGGATTATGAGTTAGACGTGTTTAAGAAGATGCAAGCCTTGAAGTAGACCAAAAAATCAGTGCAAGAATATACTGAGTTCTACATAATCCTGATTAGGACTAGTCATTCTAAAGCTGATAAAGAGAAGGTTGCTAGGTATGTTTATGGTTTGAGACCTAGTATTCAAGAAGAGTTACTTACTATTCAGATGACAACAATAGGAGATGATTATCAAATGGCATCAAATATTAAAGAGAAGTTGAATAAGAAGTTTGAAGGAAGACAAAATAATAGGCATAAATTTGGTAAGACTGGTGAAACAGTTTCTGAAAGTAATGTGGTAGAGAATCCTAAGAAGACTGGTGTAGGATCTGGCAATAGTCAAGTCACTAAGAATTTCAATACTAGACAGAGAGGAAGGTGGATAAATGAGTTCACTGGTACCTTTTAACAATGTGGTGAAGCAGGTCATAGAAGTTTTCAATGTCCTAAGAAAAGAGTTGCACTAACTACCGAGGAAGACATTGAGAATGTTGCAAAAAAAGGTGAATTTCTTATCACTAGGAGGTTGGCTACATGTGTCCAGGAACCAGTGCAAAGAAGAAATTTGTTCATAACCAGATGTAAGTGCAAGGACAAGGTATGTAATGTTATAGTTGATGGTGGTAGTTCTGAGAACTTTGTTTCAAAAGAGATGGTTAGTAAGTTGAATTTGGAAAGAAGGAAACATCCTAATCCTTATCAAATTAGTTGGATACAAGATGTGTCTAAGGTTAGGATTGAAGAACAATGTTTGGTTAATTTTCAGATTGGATCTTATCATGATGAAATATTATGTGATGCATTGCCTATGGATTCTTGTGATCTATTGCTCAGGAGGCCTCGGCAATTTGATAGAAATGTTTTTTTTGATGGTCATGCAAACACCTATGTGGTTAGGCATAGAAGATCTAGGCATAAATTGTTACCTTTATAGGAGACATGGGCTAAGGGATGTGGATTTATCAAGTGTTGTCCTCATGAAAAACCTCAGGAGGACAGGGTTGATGAACCTATTCCTACAAAGTCTAGTTTGAAAGAGAAGGAGGATGATATATTTGAAGAGTTTGTTGAGATTAAGAGGCAGATGGTCTTTCTGACAAAAATAGTCTAGTAGATAATGACATTGATGACATAGAGAGATGTGGATGATGTCGAGTTGATTGAGGAGTTTGGAGAGGATGGATTTTACCGAGGTACTGATGTGATTGGTAGTGGAAGGGATGGTCAGTTGTTATTAGTTGCAAATGGGAAAGATAAGAAGCAGGAAAAATTGTTGCAAGGGACAGTGGATGAAGTGGAGACAACTTGGGATGAAGGGAGAGAGGAGATATGGGTGAAGAATAGATATGGCATACCTATTCTGAATCCCTTAAGATGTTCCTAATTTCATTATGAGAAAATATTCTTTACATGGGGTGTCTGATGCAGGATTATCCTATGATTCTTGGCAATCTTGTATCAACAAAAATATGTTTGTTTTGAAAGGAAGATTAGTAGTTTTTATCTTAGTTGGTGAAGTATTTGCTCAGTCTCTGAAGAATGCTCGATAACTAAAGGCATCGGTTCCCTGGCGCTTGGCAATAATTGCATTTCTTAGTGATGCTTGGCATGGCCGGTTCACTCATGCTTGATTATTTCTCTGTTGCTTGATAGTTTGGCTTACTGATGCATGTTCTTGAAGATTTGCTTGTCTGACTTGGTGCATTTATTATTGGTATCTAATGTCACATTCTCCTATGTGGATCTAGAGGCCAACATGGTGGATTTAATTATTGTAAGGCTATTTGAGAGCTGACTTGTATTGCATTTAATATTTGTTAGGAAGAGTTAATTGTTTCATCTAGCAGACTTTTGGCTAATGATTAGTATTTAAAGGGTGTTGGGGTAGTTTTTTAAGATAGAAATTTGGGAAGAGAGATAGAAGCAAAGTTGTGGAAAAGTTCATGTGGGATCATGCAGATCAGATTGTTATCTGATAGTTTGTGATAGTAGAGCTAGTGGTTGAGGCTTGGAGATAAGGAGATTGTTTGGTGGCTTGTGAGCACAAGTACAAATTTGCCTTAGGTTTTTCCATCAGTTGCTAATTGTTTCAGGACTAGACTAGCTGGAATAAGACTAAATCTTGTTGATCTCTTAGAACTCACTGTTTATTTGTATTTGGCCATAATCGGGAAAGCCTTATAGCCTGGCACATTGCATGTAAATCAGTGAATTTATGAATGAAGATCTCTTTTCTTTTCAGATCTAGTGTTATTTTTGTGTAATTTTGTTGTGTTGTGTTTGGCTTCAAGTTTGGACAGTCCTTAATTGGATCCTCCATCTTTGACTGCATTAAGTGGTATCAGAGCGAGTTGATCTTGAATCTATGGAGAGATCATAGAAGGAGAGGCAGTTTTCACTAGGATCTTGGATTGAAGATGCCTCTGAGGAGAGCTCATGAGATCTCTGAGGAAGAACCTACTGGAGAATTCAATCTTGATGATTTTAGAGCTTTGCAGAAACAAGTGCAAGATCTCCAAGAGGAATTGAGAAAGAAGACTACATCAAAAGAAGATAGTGATGATGAATCTGAGGAAGAAGATCATTTTGAAGAAGCTATAGAAGAAGCTAGGGATCTAGAAGAGAATAGAATCATGAAGGCTATGTCTAAAATTAGGAAAAGACCTAAGATTTAAGTTTCTGCATTTGTTGGAATCCTTAGGCCAGAAGAGTTGATTGATTGGATTAATGAGATAGATGAGTACTTTGAGTATGAAGAAATAGAAGATCCTGATTGAGTTAGATTTGCAAAGACTAAACTAAAGGGTCATGCAAATATTTGGTGGAGGAAAGTTCAGTTGGAAAGAAGTAGGAGAGGAAAGGAAAAGATCTCTAGGTGGAACTGGATGGTTGATAAGTTGAAAAAGAAATTCATTCTGGTGGATTATGAGTTAGACATGTTTAAGAAGATGCAAGCCTTGAAGTAGACCAACAAATTAGTGTAGGAATATACTGAGGAGTTCTACAAAATCCTAATTAGGACTGGTCATTTTGAAGTTGATAAAGAGAAGGTTGCTAGGTATGTTTATGGTTTGAGACCTAGTATTCAAGAAGAGTTACTTACTATTCAGGTGACAACAATAGGAGATGCTTATCATATGGCATTAAAGATTGAAGAGAAGTTCAATAAGAAGTTTGAAGGAAGACAAAATAATAGGCATAAAGGTGGTAAGAGTAGTGAAACAGTTGCTGAAAGTAATGTGGTAGAGAATCCTAAGAAGACTGATGTAGGATTTGGTAGTAGTCAAGTCACTAAGAATTTCAATACTAGACAGAGAGGAAGGTGGAGAAATGAGTTCATTGGTACCTGTTATCAATGTGGTGAAGTGGGTCATAGAAGTTTTCAATTTCCTAAGAAAAGAGTTGCACTAACTACCGAGGAAGACATAGAGAATGTTGCAGAAAAAGGTGAATTTCTTATCACTAGGAGGTTGGCTACATGTGTCCAGGAACCAGTGCAAAGAAGAAATTTGTTCAGAATTAGATGTACATGCAAGGATAAGGTATGTAATTTTATAGTTGATGGTGGTAGTTTTGAGAACTTTGTTTTAGAAGAGATGGTTAGTAAGTTGAATTTGGAAAGAAGGAAACATCCTAATCCTTATCAGATTAGTTGGATACAAGATGTGTCTAAGGTTAGGATTGATGAGCAGTGTTTGGTTAATTTTCAGATTGGATCTTATCATGATGAAATATTATGTGATGTATTGCCTATGGATGCTTGTGATCTATTGCTCAAGAGGCCTTGGCAATTTGATAGAAATGTTTTGTTTGATGGTCTTGAAAACACCTATGTGGTTAGGCATGGAGGATCTACATATAAGTTGTTACCTTTACAGGAGATAGGGGCTAAGGGATGTGGAGTTATCAGGTGTTGTCCTCATGATAAAGCTCCGAAGAATAGGGTTGATGAACCTATTCCTACAAAGTCTAGTTTGAAAGAGAAGGAGGATGATATATCTAAAGAGTTTGTTGAGATTAAGAGGCAGATGGTCTTTCTGATAGAAATAGTATAGAAGATAATGACATTGATTACATAGAGAGATGTAGATGATGCCAAGTTGATTGAGGAGTTTGGAGAGGATGGATTTTACTAAGGTAATGATGTGATCAGTAATGGAAGGGATGGTCAATTATTATTAGTTGCAGATGGGAAAGATAAGAAGCAGTAAAAATTGTTGCAAGGGACAGTGGATGAAGTGAAGACAACTTGGGATAAAGGGAAAGAGGAGATATGGGTGAAGAACAAATATGGCATACCTATTCTGATTCCCTTAAGACATTCCTGATTTCCTGATGAGAAAATCTTCTTTACCTAGGGTGTCTGATGGAGGAGCATCCTATGATTCTTGGTAATCTTGTATCAACCAAAATATGTTTGTTTTGAAAGGCAGATTAGTAGTTTTGATCTTAGTTGGTGAAGTATTTTCTCGGTCTTTGAAGAACACTTGGTAACTAAATGCATTAGCTCTCTGGCACTCAGCAATAACTGCATTTCTCGGTGATGCTTGGCATGGTCAGTTCACTGGTGCTCAGTTATTTCTCTATTGCTTGGTGATTTGGCTTACCGACGGGTGTTCTTGAAGATTTGCTTGGCCGACTTGGTGCATTTATTATTGGTATCTTATGTCACATTCTCCTATGTGGATTTAATTATTGTAAGGCTATTTTAGAGCTAACTTCTATTGCAATTAATATTTTTTAGGAAGAGTTAATTATTTCATCTAGCCAACTTGTGGCTGATGATTAGTATTTTAAAGGGTGTTGGGGTAGTTGTTTAAGATAGAAATCTGGGAAGAGAGATAGAAGCGAAGTTGTGGAAAATTTCCTGCGGGATCTTATAGATTAGATTGTTATCTGATAGTTTGTGATAGTAGAGCTAGTGGTTGAGGCTTGGAGACAAGGAGATTACTTGGTAGCTTGTGAGAACAATTACAGCTCTGCCTTAGGGTTTTCCATCAGTTGCTAATTGTTTCAGGACTGGACTAGCTGGAATCAGACCAGATCTTGTTGATCTCTCAGAACTCATTGTTTATTTGTATTTGGATGTAACTGAGAAGGCCTTATAGCCTAACACATTGCATTTAAATTAGTGACTTTATGTATAAAGATCTCTTCTCTTTTCAGATCTAGTGTTATTGTTGTGTAATTTCGCTATGTTGTGTTTGGCTACAAGTTTGGTAGGATCCAAGGGATGTTGCAGGGGGTGATAGATTTTTCTCATACCCACCAGGAGAGATGAGATTGGGGACCAATGGTGTCCTTTGAGATAGTGAGACAAGAGTTTTTAGACATTTCATTTCAGGCATGGTCCATGAGACAGGGGGTCATAGACCCAAGTATGATGGTAGATTATGAGAGGCACCTCAGAGACCATCCATTCCCTAGATTGAATGATCTGAAAGAGAGGCCACCAGAGAGGGATACTGTAGATAGATGTTGAGACAAGTGACAAGGCCATGACTGGAGAGGCTGTGGGAGAGGTAGAGGTGGTGACGGTGATGGTGGTGATGATGGAGGTGATGGTGGTGACAGAGGGAGGGGTGATAGACCTGGGCCTCAAATGAGAGGTGGAGGTGTGCAACCGTGGGGGTTGATGCCACCCCCTATGAGACAGGTGCAGCGATAGCCACCAGCACAGATACCCGTAGGTGCCCCACTACAAATAGCAGCATCTTCCCCTAGATAGGTGGATCTAGCTATATAGGTACAGGTACCGATACAAGTAGGATGGAATGAGGCAAAGGATGTACTTGGGAAGGAGAGATTGGTTTAGGGTGGATAGGACATACAGGATGAGAAGATGCTCAACATAGCTAGATGGGATATGCAAATGCTTGATGTCGGTGGCCAGGATGAGCAAGTAGAGATGGATATTGGGGGTCAGGATCCTTAGTTATAGAGGGACACTACAGAGGAGGAGGATGTAAACATCGATGCATTTCTAGTCAGACTAGCAATGACATAGGTACAGGATGATTGTGTCCCAGGACTGGAGAGGCAGGTGGAGAGACTAGAGAGTGAGATGGTAGTGATTAGACATGAGTGAGACATTGCCATAGAGTGACTAGGGGAGGCTGAGACTTTATTAAATGAGCTTAAGATGATAGAGGTATTAGGACCTCATGTAGATAGCTTACGTGTGATGGTACGAGCTGATAGGGAGATCACCTACTAGAAGGACACCTACAGATAGGTTGTGCCTAGAGACCAGTGGATCGAGAGTTTCAGAGATAGCTACTATGTAGTCAGGATAGTTGTGTAGCATAGGCATGGGCCAACCAATAGCAGAGGAGCATCATCACGTCCTCCTAGACCTCGCACTAGTTTAGGAGATCTAGTAGCATCAATACCATTTATTGCATCACACAGATAATGAAGTACCATTTATTGCATCACACAGACAACGACAGACTGAGTCTGGAGGCAGTGGCTCATAGTTCTGTTGTATGCACACTTTTTGTATCCAGATCACCATTATATCAGTATTTTTCATTATGCTTATGACTTGATGGACACACTTGGACACATTATCATTTTATGAGATATCATTGGATATTTGGACATTTTATTTGTTTTTATGGACTCTATGTGATGGACTATATATGCATGGTGTAGTTCTATTATGATTTTCTTTGATGATTATATATACATGTGCGTACTAACATATGCACGATGTGATGAGTTACTTTGATATGCATAGTACTAATGTTCTATTAATACAAATCGTTTACCTTCATTTGGATCCATAATGGTTAATGATCTATCATGTGATGATGATTTTTATATAAATGCATTTCCTAAATGGTTTTTTATGTAATACTATGTGTTTCTAATGCAATAAATGAATGTTAATGATTTAATGAAATAAAAAATGATGAATATGACAATGTAAATAGTCTATAATGAAATGAACAGATGAAAATGCATGTAATGCATAAAAATTGAATGATATGATCACAATAATATTTACATGTAATGAATGAAATTACAAAAATAAATATACGTTATTGTAGACTAGGATTTGAGAGTGCACCTAAATCTGTTTTGAAGGCCAAAGACAAACAAATGTCATAGCATATTATCAAATCAAATTTAATGGTTAGCAAACTAAAATCAAAGCCACCTCAGTTTAAGCTTAAAACGGATGCGCCCATGCACCGTTTGATATGCTTAGATATAGAGGGATGTGGGTGTGCAAACTCAAGCACTTGGAGCATGCAAGATGGATGATTTGAGGATCAAGAAGACCCAAAATGACACAAAATAGGTATGAGGAACCTATTTTGCCTCAAAGGCCTCAAGAACACACAAATATGCAAAAGCTAAATGATTGAACTAAGATTGAAACAAGAAATGAATCTATGTTAATCCATTTAAGCTAATTTAGATGTGATTTAAGCTTGAAAATAATCTAAAAATGATGAGTTTATGCTTATGCTAGAATGAAAATGGCATTATAACTTTGCTATTGAGTTTGAGAGTTGAGAGATGATTTGCTTTAGGAAGTGAGGGTATTTATAGGATTTCTAAGGCTTGGGGTAGGAGGAATGAATGGCCAGGATTGAAATCCTTAAGAGAGGCCAAGATTCACTCAAAGGGAAGCACATGGATTATGCTAGTTCTCAGCCAATCAGGAGGTGACACATGTCACAAGGTGAGTGGATGAAGGGAAGGGCAAAGAGGAGTCAACAAAGGGGGCTCCAAGCTCATAACTCTCCAATAAATGCTTGTAAGAGCAATGAATGGGCTTTAAGAGGCTTTGAAGACTTTGGGGAAGCAATAAATGCTTTGTGGTTGAGATATTTGGAAGGAAAGACTTTGCTTTGGTTTAGGAAAGTCTTAAGCTTGGTTAGGATTGCACAAAGGTTTAAGGTTAGGATTAGGATTAGATTAGGACAAGAAAAGGGATTAGGATGGGTGAAGAGGGTGGATTTGAGAAGATTCTAGAAGAGTCTAGATTTCTCTTTAGTTTTATGGAATAAAAGGTTATTCATTCCAAAAGCTTAAGTTTGAGGAATATTTATTAAAATATTTTCAATAAATATGGAAATTAAATATTTAACCTTAATTAAATATGTAACCTTGGGATTAGGGTTAGAAAAGATGGGATTAGCCTTTTAATTGAAATTAAGAAGGGATTAGAAGATTTTGGAAGAGGTTAGTGGTCTAGAGGAAATTGGCCAAGTTTGGGATAAAAAATAAATTAAAAATAAATTAATTTATTTTTGAGGTTTTTTGGGCAATTTATTAATTAAAATAATTAATAAATTAGGGATAATGTCCAAATGACATTTTTAGGCTAGATTCCTTAATTAAAGATTTTTAATTAAGAGAGAGGGATTTAATGCCATAAAAATAAATTAATTAATTAAATAAATAATTAATTAATAAATGATGATGTCATCAAGGATTTTCAGAAAACAAAAATAATTTATTTTCTGAAGGATTTTTCGGTGTCTACATTTTGCCCCTCTTTGATGCGATGCCGCAAGTGGCATGGCGTCAAAGACAAGAAAACAAGATGCCGAAGCTAGAATCAGAAGAAGAGGGTATGACGCTTGGGTGGACTAGAAGAAAGAGGATTCATGCCCCGGTGGGACAAAATCAAGGAAGATGCGCCCAGTGGGACAGAGTGTGCCCGGTGGGACGAGGAAGGAAAGGCCTAGGAAGAAAGGGGAGATAAATAACCTCACTTCTAAGAACAAATATGGATGATATGCAAGATGAGATGGAAATGCAAGATGCAAGATGCAGCTGTATGCAAAGATGCAAGATTAATCTATATGATAAATGCAAGGGACCAGATAGCTCCAAGTGCAAACGGGAGTGCACAACCTAGATTTAATATAGCAATGCTAGAGACCTGCCAAGGATACTGGGATCACGAGGCCTTGTCACCAGCGTTGCAGAGGACTGACGAGGACTGACGCTAAACAAACACACAGGGTTGCCCCAACATCACACATGAAGCACAGAGGCGACATGGTGGAACCGATGCTGAAGGAACCACAAACACACAACTAACTCACAGGCAGAAGCGAAAGATCAAAAGACCTTGCCCCAGATTATCTGCACACGCAGCACACCGTGATATAATGAATCATGGTGACCCTGGTGGGATAATGAGAAGCCAAAAAGATTAGCAAGATCAAAAGGACAAAACCCAAGATCAAAATGATAACTCCAAAAAGACATCCTTTGCCAAGGAGAGAGATTAGGTTTGATTGATGGTGGGAAGATTGGTCGGACAGGAGGAATGATATATCCTCAAGGACCAGGATGGAAGATTAGGTCGGACAGGAGGAACGATATATCCTCAAGGACCCATGGGTTGGTGAGAGAATAAGTGTAGTTGTTCGCTGGCAAAAGCTGAAGTTCAAGGAATAATCAGGATGAGCAAGGATAAGTCGACAATTGATGTTGGTGAAGCACAAGGCCTGAGTGGGACTACAAGTTTTCTGAGGCTGGGGATGGGACAAGATATTCCTGATCAAATGCTGCTGCAGGACGGACAAAGGTTATGTACAACAAGGAGGAACGATATGCACAAGGGATATGTACAGAAGCTCAGGATTGGGGATAGGAAGATCACACTCAGCGGGACTCTCACTAAGACGGAGACAAGAAGGATAAATACAGAAAGGAATGCGCTGTACAAGAAAGGGAAAAGGATATGGTACAAGATATGGTACAAAGCTTTGGAATAGGATATGGATTGCAGACGGGTTGGAGGAAGATGGAAGCTGAATGCTTGGAAGATAGGGGAGATGGAACTGCTAGGAGATCTGTTATGGAGATTATGGATGGAGGAAGAGGACGGTAGCTGAAAGGACAACTGAATAGATAAATAGCTCAGTTTACTATGTTGGCGCCTGTTTGCCAGGTTTTCACCAACATACTTGTCCAAGGCGCTTGAATTGCCAAGTTTTCACCGTTGGACAATTATTTTCTCTTTCTCTTTTCTGTTTTGTTTTTTTTGTTTTTTTGCTTTTTTGCTTTTTTTAAATGTTTTTGCTTTTTTCTGATATATGCAGGATCAGGTTCAGGCATAGAACCTCTTCAGATGGATGATGTTGATAGGATCATTCAAGGGCTCGCCTTCTGGTGTTGATAGCTGATAGGCTCCCGAGCCAAAGGATGCGGTGACAACATAGGGGCCCAACCAAGTAGGCTCAAACTTGCCTTTCTTTTCTCTATTTGCTAGGACCTTCTGATTTTCTTTAAGGACCATGTCACCGACCTGGAATTGTCTAGGATGGACCTTTTTGTTATAACTCCTTTTGAGTCGATTCTGGTATGCCACCAGGTGATCATAGGCTTGCTGTCTCTTTTCATCTAGCAGATCTAGCTATGTAAGTCGGGCCACACGATAGTCTTCATCAGTTGTATAGTTCTTCATGGAGACGCGCAAGGATGGGAGCTCAACCTCGATGGGTAGAACAGCTTCAGCACCATATACAAGGGAGTATGGGGTGGTGCCTGTGGGAGTGCGATAAGAAGTGCGATAGGCCCAAAGGGCGGGATTGATTTGGAGGTGCCAGTCATGACCAGAATCATTGACAACCTTCTTGAGGATTTTCAAGATAGTTTTGTTAGTTGCCTCAGCTTGGCCATTTCCTTGAGGGAAATATGGACTGGAGAAACGATGATGGATGTGGAGTCTGGCACATAGATCATCCACATGCTGGTTTTCAAAAGGTGTGCCATGGTCTGTGAAAATGGTAGATGGTATGCCGAAGCGGCAAATGATATGATAGAGGATGAACTTGGATATTTGGATGCCAGTAGTAAGGGTGAGCGGAATCGCTTCAACCCATTTGGTAAAGTACTCTGTGGCTGTTATGATATACTTGTGTCCATCCGAAGAGAGGGGGGTGATCAAGCCAACGAAGTCGAGGCCCCAACATGAAAAAGGCCACGGTGGTGCAATAGGCTGTAGATCCTGTGCTGGTGCATGTATCAAATTGGCATGTTGTTGACATGGGAGACATTTCTTGACAAAATCACATGCATCATGTTCCATTGTTGGCCAATAATATCCAACTCTAAGCAGCTGCTTTGCTAGAACCATGCCACTCGTGTGGGCACCGCAAATTCCAGCGTGAACTTCTTTTAAGGCCAGGACGGCCTCGTTTGAATCTAAACATCTAGATAGGACATTGTGATACCCACGACGATATAGGGTGTTGGCTACAAGAGTGTAGCGGGAAGCTCTGCGAATAAGGTTTTGGCGTTGGTTATTGGTGAGATGGGGAGATATGATACCATTTTTTAGATATGCATGGATGTCGTGGTACCATGGGGATTGGGGACCAACCAAGACACATACCATTTCTGCATCAGCGTTCTCATAAGCTGGCGTATGTAGCTGCTCGACTAGGAATTCATATTGTGATGCGTCGCGTGGGATTTCTAACAAGGATCCAATGGTTGCCATTGCGTCCGCTGCTTTGTTCTGAAGTCTTGGGATCTGTGTGAACTGTAGATGTAGGAAATGCTCTTGCAGTTTGTCCACCAGCTCTTTGTAAGGTAGCAACTTGTCATCCTTTGTTTGATACTCATCAAGGACTTGCTTTATAATGAGCTGTGAATCTCCAAAGACTTGTAGTTCTGTGATGTTCCATTGGATAGCTGTTTTGAGACCTAAGATGAGTGCCTCATATTCTGCAATGTTGTTGGTACAGGGGAATCCCAACTTGAATGATTTTGGAATATAGTCACCTTGAGGTGTGACAAATAGGATTCCTGCCCCAGAGCTATGGGATGTGTTGGAACCATCAAAGTATAGTTTCCACATGGGCTGCTCTTCAATCATGCATAAATGTTCATCGGGGAATTCCATGATTAGTGGATAGGCATCCACCAGTGGTGCTTCTGCTAGTTGATCAGCAATGACTTGCCCTTTGATTGCTTTGCGATCTACATACTGAATGTCAAATTCGCTGAGTAACATGACCCATTTTGCCATACGGCCCATGAGGGTTGTCCTTGATAACAGATACTTAAGAGGGTCCACCTTTGATATGAGCTTGATTGTGTGGCTAAGCATGTAATGTCTAAGTTTTTGAGTGGCAAAGACCACTGCAAGGCATGCTTTCTCCATGGGTGAATAGTTAAGCTCATAGCCCACAAGAGTGCGACTGATGTAGTAGATAGCTCGTTCTTTATTTTCATCATCATGTTGTGCTAGGAGTGCCCCTAGTGCTGTAGCTGTTGTTGAGATGTAAAGGATGAGTGGGCATCCTGAAACCGGTGGTACTAGGATTGGAGCGTTAGCTAGATACTCTTTGAGCTTATCAAAGCTTCTTTGACATATGGGATCCCACTTGAAGTTGGTGTCTTTGCATAAGAGATGTGAGAATGGTTGACACTTGTCTGCTAGTTGTGAGATGAACCGCCGAACTAATTGAAGCTTGCCCTGTAGGCTTCTGAGCTGTTTGAGATTTCTTGGTGGAGGCATCTCCGTTATTGCTTTTACCTTTTTAGGATCGATCTCTATGCCTCGTCTAGAGACGATGAAGCCTAGAAGCTTACCAGATGTAACACCAAAGACACATTTCTTAGGATTTAACTTTAAGCCATAATGATTCAGACGATCAAACACACGTTCTAGGATGTTGAGGTGTTCATCCCTTGTTTTGGATTTTGCAAGGATATCATCCACATAGTCTTCAAGGATCTTGTGGATCATGTCATGGAAGATCGCTGTCATTGCTCGCTGATATGTGGCCCCTGCATTCTTTAGCCCAAATGGCATCATGTTGTAGCAGAAGGTACCCCATGGGGTTGTGAATGCTGTTTTATGTTGATCTGCTTCTGCTATATGAATTTGGTTGTAGCCTGAAAAGCCATCCATTAATGATAACATCTCATGACCCGCTGTGAGGTCTACAAGCATGTCTATGTTTGGCAATGGGAAGTCATCCTTAGGGCATGCCTTGTTCAAGTCCCTGAAATCAGTACAGATTCTGATGTCACCAGAAGGCTTTGTGACTGGCACCATGTTAGAGATCCACTCTGAATAATCTATTGCTCTGATGATCTTAGCTTGGAGGAGCTTCTCAAGCTCTGCTTTGACGAGCAATGCTACCTTTGGATGCATTTTCCTTAGCTTCTGCTTCACTGGCTTGACGTTTGGATCTACTGATAGGTGATGAACAACAAGGTTTGGATCAAGCCCAGGCATGTGGGCGTATGACCATGCAAAGTTGATGATGGATTCCTTGAGCAAGGCACTGAGAGCGATTTCTTCTCCTTCTGTTAGGTTGACTGCAATGTAGGTGATCCTTGGACATTCTTCTGTTCCCAAGTTGATTGGCTTGGTTTCCTCTATGATGATCGGCGACTGCTCTGGTCTATAATCTTGGATAGGGGGAAGAGGCAAGGCTTCATCTTCTAGCGCCTGAATTGCCAGGTTTTCACTAGAAGATACGCCCTTTATTTTTACTATTTTGGAATCAGAATGTGCCCCAAGGGGGTTTTCACATAAAGACTCATGATGTTCTTTTGCTATTTCATTTTTGCGACTAAAGCTTGCCTCTTCCCCAAAATATCCTTCTGGGTGAAGCTGATAGACAGAGGTTGATGTTGGATCCTGATTGCTTGCTGGACCTGATGCCCCCATGAATTCTAGGAGTGCTTGTGCGCTTTGGAACTCGTCGATGTGTGCGATGCTTGGTTGGTCCCAATCTATGAGGTCGAGGTTTGTGAGGGGAAGATCTATGAGGTTAATGGAGAGTTGTTGGAGGACAGAAGTCCCCAGGAGGGTGTCATCGGCAAAGATATCATCGTAGGATCGGATGTCTTTCTCTTCGGGGATGTCTTCGATTTCCACGAGGTCATCCTGGCTATTCGAAAAGTTCACGTTGGTCATGTTAGTGTCCGCAGTTGTGGTATTGGGCTCTTGTTTAAGCAGGCGAGGGGTATTAAAGCCAAGTCCTTGCTGTTCTGGATTTTGGGATGGTATGATAGGAAACAAATTTCCATCCTCTTGTGGTCCTAGACCACCACCTTGATAGTTATATTGTTCTGTGACATTCTTGTAGGGGATTGGATATTTCTCTTTGAAGTACTCAAGAAGTTGTGTGTCACGTGATGGGGGATCTTTGTATAACCATTTGTTAATATCTGGATCCATTTCTTTGCTGTTGATGTTGCCATGAGACTCAAAAGTCATGTTTCCGATTTGCTTGAGCTTATAATGTTCCTCAACAGGCTTGTTTTGACAACTTGGGCACCCTTGAGTATGTGGATCACGTGGAAGAGCCCCTACAGCAAATGCATCACTGAGGCTGTATTCGCCACAACCCTGGTTGTTGATCTTGACGGATGATAAGGTGGAAGAGAGGATGGTCTCTGGATCGCGATGGGATCGGGATGAGCTAGCAATAGAAGTACCAATATCGGTTCCAGGACAATGAGTAGAATGAGGGAAAGATGTTTCCATCGCAAGGCAGTATGCGAAGGGGTTAGGGTCAGCGTGGATGGTAACCTCAGTGCCTTGATGTGGAAACTTGATGCACTGATGGTAAGTAGATGGTATGGCCTTAATGGAATGGATCCATGGATGACCAAGGAGGATATTGAACGGTAGGTCAAGATCAATAACGTGGCAGAGAGTATCTTGCGTTGCTGGGCCTAGCTAGATAGGCAAAGTCATAGTACCTTCAGAGGTACGCTCCAAGTTATCATATGCTTTGATAGTGATTTGCTCATGTTGTATGTCGGCCTCCGTGAACCCGATCTTCTTGATGAATTTTAATGTGCACAAGTTGAGGGCTGAGCCATTATCCACTAGAACTCTTTTGATGGCAAAATCTCTGACCATGACAGCAATGCGGAGAGGGAGAGTATGGTCAAGAGCAACATCTGGTATATCCGATTCTTTGAAGGACAAGGCACATGCTGCTGATAGGTGTCCCACAAGAGTTTCAAACTGAGTTGTGCTAATGTCTGTGGGGACATGGCCTTCTTTTAGAGCTTTGTCCAGGATCTCCTAATGGATGGGTGATGTGCGGAGTAAATCCAAGATAGATATTTGGGCTGGCATGTTCCCAAGATGCTCTATGATATTGTATTGTGCTCTTGGTGCATTATGCTGTGTTGCGCGTGCATTTGATGCTGGCCTGGTGTTAGACTGTGCTATGGATGCAGTAGATGTTGGCCTTGGAGGAGCAGCTGGTCTCGGAGGAGCACCGGCAACAGTTATCCTACCACTGCGGGTAGTTGCAGCACATTGTCGATCCGGCCCTCTGACGTGGATGGTATTGATGGTGGGCTCATCTTGGATGGGCTCAACTTGAGTTATGCATCCGACATACTTGTCATAGTTGATGTAAGCCGCTGTGTGATCTTCTTGCTTGCCTTTGCCACGATTTTGGGGCTGATTGGCGTTGGCTTGATTCTTCCCGGTATCATGTTGAGGGAACACATTTTGATATATTTGCAAACCGGCGTTGGGTGAAGCCTGAGTTGGTGCATCGACCTGGATTTCCTTGCGATCGATGAGATCTTGGATGTAGTGCTTAAGCCGCATGCACTTCAATGTTGTGTGCCCCTTCACACGATGGTAATCACAGTATTCATTTTCTTTATACCAATCAGACTTTGGTGCGTTGTCATCCTTCTGTGGGATGGGCGGATATGTGATCATATTTGCCTTGGCTAGCCGATAAAAGATCTGATCCAGAGGCTCACCCAAAGGTGTGAAAGTCCTCTTTGGATTGTTCTGATTGTTAGGTTTGTTCTGCCTTGGGGCAACGTTAACTGCGTTAACAGGATTGTCCTGACGTGTTGGCTGTTGCTGTTGGTATTGCTGCTGATACTGTTGCACAGGTGGTTGATGAGCTTGAGGAGGCTGCTGATAAATAGGTGCTTGATATGCGGGAGCTGGGGGTTGCTGATAGATGGGCACTTGTGGCGGTTGGTATGTTTGAGCTGGTGCAGGACTAGCCACAACGAATTGTACATTCTTAGTGTCAGTGGCTCCATCTGTAACAACATTCTTGTTACGATTCCAGTAACGGGATTTATCATTGTTGGGTTTGTTTTTGGAATCATCCTTGAAGTGACGAATAGTGCCTTCGTCTAGGAGAGCTTTCTCGATGCCTATGCCTTTGCTCTTGATGTCTTGGTATGTCTGGAGACAGTTCATTCGCATGTGATGGGATAGCTTTGGATGTAGGTTATCAATGAAGATCTTTGTTAGATGCTTCTCTGGCGGCTGATATGATAACCTGGTTGTAAGATTCTGCCATCTTTGCAAGTATTCTGCAAGGCTTTCTCCATCTTTCTGCTTTGAGTTGCATAGGTCTAGCAAGGACAACTCATTCTCCACATTATGGGCATAGTGTGTGATGAACTTCTTAGAGAGTTCAGCAAAGGTGTTTATTGTCCCATGTGGTATTTTGTAAAACCACTCAACAGCAGTTCCTCCCAAGCTTTTGGGAAACAGGCGCAGGAGATAGTTATCACTGTAAGCCACTTCTTGGCACGCCATGTAGAACTCTTTGATATGATTTACTGGATCTCCTTTCCCTCGATACTTGTCAAACTTAGGCATCTCAAAATGCTTGGGGAAAGGGATAGTTGCTATGGACCGATCGAAGGGATATGAGCACACCTCTTCGAACTTGTAGGTTTTATTCTTTGTTCCACTTTGTAGCTCTTTTAGAGCATTTTTCATTGCTTCCCACTCAGCATTGAGTGGTGAGGGAACTGGAACTTCTGCTCGTGATGGAAGTTGTGGAACTGGATATGGTGCTTGCTGTGGATAAATAGGTTGGAACTGATTTTGGGGCAATGGTTGTTGGGGATATTGCTGGTGTGGCATAGGGGGATATTGATATGGGACCGCTTGATGTTGTTGGGCTACTTGCTGTTGTTGAACTGGCGGTTGTTGTGGGACTGCTTGCTGATAGTGGTCATTTGGAACTTGTTGTTGTAACTGATAGGTGGGAACTTGTTGTTGCTGAGGGATGATAGGGATTTGTTGCTGGGGCTGATAGCAAGGGACTTGCTGTTGTTGAGGAATGATGGGTGTTTGTTGAAAGGGGACATGTGGTTGCTGTGGGGGAGGCTGTTGGAATGATGTTGCTTGTGGGTATGATGGTGGTAGTGGCTGAGGTTGGCTTTGGGTTTGGCTGATATAAGCTGGGTGCATGCCTGCGTTACTTAGAGGTGGAACAGATGTGGGGAAGCTAGAAGCAAAGGGTGATGGGGTAAGATAGTTGGGGAAAGTTGGTTGTTGAGGTGGTGGAACTTGCTGGAAGGTATTTGGGATTTGGGATGAATAGCTTGAAGCTGGCGGTGTTTGGGGTAGTTGCTGTTGTGCTGCTTGGGTGAAGGCGGTTTGTTGACTTGCAACCATAGATGTAGGGGATTGAGATGGAATCCCCCATGCCTTCATTTCTTCTTGTGTAAGGCCCCACTGAGAGCTTGTGTTAGGGTGCACTGCAGCGGATGATGGAATGGTAGGAGCAACGGGAGCTTGGGACACGAATGATGGTTGAGAGAGAGGAGCTTGTTGAGGTTGTGGTTGAGTGGATGCTTGTGAAGAGGAAAATGAAGGAAACACCCAAGAGAAAGATGAGGTTGGAATGGGGAGCGATTGCGCTAACCCCAAAGAAGAAGGTACGGGTGCTTGAGGGGTGAAGGGTGACGGTGCTCCTTTGATGGTGAAAGGCGTTGCTTGACTTGCGGATGGTGGCGGTGTAAAAGCTTGTGTGAGAGATGGAAGCTGACTTTGGGTTAATTGTTGGATTTGGGCTTGGGCAGCCATAGCAGATGATGAAGCAAAAGGGGTATGAGATGGAGTGGATGGCGCTGCAGCTTGTGTTACAGGACTGGTGAGGCTTCCTTGCAAGAAAAGGGGAATGGTGGAAAGCTCTTGGGATGTTTGTATGATAGGATCGGGGAACGGAGAATATGCTTGTGCTGGAACTTTGATTGTTTTGATGGGGATGCGTGGATAGAGAGATGGTGGGATGGAGGTACTTTCTGGCAGGTAGTGAACAAACACGCTTTGCTGATGTTGTGGTACAAGGGCATTGGTCGCTGGTGGGCTTTCTGGAGGATTTTCAAATGCTTGGATTGCCAACGGGGATGAAGGGATATTTGGATCTTCACATGGGTTACTGGCTTGGATTTGGGGATTGTAGGTCATCATGACGTTGGTGAAAAGGTTGGGATCGGATGAGGTTGTTGGTGGATAAGGATTCATGCTTCTTCTTTTCCGAGATCTGGTCTCAACAGGCATGGAGATGCAAGTGCTAAATGTATGCAAGATGTTTGGCTAAAAGATGTTGATGGATGCAAAGTTGATGAACTTTCTAAAAATGATGACTTCTAAGATGCAAATGCAAAGATAGGGATCAAGATGGCGATGATGGAAGCTGGATGGAACTGATATGGATCAAGATGGTGGAGAAAAGATAGGTTGCTGATGAAAAGCTGGTAAAAGATTACTGAGTGGTCAACAAATGAGCTGCTGTTTTTCCCAAATGGAGGATCAGAGATATGATGGGGTCAACCTAAGATAGACTGATGATCTTCGGTCAACAAGTTTCTTATCAATACACTCCAATCTCTTGCTCGAGATGATGGCTATGCAAGGACAAGGTTTGATTTCTTTATGACAACACGTTGTGCCAAAAAAGAGGATGATGGTCTCTGATCTTGGATATAGGATAGGAATAACTCAAAAGGTAGAACACTAAGTGTTGGTGGAACTCTGGATTTGGAACAAAGGATGATGGATCTGCTGGAAAGATATGAAAAGCTGATGGGGGGATGTTGGTGGAAAAGGTATCGAAGGTTGAAGGGACAATGCTCTATGCAAATGACAAGGATTGATTCTAGAATGCTGGTAGGAAGATGAATGCATATGCAACTTTATGATGTTTTGAAATGCAACTAAGGTTTTGATGCTGATGCAAAGGATGAAACTAGGATGAGACTAAGATGCAAGGCTGTTGAGACAAGGTTTCAGGATCTGAAGATGGAACAAGACATGAACAAGGAAATGGCTAATCTTCTGGCTCAAGGTTGACAAAGTGATGGTTAACTCGAAAATGGAAGGCAAACTGTTTGATACGGGCGTTATGGGCAATGTTCTCAAGTCTAGTTTGGGACTTCTCTTCTGCTTGGGTTGCTTGGATAATGGCTTGATAGCTCTTGGTGTTCTTCTTGATAACTTTTTGCTCTTGATAGGCTTGGGATTTGGGCAACTTTGCTTTAGGATGTTTGTTCTTGCTGGGCATCACTTGGAAAAGAGGCTTCTGATTTTGAGGCAAAGGTTTCCAATGGCAAAGGTTAAAGTCAAAGCAATCTCCGCAAGGGACAAAGCAACCCTGCGGGATACAAACAAAGGCAACTGACTCTGACAAAGCTTTGAAAGTGTATGTTTCAACAAGTGTTTTCACGGAGTCTTTGACTATCAAGCACTTCAAACAGATCTACCTAAGGAAGGTGAGTATCAAAATCGCTTGCCCACAGCTTGGTATCCCCCAGAAGGGAATACAAATGGTGAGTAATCTTGAGGCGACCCGGTAAACCCCTTGGAATCGGTCCTTGCACAAGGATTTTGATACTTTCGGATGTAGATAGGGTAGCCTCTAGTTTATCAGGTTGCTAATGATTCCGTGGTGTCTCCATACCCGGTTATGCTGATCATCCGTGACTCACTTAAGAGCCTTGCCAATTATGCTGGGGGAGAGGAATGTTTACCATCCCCAGTCACGTGTTTGGCACGAACGCCCGGCGATTAGGAGATGTAAGTGATTCTTTTAGACTTCACTTATTTGTATACCGGTCGGGGGGGATACCGGTTTGAGGTCGTTCTCCGAGGAGGAAGCGCTTCTCCTTGGACAGGCCTCGCTAAAAGTAGAACAAGTGAACTTGTCCAAGTTCAAATGTTCCACGTTGCTTACTCTAACAAGGATTATGCAAGAATTGAAAAACTCTTACATGCACATCAAGCAGATTTTGTTCATTTTCCCAGATTTGATTAAGTGATGTTTGAACTTTGAAATGAAGACACTCGTGATTAGCTTTTGATTTGTTCCTTTCCTCAAAAAGTAAATCGAGCGTTTGCAAGTTTTTTGACTTGGGCATTCAAGATTTGATTAGCGAGTTGTCTTAAGAACTTTGAAAAAGCTTTGTTTTGTCCCTTAGATCACTCAAGATTGAATTTGTTTGCTTGCTTTGGAATTTGAAATGAGATAGGAAATAGAGTTGTTTATTCCTTTAGTGCATTCGAGATTGGTTTGCTTTTCAAATTGACAATGACACTCTAGGACCTAAGTTCATTTCCTTAAGTTTCATTCAAGATTGAGTTTGACCTTTGCTATAAAAGAAATGAAAAACCAGTCCCAAGCAAAAGACAAAAGGCGACACTGTCCAGCTTATAGGCGACGCTGGAAAGTGCAGAGGCGACATTTAATTCCTACAGGCGACATTCTGTACCTCAAAAGGCGACAGATAAAAAACCAGAGGCGTGATTTCTTTAGTTACAGGCGTGATTTAATTAAAAGAAGGCGACAGAAGAAGAATTCTGGGACGTAACAGAAATTGCCGACAACAGGAAAATCTTAGTTATGCAGGCGTAAAAATAGAGTTCACAGGCGTCATTTCTTTCTTCAAAGGCGTGATTTAATTTCATGAAGGCGTGACTGAATTGTTTGTAGGCGACATTTCTTTTGTTGAAGGCGACATTTCTTTTGTTGAAGGCGACATTTAATTGCTGTAGGCGTCATTTCTTTTCATGAAGGCGACATTTCTTTATTTCCTGCAAAAAAAAGCATATAAAGTGTAATTTCATCAAAATGATTGTGGTTTGTGTCCCACCGGGCGTGCCAGAATGTAGACTAGGATTTGAGAGTGCACCTAAATCTGTTTTGAAGGCCAAAGACAAACAAATGTCATAGCATATTATCAAATCAAATTTAATGGTTAGCAAACTAAAATCAAAGCCACCTCAGTTTAAGCTTAAAACGGATGCGCCCATGCACCGTTTGATATGCTTAGATATAGAGGGATGTGGGTGTGCAAACTCAAGCACTTGGAGCATGCAAGATGGATGATTTGAGGATCAAGAAGACCCAAAATGACACAAAATAGGTATGAGGAACCTATTTTGCCTCAAAGGCCTCAAGAACACACAAATATGCAAAAGCTAAATGATTGAACTAAGATTGAAACAAGAAATGAATCTATGTTAATCCATTTAAGCTAATTTAGATGTGATTTAAGCTTGAAAATAATCTAAAAATGATGAGTTTATGCTTATGCTAGAATGAAAATGGCATTATAACTTTGCTATTGAGTTTGAGAGTTGAGAGATGATTTGCTTTAGGAAGTGAGGGTATTTATAGGATTTCTAAGGCTTGGGGTAGGAGGAATGAATGGCCAGGATTGAAATCCTTAAGAGAGGCCAAGATTCACTCAAAGGGAAGCACATGGATTATGCTAGTTCTCAGCCAATCAGGAGGTGACACATGTCACAAGGTGAGTGGATGAAGGGAAGGGCAAAGAGGAGTCAACAAAGGGGGCTCCAAGCTCATAACTCTCCAATAAATGCTTGTAAGAGCAATGAATGGGCTTTAAGAGGCTTTGAAGACTTTGGGGAAGCAATAAATGCTTTGTGGTTGAGATATTTGGAAGGAAAGACTTTGCTTTGGTTTAGGAAAGTCTTAAGCTTGGTTAGGATTGCACAAAGGTTTAAGGTTAGGATTAGGATTAGATTAGGACAAGAAAAGGGATTAGGATGGGTGAAGAGGGTGGATTTGAGAAGATTCTAGAAGAGTCTAGATTTCTCCTTAGTTTTATGGAATAAAAGGTTATTCATTCCAAAAAGCTTAAGTTTGAGGAATATTTATTAAAATATTTTCAATAAATATGGAAATTAAATATTTAACCTTAATTAAATATTTAACCTTGGGATTAGGGTTAGAAAAGATGGAATTAGCCTTTTAATTGAAATTAAGAAGGGATTAGAAGATTTTGGAAGAGGTTAGTGGTCTAGAGGAAATTGGCCAAGTTTGGGATAAAAAATAAATTAATTTATTTTTGAGGTTTTTTGGGCAATTTATTAATTAAAATAATTAATAAATTAGGGATAATGTCCAAATGACATTTTTAGGCTAGATTCCTTAATTAAAGATTTTTAATTAAGAGAGAGGGATTTAATGCCATAAAAATAAATTAATTAATTAAATAAATAATTAATTAATAAATGATGATGTCATCAAGGATTTTCAGAAAACAAAAATAATTTATTTTCTGAAGGATTTTTCGGTGTCTACGGTTATGAAACCACAAAAGAGTTGGAAAAATTCTAATATGATAAAATAAGATAAAATCTAATAACCTAGAACAAAATGAGATAAGATGATAGCTATGATGAAATGTTACCTTAAATGATCAAAATAAACATGTTAATATACAATGGTTACATACAAATGAACAAACCGAAAAAATGACACATTCCTAATGGATTAATGTAAAATGATTAAGTGTGATAATGAAGATGGAATATGCAAAAAAATTTAAATGCAAGATGAAATCTATATTTTTATTACCCAAATATCCTCAACTTAAATAACAATGTGTCCGACACAAGAAGAATGGACAAAGAGAATAGATGACCTGATAAGAAAAATAACCTACAAATCCCTATAAAAGGAGCACTGAAATGCAACATGATTCATCTAAGTATAATGAAAAATGAAATATGAAATGAATATCTGCACAACTTCACGAAACATCTTAGAACTTCATAATAACTAGAATTTTATTATCATCATTGAGCTCATTATGTTGTAAGGAAATGCAAGCATCATGGTATAATTAGACCAAGATGACCTGAGCACTTCTTGCATGGAGTTTAATATAGAAAACTTGACAAGCATCCAGGTATAATTAAACCAAGATGACCTGAGTTTCATTTGCATAACAAACAAGGAACATTCTCTCCTTCATCGGGGAACAAATATTTGGAGTCAAGGTATGTGTGGCATATCACCATTAATAGAATTTGCATAACAACATGAATTGTATGCGTTAATGACTATGAAACTGATCAAAGCACTTACGCACAGACACCCCAATTACTTGTTCCTTTAACTTCATTGGAAAATATCCCACAAATAAAAATCAAAGAAAACATCACACCCCATCCCAACCATTCTAATCAATGACATATGGGAGTTTTAAACTCATGTCAAAGGTATCCCAGAATAGCATAGGCAACATGATAACAATGAAATTCATATATGAATGCATAATCTACAACAAATCATTCTAACATGCCTACCATGAATATACATTTCTTTGTCAAAAGATAGTGTTGGGTGTATTGATCAGTTTTTTTGATGTATAGCCATATGAAATGCATAGATGAATGGTCATGCTTGAAAGATTGGTCACAGGTTACAAATCATTAGGAGGATACCATTGTGTAAGAACATTTTATTATGTTTTCTTATCTAGTGAAAATAATCCATTCTATCCTTTAAGAGTCATGAATATCATAGATCCGCTTCCCAAACTAGGTCGGGGACATGCCCCCATCTAGGTGAGGGACTGACTTATTATGGGTGAAGAAGAACACAACAAGACTAGGATGAAGACCAAGCTATGATGGGGTTTTATTATGGATATATACATTGGATAGTATGTGATGAACTGGCCATTTTATTATGATATATACATGGTGAGAATGGTGACTGATTAGTCATTTTATTATGGGCATATACAATGGGACAACACGCTAGAAGAATCCTAATAGAGATAGGAGCTAACTTTTCACAAATGGTGCATGTTTCTAGGTTTTCACCGCATGTTTTTATTGCAATTTTCTTTTGATTTTCTTTTTATATTTTTGAATTTTATGAAAAAAATTGTGTTTTTTATTTTATCTATATACATACCCCTTGTATTGGGATCTCAAGCATAGAAATTTTTGAGATGCATGCTGTTAAGAGGCTCATCCAAGAGATCTCCCTTAGACGTAGACAACTGATAAGCCTCAGAGCCATAGACTGTTGTAATCACAAAGGGACCTAACCAGTTGGGTTCAAACTTTCCCTTCTTCTCACGATGCTACTAATTTTTGGGATTCTCATGAAGGAATAGATCACCCACCTGAAAGTCTCTAGGTTTCACTTTACTATTATACTGGTGAGACATCCTCTACTGATAGACCTTCAAATGATCATAGGCTCTCTGATGGCATTCATCCAGCAATTCCAATTCAATTAGTCATGCAACCCTATACTCTTCATTTGGAATTAAATCTTTTAGGAAATGAAGAGAAGGTAACTCGACCTCAAGGGGCAGAATGGCTTCAAAACCATAGACAAGGGAATACAGTGTGGCTCCAGTGGGAGTACAAATGGAAGTTTGAAAAGCCCATTAGGTAGGATTCAACTGGACATGCTAGTCATGGCCAGCGTCAGTGATAGTCTTTTGAAGGATCTTGACAATGGTTTTATTAGACACCTTAGCTTGGCCATTACCCTAGGGAATAAATGGTGGAATAGTGGTGTGTGATGTGGAATTTCTCACATGGTTCATCCATGTCCTAATTTTGGAATTACTTCCCATGATCAGTAATAAGATGCATAGGGATACCATATCTGCAAATGATATAATTAAGGATAAACATGGATATTTATTTTCCAATGGAAGTGATTAATGGAATGGCTTCAATCGACTTGGTAAAATACTTAGTTGTGGTGATAATGTACTTATGGCCATTGGAAGATGGAGGTTGAATTGTGCCCACAAGGTTGAGTCCCACTGACTAAATGGAAATGTGGTTGTAAAAGGATGTAGCTGTTGTGTAGGTGCATGAATAAGATTCCCATGTATCTAACACTTCTTGCATTTCTTGGAAAAGTGAAAAGAATTTGTCTCCATAGTAGGCCAATAGTAACCCATACACATGAGTTTCTTAGCCAAGGAAGGACCACTCAAATGTGTCCCACAAATACCCTCATGAACATCTCGTAAGGTAGTTTGAGCTTCATCATGTCCAATACATCGTAAGAGAGTACCATCAAGACCTCACTAATACATGGTGTTGGATATTAGGATATAGCAGGAGGCTTGGCGTAAAAAGGTTCATTTTTAGTTTCTGGATATGTCAAGTGGAATGTTATTTTCTTTCAAATAGGAATATATCTTTCCATAAGTCAGGGAATCTTGTCCGATAATATGACATATGATACTTGTATCAGGATCATCATATGTGCGATAAGTCAAGGATTCTACTAAGAACTCAAAATGGGCTTTTGTATCTTCTACATCAAATAGAGAAGCAATTGTAACCATAGCGTTTGTAGCCTTGTTATCATGCCATGGAATTTTCTCAAAGGTAATGATTGAAAAATATTTCTTAAAGTCATCCACCATACGTTTATATGGTAACAAATTGTCATTTTTGGTCTGGTATTCATTATTAACTTGATTGATAATCAACTGAGAGTCTCCATAGACATTCAATTTAGTGAATTTCCATTGCAAAGCCATCTTTAATCCAATCATCAAGGCTTCATATTTAGCTACATTATTTGTACAAGGAAAAATTAGCTTGTAAGACTTTGGTATTTTATATCCTTGTGGTGTAACAAAGAGCACTCCAGATCCCAAACCATGTTGAGTATATGATCCATCAGAGTACACCTTCCATGTCCATGTAGATAATGTCAGGATATGTGCATCTGGAAATTCTATGTGTATAGGTTGATCATCTATCAGGGGTGCCTTAGCTAATTGATCTGCAATTACTTGTCCTTTGATGGCCTTCCTAGCCATGTACTCAATATAAAATTCACTAAGTAACATAACCCACTTAGCCAATCTTCTCATTAATGTTATCTTTCTCAAAAGATACTTCAAAGGATCGATCTTTACAACAAGCTTAATAAAATGAGACAACATATAATGTTGCCATTTCTGTGAAGCAAAGACTACCACTAGACATTCTCTTTCAATTGGAGAATATTTTAGTTCATATCCCACAAGGGTGTGACTGATATACTATATAGCCTTTTCTTTTCCTTCTTGATCCTGTTGGGCCAGAAGAGCACCTAGTGAGACTTATGTAGTTGAAATGTAGAGCAAAAGTGGTTTGCCTGGAATTAGTGACATAAGAGTAGGAGGATTTTCCAAATATTGCTTAATCTTAGTGACGGCTTCCTCACACCTATCATCCCACTTGAATAAGATGTCTTTATGTAATAGGTGTTGAAAAGGATCACTTATTTCTGCTAGTTGTGAAACAAATCTTCTGATTGATTGGAGGCATCCTTGTAAAGATCTTAACTGACTGATATTTGTAGGAGAAGCCATCTCCATGATTACCTTAACTTTTTCCTAATCAACCTCTATACCTTTACTTGAGACAATACACCCTAACAGTTTACCTGATGTAACGTCAAATGCACACTTCTTTAGATTGAGTCTAATTTGATACTTTTCCATCTAGGTGAATATTCTATCCAGCACTCTTAAATGACCATCTCTATCTTTAGATTTTTCTAGAATATCATCAACATAATCTTCCATTATAGTATGCATCATGTCATGAAATATTGTGGTCATAGCCCTCTGATAAGTTGCACCAACATTCTTGATCCTAAAAGGCATCACATTCCAACAATATGTGCCCCATGGACATGTAAAATCAGTCTTCTCTTGGTCTTCTAGTGCAATCTTTATTTGGTTATAGCTGGAAAAACTATCCATTAGAGATAACATCTCATGCCCAGTTGTCAAATCAACTATTATATCAATTTTAGGCAATGGAAAATCATCTTTGGGACAAGCCTTATTAAGATCTCAAAAATCTATACAAATCCTGATAGACTTGCGTAGCTTGGATACTAGTACAATATTAGAAATCCACTCAGCATAATCAATGGCTTGAATGAATCTGACATCCAGGAGCTTCTTTAATTCTACTTTAACCATAAGTGCAATATGAGGATGCATCTTTCTGAGTTTTTGTTTAACTGGCTTAATTCCTCATGTAATAGACAAGTGATGCATAATAATATTAGGATCTAGCCCAAGAATATCAGCATAAGACTGGGCAAAGTTAACTTGTCACTCTTTGAAAAACTATGAAAAAACTTTTTTCTCTAACTCTGTTAAGGATGCTGCTACTTTGAGAATACGTGGGGACTCCTCTGTTCCAATGTTGAGAGGCAATGTTGGTTCAATATGTATTGTAGATTTCTCTTGATACATATAATTAGGGAGAGTGTCGATCCTTCCATCTTCAGGCACCTCGGAGAGGTTTTCACCCTCAAATACATCTTTTCTTTTTACTTTTTTAGGATCTAACACTGCCATTGAGTGGTTTTCACCATTAGATCTATTGATTATTTTAACATTTTTATGACTGAAAGGATTGGCACCCTCTCCAAAATAAGCCATGTCATTTAGTTATATCATAAATCCTAACTTATGATCCCCTGGTGGTAGATGATCTATGATTCCAAGATAATCAATAATTGCATAATCATTATGGAAGACATCAAGTTATGGATTATTGGGAGAATCACAATCTATAAGCTCAGGATGAACAAGTGGTATTTGATCATTTGGGTCAATTTAAAATACTGAGATGGTATTTATGGAAAATTTATCAAGGTTTTTTATTGTATCAGCAAGGTCTATTTCCATACTCTCATCTGAATCATCTATCACAAGATAATTTTCACTTTCCTCACAATCAGCAAGAGTAGTATTATGTGAATCTAATCCTAATGGTTCCATCCTTGAACTCTCCCCCTCATGATAATCATTACTATAGGTATGGACAACATCAACTCCTATCTCTTCAGTATAGTCAGATAATGAATCTCATTTGTAATCATTAGAGTCAGAATCATCATCATCATGATCTCTAAGTCTATTAATGATTTATGTTTCTATCCTCTGCTTTTCTAGATCCACATACATGCCATGTTTTCAGAATTGTAATGCCAGCTTTAGATGTCTCATGAAAAGGTGTGATCTTCTCTTTACCTTTAGGTTCTCTTGGTCCTTATCCTTTATATCCTAACCCTGTAGTATCTCTTTCATAGTTTGGATTTTTCAGAATTAGTTTTATAACTCCTTCTCTTTGTAACCCTATAGGTCCACTGCCTTGGTATCCCATCTTTTGCAACAAAGTATATCCTTTACCATATACGTCAGGTGATATATATTCATGTTTTACATCTTCTTCATTCTTGTGTAGTTTAAAAAAATGGTTAGCATTACGCTCAGCTGCTTCTTTTGATATAGTTCCCCCACTTATAAATGTGTCATAAACAAGTGTAGAAGGGGGTTCTGATTATTGTTTGATAATCAAGGATTTTCCATATGACCTAGGAGATAAAGGTAACTTTGTGATACAAAAGGTTTGACCCAGAGTGCATTCTCCCATACTTTTTTCTTTTATGTCTATATTGATCCCATTAGATTTAGAAGTTGATGCTATATTACCTAGATCAATGGGTGTTGTTGCAGAAGATCCAACATGATTATAAGGTACTAAAGAACTAGGTGTTATCTTCATAGTGTTACAATACTAGAAAGGGTTTGGATCTCCTTTGATAGTTATTTCTTGACCATTGTGGGGAAATTTAAAACACTGATGATAAGTCGAAGGTAGAGCTTGCATAGAATGAATCCAGGGTCTCCCCAAAAGGATGTTATATGCGAGATCCATATCAAGAACTTGACAAAGTACATCTTTGACTACAGGACCTACTCTAATAGGAAGAATAAAAGATCCCTTGGATGACCTCTCTTCTTCATCATAAGCTTTAATTATGATTTTCTTACTTGGATCTACGGCATTTTCAGAAAATCCCAATGCAAGGACTAGTTTCAAAGTGCATATGTTCAAGCCAGCTCCTCCATCTATTAGTACTCTTTTAATTTTATGATTTTGTACAAGGACTTCTATATGGAGTGGAGCATTATGTGTTTGATTAATGGCTAGATCATCATGTTCAGTAAAAGAAAGGTAATGTGGAGTTGTCAAATGTCCCACCATAGCTTAAAATTGGTCTTGATCTAGATTTGTAGGAACGTGAGTTTCTAGGAGAGCTTTCTCAAGAATATATTTATGAGACGGTGATAGACACAAAAGCTATAGTATAGATATTTGGGCTGGTGTTTTCTTCAATTGATCCAAAATATTGTATTGATTAGAAACATTTGACATAGACTTTGGAACATAGACAGACTTGTGTTGAGAGGTGCTAGGTTTAGATGAGACACCTTGAAGAGTAACCTTAGATTGGTCTCGAGTTGTATAATTAACTGGTTGACTCTCATACTTTTCCTTTATAGTAATCACATTGACATAGTATTGGGAAGGATGAAATTTAGAAATGTAATTCACATACTTATAAGATGTGGTATTGTAGTTGGCTTGATTATCACTTTTAGCATTGGAAGAACTTCCTTTCTCATGTTTGGGAAGTGGATCTTTAAAAGCCGTATGTGACTCATTTGAGGTATGTCCATCAACACTTATTTCACCACTTTCAATCAAGTCTTATATTGCATGTTTAATTCTTTGGAAATCATTGGTTTTGTGACCTTTCCCTCTATGAAATTCATAATAATCATTATCATTCCGCCAAGAAGGTTTCACCCTAGGTTCAAAATCTCTAGTTTCAAGAAGTGTAATGAGTTTCTTTTTGATCAACTTCCTTAATGTAGATTTAAGAGATTCACCCAAAGGAGTAAAAGTTCTTCTGCGTGGCATAAAAGGTAATCTTGAATTTGATGAATTGTTGTTGGTATTCTAAGTTGTAGATTGATTGCTATGAGTAGGTTGAGTAGCATTGGCTTTTCTTGTGACATTCAAAAGGGGTTGTGTTGTTTTAACATGTCGGTTATCAACAATCCCATCATTGACTATGTTTTTGTTTTTGTTCCAAAATTTGGACTTGTCATTGTTGTTGTTGTGGGGATTTGAATTTAAAGATCCAACATTATCCTTGGAGTAAAGCTTAATCTCACCTTTTCTAACCATAGCTTCCTCAATTTTGATTCCATTTTCTATGAGCTTGTTAAAGTTTGGAGGACAGTGCAATTGAAACCTATAGCTCATTTCTTGTGTAAGGTTATGCACAAATATATCCATCTTTTCTTGTTCAGGAATTGTTAGTGGATATTTGGCAAATAATTGACACCTTCTTTACAAAAAAGTAAGGAAAGGTTCTCCATTCTTTTGTTGTGCATTGTAAATATCAAGCATAGTGACTTCATGTTTGATGTTATATGAGTAATGAGTCAAAAATTTGTCAATAAGTTCATTGAAAGATTTGATGTCTGGGGGTAGTTTGGAGAACCATTCCATGGCTTGTCCTCCTAAACTACATGGAAATAGTTGCATAAGATAAGTGTCATTGTGAGCAACTTCAATACAAGCAGCACAAAACTAATGGATGTGGTCTTGTGGATCCAAATTCCCTTTTTATTTGTCAAATTTAGGTACATCAAAATGAGGAGGGAATGGAATCATTGCTAAATGTTTATCAAAAGGATAAGGACATATATCATCTAAGGAGTACTTCTTGGTTGATGATCCAGTTTGAATGTCATGGATTTGTTGTAGAATGGGATCCAAAGATGGTGGAGGTCCTTGAGTGTTTTGTGAAGCACTATGTTGTTGAGTGTTTTGGGAAGAATTATGTTATTGAGTGTTTTCCTTTTCTCCATGAGCATGTGTCTCTTGAGAACCACTATGAATTTTTTGATTATTTGTGATTGATGGTTCTTTAAGAGTGGAGACATCAAAATCACTTGGTATTTTTTCTCCTTTTTGAGCAAGCATGAGGAAATACATTTCCTTATCCATGTCTAAGAGTCTTTCCATGACATTATAGAACCTAGCATCTTACATAGAATCTCTTAGATACCGATCTGTGGGTTCTTCATCTGATGTAAAAATTGAATACTTTTTAGGAAGTCCAGACCAAGGTTTTTCCTCATTGTTGTTGTTTCCTTCCATCTTGTCTACATATTCTAGATCAATGGTTTGTTTGAGCTTATGAGATCAAGTTTGAACCATAAAATGTAAAGGATTATGTTGGGATGGAAGATTTTGATGAAAGATTTGGAATGTGTTTGATTAGGTAGATATAGAAATGAACCTAAAAGTGTTTAGATAAGTATAACATCTTGATTATCTAAGTCTATAGGAGGTATGGATCTCACTATGATATGACAAAGAGAATCAAAAGATAATAACCTAGGTAAGTTTGTTGATTGAGGATGATAAATCTTGAAAAGATAAACTCACAAAGATTAAAATCTGATAAGTAAGGTAATGATTCAACACTAATTGGAAAATTTTGAAGATTTGGAATGATTTTGAGGATTTTTTATGAAAGAAAGATGATGAATTTGGGTGAAAATAGTCAAACTGAAGATCAAAGGTCTATAAAAATTGAATATTTTTTCTAGAATGGTACTGAAGACTAAAATGGGTATCTAAAAAAGTGATTTTGAAAATCCTAAGATCCGTACAAATACTCGTTGTTGTATATGCACAGTGACAAATATGGAGGACAATCAGGTATATGCACAATAGGATAAGATAAATGCATAGCAATTCTAGATAGATGTGTTATGAAAGTAACAAAAGCATGGCGGCATTGAACGGATGTGCATTAGAAAGTGATAAATGCGCAGGTTTTGGTTTTCCGATGGTTTGACTTACATTTTTTTGAATTTTCTAGTTTTTCAAGTGATTGTTTTTGGCAAAGTAAAATGCATAGACACACACACGTAATACAGAAATGATTTAATCTAATTTAATCTAGTATTAATGCAAAAACACACTTCCAATTCCTAAGGTTGGAAATGACAGTATCTATTGAATCCCCACTTGGATAAAATCTAGCCACGCAAATTCAAAGCAGATAGCCTAGGAACTTGGAGGCACAGGCTCCTCCTTATAGTGTGCTCACTTCTTTGGCACACCAAGTTCTGAATTCAATGGGTCATTACTTCCCAAAGAATTTCTATCTCTACTATGAACCGTGAGTAATGTGGGGTGTCTTCACGGGCTTGGGTGACCCCTTGAGCGAGAAAATAGAGGGTCTTTGGCCACTAAACAAAAGTTTGTAGTAAGGACATCCATTCAAGTGGTTGTGATCAAGTCATTCTCCCAATTAAAGGGGCTCTCCCAATCCTTCCAAAGCAAGGTTTTCACCTTAACAATGTAGGGACTTTAATGCACCACTAGGGTACTAGAGGAGATTTTGGTTGCCACAATAGATTCACACTTGTCCGTTGTGAGACTAATCACAATGGCATTTTCCATATACCGGTTTGGAAGGGCTTGGCTTTAGCCTATTACCAGTTGGGTCATTCTTTGGGGTGAGTACCTCTTTTCCCACCAAAGATCACCCTCTAAAGATTATAAAAGTTTCTCTTATACCCAAGATCCACGAATGGCAAGGGGAGAGGATACATTGTTATAATCTGGGATTACAATTAAGCTATAAAAGAAAAACACAATAGACAGTTTTCTAAAATAAAGAAAACACATGAATTTGAAAAACATGTCATATTTTAAGCCTAAACAAAGGTTATAGTTTATTTTTCAAACCCCTAGGAACCTACAAATAAAACTGTTAACAATGTAAGAATGGGGTCTTCAGATTTATGACCTACAAAATAGCCTAAAATCTACAAGAATGAACAAAAACCTGTTAAGAGGATTAGCTAAAATAAAATGATTAGAAAAGCTAAAATTTAACACTAAAAATAATGAATGCGCAGAAATAGAGAATGGATGCGCAGAAAGAGAAATTGAATGTGCGGAATGGATGGATGCATAGAAATAGTGAACGTTTGCGCAGTGAGATGGTATAGATGCACAGCAGAATGTTATGAAAGCGCAGAATCGTGAAACAATTACGTAGAAAGATCAGAAAGTGAAAAAGATAGAAAATGACAGGCAGAAGTAGAATGGATGCGCAGCAGGAATGGATGTATGCGCATGTATCATGGATGAATGCACAAAAAAATCTTGTAGAATTCTGCACGCGAAAAATTAAAAAACAAAATGTTAATTTTCATCGGGAGGCCCCATGGTGGGTGCCAAAAATGTATGCAAATGTAGATGTAAACTATTCTAAGTGAAATATTAACTAATCTAAGCTAATATAACAATCTAAATGCTACTCAATGAAGATTAAAAAATGATAAAATGAAAAACTAAAACAAATTTACCTTCACTCACCCATTGTAGCTTGTCTCCATTGTCCTCCTAGCCTTGATTTCTTGGAGGTGTTGAGCTCTCAGATTTCCAAATGAAGCTCCTTCCCAAGATGCTCTCAAAGTGTGGAGATTTGAGTGAATATATGAAAAATGGCCTAAGCTTGATTATGCAAACTAATGCATGAAATGATATGGAAATTCTTGATGACTTTTGATGTTTTTGGATGCTTGAATGCTTGTGTGCTTGTATGCTTGAAATCACTATTACCTATTAGCTCACAAAGGGGAAATGAGGCTCCTTTTATAGATTTTTGGAGGACTCAAGCCTAGGTGGCATAATCCAAGGGTGGAGATTGAAAGGTGGAAGATCCTAGGGCTATGATTGACTTGGTTGAAGGGGTTGAGAGAAAGGGGGATGTAGTTGGAATGTGAGAGGAATAATAGGGAGGATGTTCCTCCTACATTGACATGGAAGAGAAGAAGGTGGAAGGGAAATACACATGTCAAGTGTCTCACAAAGACCAATGAGAGTAAGAAGGAAGGACTTTTTCCTCATGAGGACTCTTGGTACAAGTGTCCCATGAGTCACCTTGAAATCTTTGAGGTGGAATGAGAAGCTCCTTAGGAATAGGATTGGCTTCTTGACTTAGTGTAAGGGAAGACATGTGGTCATGAGACCAAGTCTTATGAGGCCACATAGCCCTTAAAAATAGGACATGTGCAGGTGCGGATAATGATTTATTAATAACTAATAATAACTAATTATTTTAGCCAAGGTGATGTGTCAAGTGACTAGGTGGATGAGGTGGACTAGGGGAGTTAGTCATATTTAATGATTGTGTAATAGATTAAATCACTTTAATAAGACTATTTAGAAGACTTGGGATAGGAGAATAAACTATAGTGAATTTATCCAATAAATTGAATAATTTATTTAATAAATAGAGGAAATAAATATGAATTAAATAATAAATATTTAATTAATTCATCAAGTCAAATCTAATTAAATAATAAATATTTAATTAATTAATGAAGTCACTTTTTATTGTATACAACAACTTATTACTCTAACATAAGGGATCATATTAACTAGTTTAATTTGATAATTCAATTCCAAATATTCTAATTCAATGATTTTTTCCATTTAAATCCTCAATAGAGTCACCAATTTATTGGTTCCTAAATCAATAAATTGTAAAACCCTAAAAGTATGCCAAGATTTATGATCAGGTTCTACACATGACTTGGCTAATGAATGAGATTCAATCCTCAAAGAGATAAAATTCTCCTACACTTCTGGTTTTGCTAGACCAATGCCAATCTACCTCTTAATAATTTAAACATATTAAATCTTCTTATGGTCTATCTTTGATCTCTATTTATTCTATTTCAGATGTGGCATGAAAGGTCTAAATTAGATCACTTTATCTTCTAATCCTACTCCTATCTCTTACTTCTATATGAAAAATACAAATAAAATGTTAAATTACTTGATTGGTAATAAAGTGAAATTTAATCGGTCCCTTATCCTGGGATAGAGAGTGATAATAATTATCTACTCCTCTAATGTTTGAAAACTTGAATTGTCCAACTATACTCTAGTTTATGTCTTGCAAAAACAAGAAGTATGTTTTTTATGTCTTGCATAAATGTGCAAGGATGTCAATCACAAAAACCCTTCTAATTGATCCAACCTATTCCTCCAAGTCATAATACTTATCTGATAGAATTTAACTCTTCCTTGAAGAGATCAACCTTGAACCAGATACAAAAAAATATTAAGGTGAAATGAAAATTAGCTATATCCTTGATATATTGATTCATATGATTAATAAAACATATATGGATATGGTTTAAAATGATATCTTTGTATTAAAATCAATAAAAATTTGACAACATAACAAAGAAGATTATTTATACATGATATATGTTAAAACCTTAGAGACATAAGACAATGTTTTGTATATTTTATTACAATTGATTTGTGTCCCCTTTGGTCCCAATTTCCCTTTTATATAATTTAGGGAGCACTTTAGACCTTTGTGACTTTTAGTTACAAAATGTATTTATTTAATCTCTTACATATATGATAGACATAAAATAAATATATTCTTCATCAATGATCCTTGGATCTTCAATATTTTATCTTCCTTGATCAAAAAACCTCATTTGGAACATGATGTATTTACATCCCCATAGTTGAGGCAATAATTATCTCTATTTCTGAAAATATTTTCATCAGCATATATTTTTCATCTTCATTAGCCATATAATATCCCCTTTTGTATTCCCCTTTTTTATGGTTTGGATTAGGCTTATATACACATTTCTTTTTAAAAATATTTTCATTTTGAGATTGAAATACTTGTTCTTGTATTGACTTGCAAAATAATTTAAATCTCAGTGGAGACCCACTATACATCCATTCACATGTCGTGGTCGTAGATTCTTAAAACCATGGATTTATTAGGATGTAAATCTTGCAAAATGGTGACAATATTACCATTTCACAAGTCATAATTAAGCTAATAGGCTTTTCCTATGAGGAAGCTTATGTACGGCTGTGGCATTTATTTCTCACGTCAGCTTTGTTGTCTCATGCTTGGAAATAGTTTAATGTCGATGTCTAAAAACAATACCCGTCCATATTTTCACCAACATGTATGTGCAAACAGATGGATGGATACATTGTCTTTTGTCAGAAACCAACTGTAGCTTACCGTATTTTTTTAGACTTACATGTTAGAAACTACGGGTTGTGCACTGATATAATATATTTGTTGGAGTTTTACTATGTTTAAATTAAATGTTATACAGTATAATATAATATTCTAATATATATTTTTATAATATATAAAACTTATAATATATTATATTATATAATTTCTATATTATATTTTGTATAAATTTTTGATATTATATATATATTAATATTATGCATTTTTTTATATTATATTTTTTTGTATTAGATTATTATTTATAATATTTTTTATTTTCATATAAAATATATAAATTCATATAACTTTAAAAAAATGAACTTAATTTTTCTACTTTATTTTATAATTGTTATATTGAATTAATTTAATATGTTTTAAGTATTATTTTATTTTACATGAGTATTCAAATTTATTTTTTCCATTTTCATCATAATTTGTAATTATATATATTTGCATTAAATTAAAATATTAAAAGGAACAATTTAAAAATAGTAAATAATCATATAAATTATCACTTGAACTAAAAAATAATCTTTTTCACTTTTTTTTTGGTTTAAAGAGCTAAAAATAACTAATTAATAAAAATAAAATTGATAACTACAAAAGAGAAAAGTAAAACCATAACAGTGTCTATGATACAACATAAAAAAATAATAATAATAAATAATAAATAAAAATATAAAAATAATAATAATAACCACAAGAAAATAGTCAATAAGGAGAAAGGGCTTAAAACACAAGAAATAGAACCCTAAAACATTAAGAAATTTAACCTTTAAAAATAGAATTCTAAATCTTATTGGAGAAAAAAAGGAAGAGAAAATATAAACATTAAAAAAAAGTCACTACTAATAAGATAACTACAAAAATAATTAAATTGAATGCACATTAGACTCAATAGCTCACTACAAAATAAAATAAGATATAAATTATATTAAAAATTATTAATGTAATAATAGTCAAATAAATCAAAAAATTAAGCTAAGTTATTTTATTTTTATGTTATTTTAATTTTTATACTAAAAATTATATAATATAAAAATTATATAATATAAAAATTATATAATATAAAAATTATATAATATAAAAATTAATACAAGATAAAATATGTTTTAATATAATATAAAAAATCTCATCCTTCCTCATTTCACTTGAAGAATCTGGAAGGAGAGAAATAATAGAGTCTTTAGAGATAAGCACACTCCTTATGAAAAGACAGCTATTCTCATTGGTAGAAGTCTCATGGAGAATTTCAAAAACTCTATTCCAAGAAATTCTGAGCTATGGAACAAGTCAAAAAATGTTGAAGATATTCTCTCTTGGGATAGTCATAAAAGAAACAAAGACCCCAACCCCAGAGATAATATCATGTGGACTACTTCCCCATTGGGTTGGCTTAAAGGAAACTTTGATGGAGCTGCTAAGGGGAATCATGGAAGGGTAGGGGTGGGAGGATTAATAAGAGGCTAGACTGGTAATTGTCTAGGAGCTGTGGTAGCCCCGCTGGGAATACAAACCAATCACGTCATTGAAGCTGAGGTAGATTTACATGTTGTGTTGCTGGCAAAAGAGTTGGGTTGTGTGAAGTTTTGGCTGGAAGGAGACTCTCTTAATATCATTAATTGTATAAAAGGAAAAAGTGAGACCTCCTGGACTATAGCCCGCATAATTGAAAAAATTGAAAATACTTTACAAACTTTTGAGGAAAATTTCATAACCAACGTCTACTGGGAAGGAAATAAGCTTGAGGATAGCATAGCTAATGTGGGGCCCCATAGTGATGTCACAAAAATTTGGAATAGGGAAGTGAATCTCAATTCTGAGATCTTAAGTCTTATCAACTATGATAAACTTAATCACAAGGAGGGCAACATAATTAAATCTAATGATGACAAGGAAAATTAAATTACCGAGGAAAGCAAGATGCCAAGTAAGGTGTGAGAAAATAATTATGGAGTTAATGACACATAGATTGTGGGTGAAGCTACACAAATTGATTTGCAAGAACCAGAAGAATATTGTTTTGTTTTTCTTTGGTACTTTGAGAAACCAATGTCATGTTAGCTTTGAGAATATGGGAGGTGGTTTGAGAAGGGAGGAGCCCCTAGATTGCAAGAAATGCAGGCGGGAGAAAAAAGTGTGGAAAAAACTAAAAATAGGTGGTGTTACCCCATACATGGAAAAGCTTCATGGATTCGACAAAAAGCTAACTAAAAAATTTGTTGAGGGATGGGTTAGTGGTAAAGCTAATCTATGGGGTAAATCCTTTCTGCTTACTCTGAGCCTGGTCTCTGAGATTATTGGTTTCTCTCTTGAAGGAATGAATTTCTATAGGGATAATAAACGTATAGGGTTTGAAGCCTTTAAAATTTTCCTTAAAATGTTGATGAAGAAGCTCTATTGACTAAAGGGTTGGGGGATTATGTTGAAATTGTGAAGCTTAAGAAAATATGGGTGAAAGTTCTTAGGGTGATGATAGAGTATTTTACTCTAGATGGTCGCTATTCCAAGATTTATAACTTGCATTTCATTTTGGTTAACCATTTTAGGCATAGTAAGAAGGTGTCCTTTCCTTATTTCCTTTTAAGCTCCCTGAATAATAGCATAACTGAGAATAGGAAGAAAGCAAGCAACCATGTGCTTCATGAGGGCTTGATTCTGCTCATAGCAGACTATGCCAAGGACATGATTCTGGAACCCATTCCTAAAAGGGTTATGGGAAAGAGAAAGAAAAATGAAGAAGAAGAGATCAAGGAGGATACCCAAAAGAAGGGAAGGAAAAATAAAAAGAGCCCCCATGATAGTGCGGACAAAATTAAAGAACCTCACCCTTCTTATCAGGAAAAGAATGAGGTTACTATCTTGGATGAAGAAACAGAGGAGGAGCCTGAGAATGAGGAGGGAGCCATGGAAACAAAGGACCTTACTTCAGGGGTTAGTGAGAAGGATGAAGAAAATGAGGAGAATGAGAATGCTGGAGGTGAAGAAGAAGAGGATGAAAAGGAAAATGAAGAAGAAAAGGGGGAAGAAGAGGAAGAGAAAATGGAAGAAGGAAAAACAAGAGGGAACCAAAGAGGAAACCAGTGATAAGGAGGAGTCGAAGGGACAATCTAGCCAAGGGGGTGGGGAAAGTCATAATGAGGCTACTATTGGTTTCAACTTGGATGACAAAGTTCTGGAGGAGGTTAAAAGAAAGGATGATCATGGTATTAACCAGGAGATGCCAGAAATGAAGCGTCACCTAAAGGCTATGGAGAAAACTATCGAACCCTTAAAAGAAAAGCTGGAAATGGAGTTTTTGATGAAGGTAAAAAGTAATAAAGAGAATGAGGAAAAGATAGCCAAAATCAAAGCAATGGTGGATGACAAGATGAAGGACCTTACTGAGAAAATCAACCACAATGAGCATATCATCAATGAAGTTCTTAAGCATAGCAATGAGGGTCTTAGTGCCTTAGTGATGAATCTTAAGGCCCTGTACAATCATCTGGAGAACAATATGCTGGAGAACACAACAATAACACTGGATGGTGATGCTGGGAGCTCAGGGCCAGGAACTAGAACCAGAAGTGGTCTCAGAAGGAAACTGCTTGATATCCCTAAGGAGATGAAAGGTCTCAAAGACTCCATTCGGAAGATGGAGGATCTGTAAAAACATGTGGAGAAGGCAATGAAAAAGATAAATTAGTTTATGTTGGTTGGTCGATGGGTGGTCGCTGGTTTTTGTGCCAGTTTTTATTTTTTGTTCACTACTTGTTGTGTCTTTTTTGTTATCTTTTTGGGTAAGTTAGGGTCCTCCTGTTTGTTGTTTAGCAGGCGTTCAAATTATGTAAGGGTTGAATTCAAAATATTTTCTCCTATCTTGTAAATGGTTTCGAGTTCCATTCAAAACTTGTTTTTACCTTTATCAAAAAAAATATAATATAATATATTATAAGTTTTATATATCTTATAAAAATATATAATATTATATTATATTATATTATATAACATTTAATAAAACACTAATAAATATATTATGTATGTGCACAACCTTAGTTTTTGACAGACATGTAAGTCTGAAAAATATGGTAAGCTACAATTAGTTTTGACAGAAGATAGTGTACCCATCCATCTATTTGTACATACATTACCATAGATTTTTATCAGTTGGATAGATGGTGCCAAGAAAAGAAGCAACAAAGAAAGAGCATATAACACATCAAAAAATTATTTCAATCTGATCAAAATGATACCCATCTGACGGATTTTGTAATTACAATTATTACTGATCACTTGGTTACCTTCCTTGAGATATGCCCTGCCAAGAAATAATTTTTTTCTCATTAGTTTGCATGTTGAGTTTCCATTTTCCATCGATTGTCTCAGTTCATTTTATAGTTTTTTTGCTGATAATTTAGAAGCTTGCTTAAAAATATAAGTCAAATATCAAAAATTTAGTTTCCATGAGGTGAATGTTATCTATTGTGCCAATCACAACTCGTTGGGTGATGTTATTTTTGCCAAGCTAGTATTACACCATGTTTATTTCCCATGGGTTTCACGCCACTCTTTTTCAATTCATGAGTTTCACACCACTCTTCAATTCGCATGCCTCTGCATAAAACAATAACTTCATCTTTCTACCCATATCATACGACCATGACAACATTGAATCTTGTGTAAGGCATCAAAACTCTCCATTGCACATGAAGATCGATGGCTAGAGTTCCTTAAGTTTTCTACTCTTTGTATGCTCGTAGAATCAAGCAATAGCTAGGTTTTTAGTTAAACAAAGGCAAAGGAGGAGGGAACTTGCATAGAAGTGATTTGGAGTGGGAGATGGATCAGAATTCCTAAAATATTTGCATATCAAAGCACAATTAAATGTAATTGTATGATGACTATGGACGCCCTTGATAGAAATATGTAGGGAAGGTTGCTTCTCCCACTTAGGCATATGTTGCGAAGATGTTCACATTGGGAGAAATCAAATCTGGCTTCAGAATGTGTGGGTATGCTAAAATGGTCCCCCTTGATGTAAAGGTCATCACAATAGAGAAGTTACGATCTTTCCTAAACTAGGTAATCCAATGTGTCTCAATGTAGCAGTGGCATTAATCCCTATATTGTTGATATAGACCTTTATTTTTTATCCAACTCTAAAACCCACCTTGATAGTAGGTAGACCATTGGTATCCATAAGCCATTTCTATTCACCATAACACACTTGATTTTCCACAATCATTCCTTCACCCCTGGCCCTCGCTCATCACCACGATCACACAAGACTATGTCCAAGCAGCCATCCATGCTCTGCATGACTTTAGCTACCTCCACTTTACTCATCCTTGCAACAAAGCTGTCCAGGAATGCATCATATCTTACCAAGGAGGAGACTTAGTTTTTTTTTTCAAAATCTCCTTATATATTTTGAGTTTTAGTTTGCTGGATAACCACTTCCCATCATATGTATATTTCCCATCATATATATATATGCTATTGGTACCATAACAGCTTATCAAACTTATATTTATAATTTAATTTATTTCATCTTCAAAGTAAATTTGAAGCATATTAAGTTTGAAGAACTAGTTATAATTAATTCTATTGCAGACTGTCCTCCAAAGGAACCTTGACATTTGGTCTTCTTTCTTCTAAATAAACTTACTTTTAAATCAAACAAGCCCTTTAGTTTAGTGAAATTAAGGAAAAGCAAAGTGAGAAATCCATTCCTGCTGGTAAGATCAAATTCAATGCTTTATGTGTTTCTAATTTTTATGAAGTTTGAGAAAAGATTTTCTAACAAGATATTCTTTCTCATCTCTCAAGCAATCTATATACTACATTTTACCATAGATATTAACTTTATACAATTATGAAGTCGATTGAAATCATCAGTCCATATTGAATGGTGAGGTTAAAGACGAATCTAGTAAAAGGATGTAATCAAGGGCCATGTTATCCACAGATCTATTAGGTTAAAATATTTTCTATTTAATAGTTACTCAACATTTATCAAATACTCTTGATTATAATGGCACTTGTCTGAGCCAAGTTGTTAAACTACCTGTAATTTTGTGGATAGTTTCAATTCTTATCAATATACATTGGTATCTATTTATTGTGCTGACATTTTAAATTTTCTCTTGAATGAGAATGTAGCTAAAGGAGATTTTGTAATAATAATACTTAAAAATTATTATATAGCTCAAGCTTCAAGGAAACAAATTAGTGCTTAAAATTTGTCTATTTTACATATTACATAATAATGCATTTTATCTATTTAATCAAGCTACAAATTTTCTTCCAAAATTTGACACTTAATCTACACATCTAACCATCAGATGTTTGGGTGAAAAATCAACTTTTAGGAGTGATGTCCAAAATTCTTCTATTAAAAGAAGGCACGATGAGAACAAGCAAATCAGCCTCCCCTTCAAGTATCTGCAACACATGCTTGATTGTCAGCCTTTTTTAAATTTCTCTTCATTAATGTGATTACCATTATGAATAGATGCATTATTTTCAAGAAAGTATCTGCAACATATTTTTAAGTAAAATAGCTACTTTAATTCCTCCAAAGGAACTTTGTCAATACTTCCTTCCATTGTGCTACATGTTTGTAGAAGTACGCTTCAAAACACTTCCTTTAATTTAGTTGCCAACACATTTTTCTTCCACATCCTAGACTTTTACTCTATCTTTTGTAATGAGGAGCTACCCTAGCAGTTTTGGATGCACGAGACAACAATAGTTATTTTGTATAAATTTTCCTTCAACAATAGTTATTTTGTATAATTTTTCCTTAATTATGTTCAAGGTAAATCATTGCTTGTTACCTGTTTGGGGTTCATACACTCCCTATTCTCCAATTCTTTACATTGAAAAATGTCTTCTCAATTGATTTCATTGTGCATTATATTGCCTTGTCATTTACAATTTTAAACACTTATATTATGTCATGCTTCAATTATACTTTCAAATTAAATGCCTATCATCGCATCCCTTGCACCTCCATTGGGTTCAAGTGCTAGTTTAATTATTTTTACCATTCTTTTTATGTGGTGAAAGACATTTACTACTTCCACCTTCACACTCGAGACTAGAAAAAGTGACAATATAGAACTACAAGTCTAGATGAGCATATTCCATATGTTAGGTGCGGTCATGCATACCACATAGCATCTTTGTATACACATAAATTTGACACATTAAAACCAAGACATAAAATTCCACATTTAATCAATAAATTTCATCTACTATATAGATTAATTTAATTATTTAACTATATAGTTCATCTCTTAATAATTCTACATATCTAACTAATTCATTTAAATTAAATCATCTCATCTCCTAATTAAATCCACATCATTCCATCCCATCCACCTCATCACATGACACCTCACCCTTGGCTAAAATAATTAATTTATATTAATTATTAAATAGCTATTTTCTTTCAAACATGTGAGCTATAATTAAGAATTTGGTTTGGCCACCGCTTTTGGTCAAAATGAGTCATGCAACCACTTGTGCAAAGGAGTCTTGTGAGAGAAAGAGTCTTCTTTCATCCTTATCTTTCATGTCATTGTAGGAGGAACATTCCCCCTTTATTTCTCTCACATTCTAACCAATTCCTCTTATCTCTCATTGCCTCCAACAAAGCCAAGTCTAGTAATCCATTCTTGCAACACTTGTTCCAAACCTTGTACACACTTGGCCAAAGCCTTGCAACACTTTTCACCTATGTGGCTCAAACAAGAACACCTCACATCTCATAAGAAAATCTATAAATAGAAAGCATTTGAGAAGAAAAGTTACCACTTTACCACTTTTACTATTGCAGATCATTTTCATAATCACTTCATAACATGTTCATATTTTGGGTTCCATTATCTTTGGAGTCCCCCATCTTTTGCATCATTGCATCTTATTTAGAATACTTTGTACATTGTTAGATCATCCCTCATTCTTCAAGTTGTCATTCACATCTTGATCAATTTGTGTTATTTGAGAGCCATTGATAAAGATCAAAAAGTTGGATCCTTGGAGATAGAGAAACATGAGACGCTTTCAAATGAATTTTCGTATTTGTTATTAAATAAGAATAGATTCATTTGAATTAATGTTTCATGATGTTTTGCTTAGTTTGATATTTGATTTGTTTCATTTAAACTAACATATATTTTTGGCACCCACTGTGGAGCCTTGCCCCTGTTTTAATCGAGTTTTCTTATAGATTTGGTGAACATATACGGAAATGGGATTCTCTAGCACTCAAAGTTCACTATTTCACACTTCAAACCATCATATCAGTGCCTTTCAATACTTTCTTAGCACCATTTGTCTTTTTCTTAGCACCTCTTGGCATTCTGAAAGCGACCAAGTTCAAGATATATTTGTTTTATTGGCACTCTAATAGTTTTAGCTCCTTTTGCATGTTATTTAGCGCTTCTTGCTTGAAGTATAGTGCCTACTATTTGAACTTTAGCTCTTTCTATCATTATGTCAGCTCTTGTTGTTTTAACTTTAGCGCTTTTATATATACATAATTCTCCCTTTAAGGTAATTTAGCCACTCTCACACAATACCATTTATACAAGTAATAAATAGAAGCGATACATATATATAGGCATATATGTATGTGTGCACCCATATATATATATCACATTTATTTATGTATTTATATTTATTTAAATAATAACGAAGAATATTAACAAACATTAATGTTTATAGACTCGTTGATTACCACATAAGGAATTTATGTCATCACTTTTAGTAATAGACATACAAGGATCTTAAATCATAACCAATCATAGATTATACGCATCCTCACTCTAAGGTACAGAAAGTCAGAACGAATAACAAGCTAGAAAAGTCAATACAAGTCAACCAAGAAACCTGAAAGATATCATCCAAGAAGGTCAAACACAAACCTGCATAACCTGTCTCAAAGAACAAAATACCAAAAGAAAAGATCACAATTATGCCCCAATTGGGTGAGGTAAACCAACTAATCAAGAATCCTATGACAAAAGGAGACGTTTGCAAGGACCTTGGTACTATCTCTGCAACAACAACAATCAAGGATTTTGAGGGTACGCTAATACCTATGAAGCCAGTTGAAGTCAATGTTTGGTACTTGCAAGTCTGCATGACAAAACAAGTATACATGTGCATATATACATACATATAAAGAAGACAATGAAAACATATGACTGGGATCGATACATTGCATAGATCTCACCAGTTGAGTAACTATGACTTCGTTCCTAGTCGTGTAAACACATCATAGATAAAAGCATGCATGTAGCATCAAGTATACATAAACATCGTGAATCAGATCAATGACTGAAGAGATAATCAAAATCATAAGTACATAAGCATAGATGACACTAGTCATGAACACGTAACTCTAAGCATATGAAAAACATAATCTGAAAATCTGAATCATAACATCATCTAAATCTATCAAAGTAAAACATAAATATAGAGTCCATCAATGATAACAGTGTCCTGTCACAAATGTAGGAAAAAGAGTCATCTAAGAGGGTATCACAGATCTTTTGTAAGAGACAACACCCTTATTTTGCTACTATTTAAATAAAAAATAAATAAGCGATTAACTTTTAATTAATCTACCACGACTTCAAATAAATAACTTAACAATCATAAATATATAATTATCAAGAATACAAATTAATGCATACATGTATTAACAATAATTAGTAGAAAATTTAAATTTGAATTTTAAATATCTAAAGATTAAATCAATAGCCTCGAAGATGACCTAGATCAAATATATGTATATAAATCACACATATACCATTACACTTACAAATATGAAGACAATTTATATTGACTCTACTATTAAGAAAAAAAAAAAACAAAACAAGAACATAAAGTCAATGTGATCCCAAAAGTATCAATGAAGGGTGCCAAGAAAATAAGGATGCCAAATGACAGGTAGAGAGTAGCCAAAATGAAAAAAATTGATATGCTAGATATGGTCGGCCATGTTTGGAGTTAAAATAATGGCTCATTTTCCTAGTGTCAAACTTAACATCCTTGTATATTCCTTATGCACTCATCAAAGATAGACTAAAATTATTCACTGCAATATTATCTTCATTACAACGTATATGAAAGTGACAATTTGCCACCCTTGTCCAGTGAGTGAAGAAAATTTGCCAACATTATAAAATTCCTAATATAATATTTAATTCCAATAAGAACAAAAACATGAGTGACAACATTCGTCCTTGTTCAGTTCTCATTTCCTTTTGAAAATATTGACAATGATTTACAAACGTCTTGTGTATGGAAATGATAAGTGAATCCCCTTGGCTTTTTTTCTTTCTTAAATAAATAATTCCCCATTTCGTTCTCATCCAGAAACAAAAACAAACACAAATTCATGACTTTCCCATCATTAACCAGCTCTCAATGTCACCTAAATCCTAACGTATCTTTGGGAAGGCTAGTGCATAAAGTTTATTTCACTAAATTATTGCAATTGAAATTAATGTGGTTCTTGAAATTTTTTATTTTCTAGAGATCTTGTTTGATAGATTTTATTTATTTTAATAATAGATTATTAGGTGTGGTTTGAATTTTTGGTCTATTTTATATAAATAAATAATTTTAAAAGTTAGAATAGTCATTAATTTTGTTAGAAACATTAAATTAATTTTTAATAAAATTTTATATTTTTATTTTGCTATTTGTTTTGAAGGATATTTTTTAATCAATTTTACTTTTTTAAATTCATTTTGGATGTACTATGAATTGCTCTGAACTAAATAAAATGATTATTCTGTAAGTCATAGTTTTTGTCTAAAAGTTTATAAACTATTTAATTTTCAATTAATTTTGTCTGTCCATTCACACAAAAACTTCTATAAATAGACATAATCAAAATATACTTTTTAAAAAAAAAAGTTACAATCAATATGATTACACAACTCTTTAAAACAAGAATGTACATGTGACATTGTTGTCTATGCATAAAAAGATAGCATGATGCATGAAGCAAAGGCAATCAACAAGGAAAGTAGTGTGGTAAAAGTCCAACACTGCACCCTAAATAAAATGAGGGTAGCATAATTTTGATATCATTCATAATGTCACAAAAGTTAGTAGGAGATTGTTTCACATATAAGATTTTCTTCTAAGATATTTCTAAATGGCAAATAGGACATGTCATTACCTTAGTTTAACTTGCTAAAATTAAATCTACTATCAATTAATAGTCAAGTTTAAATTTACAAGGTTTGACTATACACTTAAGATTAAATTAAATTACCAACTAAACATTTGGTATACTAAAGATCTAAAGAACACGGTGTAAACTAGAAAATATGAACTATTATAAATATTAGTTGAGTGATAGAAGCATTATATTAAATTAAATTTTGTCATTTAGATATATTCAAAATATTTTCAAAGTCAACAATATTAATAAATATATCTTTATCAAGATCATAAAGTAATTTAATAAATTTGATATTATTCTCTCATTTACAAGTATTTAACTTATTTATATGAACAATTCTTTTTATGTAAACTTATATTATATTAACATGCATTTTATGATTAAGGTCTCTTATCAAAAAGTAAAAATAAATTATATCACATAAATATATTATGTAATTGATAAATAAATAATCATTATTTTTTAAAATAAATAAATAAATCATTAAATTAATTAAATAAATAAATTATATTTTTCCACCAAGAATTTCACCTACTCATATACAAAAATATATGAATTAGCATCTACCTATTGCTCTTTTGGTAATCTACTTTTAATGAAGAAAATAAACTATTTCTACACATAACTAAAAAGGAATAACATAGGTTTCACATCATGTTAGGAGCAAGTTAATTAACTTCACAATTTAAAATTATATTAAAAATAGTATCGTAAGAAAGCATATATATCTTAAACACTCTAATATCCTGATTTCTTTATTTATTTTATATGACAATAGTTTTCTTGTTGCAAGACTAAAGAAAAAGATGAGGAGGAAGTAGTTCATTGTGTTTTTCCCAAAGGTTTAGTATTATGGTATTATTTTTTAAGAAATAAATGCTTCATCTATATGAATAAACTTTGTAATTATTTTACATAATCGTAAGGCATAAAATATGCACATTTTCTATAATGAACAATTCTTCTTGGTATCCATTAAATGTCATAATTATAATCTCTAATTAGAGATGCAACCTTGGATTCTTCAAATACTCATTGATGGTGTTGAGTAATCTTTTGACTATTTGATCATTCTTGAGTTGTTGTATCTTGTGTTTCTGCATTATTGTATTTGTGCCCCTATATTATAAGATCCTCTTTTGAACAAATTTTATATCCTATAAGAGCTAATGATTTCATTTGGTGGTAACTGTATCACCAAAAGTTTATATATTTTTTAAGGTGTACTAAAAGTCATAAAAATTAAAAGAATCTTCCTAATTGTCTAATATATTTCACACCAAAACTACAATTCTCTTCTAATAGGGATAAACATATTTTTAATCTACTTGATAAACTTTTATTAATACTTTTATATGATAACATTTACCACAACTAGAGTTTTGTTTCTCACCATCTATCTTTGTAGACCTAAAAATTGTCCATTGCTTGCTTGCAATATTTTTACTAATTATTTCTCTAAATTAATTTAATAATTTTATTATTTAATTGAGCTAACATTATTCTTCTAATCCAACCATTCATTCAAGATAACATATGACATTCTTGGACATTCTACTATGACTGAGTGAGGGTTTTGAGAGTTTTAGATAAGGGTTTTAAGGGTTTGGAAGATAGAAAAGTTAGGTGAGGGAGCCCTATGGGCTCCCCCAACCTTTTACAAAGATATCAGATAAATAAAATGTCAAGTTCAGTAGGCCATGTCTACAAATTCTACCAGGCTAGAGTTGGGTTCAATGAGCCAGGTTTGTTGATTTCTCTCTTGTTTCCTCACTATACAATCTTAGTTCTATCTTTTTGGAAGAAGATCCTACTTCATATGTGGAGAAGCTAGTAGCTGGTAATTTGAATTAAATAATTATTCAAAAGGATTTGGAAATCCCATAAATCTCATGCTTGATTAATGGACTTGATATGATGGTCCCATGTTATCTAATGAATGATGCAATGGTTGAGCTACAACTATCATTGGTGGGTAATTTTCTTGCTTTTAGACATATCGATTAGGTTAGAAGTTGGGATAACTCAAGGTGGAGCTTAAATGGTATGATTAAAATTAGTGCCATGGCCAAAAACTACTCCTTTTTAGTTTTGTTACTTAAGAGAGTTCAAACAAGGTCCTCACAAGAGGTCCTTAGACCTTTGATACTATTTTTGTGATTTTATTATCTCTCTATAATTGGAAGCTATGGTTTGACCATCTTTATATGGTTCATTTTTTATGTTAGTTTATGCAAAAAAAAATACAAATAAAGCACAAACCTAAATAAATCTACGCATGCCTCTGATTGAGTAGAATGGAGGCACCCTACTCCATTGATTTGCTCATTTGACACATATGGAGATCTAAATGCAAAACTAATGGATTATTATATGAAAAACTATGCTAATAAGTATGCAAGAAGATTATGATATATGTATATGGAAATTATATGAAAACTATAATAACAATATTGAAAGCAATGAGAAAACTTTAAACACAAATTGGTATGAAAACATTCCTCAAATGATGGATGATTAAATGCTTGAGTAGAGGGTCCTATTTATAGGATTTGGAGGGAAATTAATGTTTGAGATTTGAATTTGAAATGGAGGGAAGGATTTGTTTGGATTGATGAGGTGGATGCCAAGTAGGCAAGGGTATTTGGGCATACAAGGCAATCTGTTTCTCACATGTGCGAGAAAACTTGGGTTGATGGTAAATAAATGCCAAGTGTGAGACAAGTGTAAGATTTGAGTGGTTCAAGGTGGCTATGGAAGATAAAAGTATAAGAGAAAAGGCATGTATTTATAAAAGGTAAGTACTTTCAAAATTTTGAAATTTGAGGAATGTGCTCATATGTGTGAGACTAACTAAAAATTAGAAGAAAATATTAATGAGTGTAGAAATGATGAAGTTATCTTAATTGGCCAAGTATTAATTAATGGGTAGGTTTTAGAATAATTTGATGGGTTTTTGCCTAGGGTATGTAGGCTAGAGTTTAGTTTAATTAATTCAAAAATTAAAAAAACTATAGGATTAAGAGGAATGGGAAATATTCAAATAAATACAATACTTGAACATTGGTTAAGGGAGATGGTATAATTAATTTATTAAAATTAATCATATTGTCAAATTAAAGGGAAATAATATAATTAATTGTTTAAGTTAATTATATTATAAGGTTAAGATATAATTAATTAAATAAAAATCTAATTAATTACGAGGAATATATTAGTATAAATTTAATAAATTTGTAATGGACAATTTTTTATTTTGACACCATCTGCAAATATGGTTTCAATTGCTCTACTTAGATCCATGTCCCTAGCTTGCTATTGGGATTCTAGCACCTTGGGGTTTTTAAGGGGATTACTAATTCATTTGTTCATCTTTTGATAGTCAATAAAGTGAATTAAAAAATCCTATTTAATTGTACAAGATTATGTATTAATGTTGTTGTTAATTTGATTCTCCCAACAATTGTAACTCTAAAATTAAATTTTAGTTCATGGAATCATCCCATTGGTATGAGAATGTTGTTGCATTCTATCAAAAATGTAGAAGATATGGGCATCTTAGTAATAATTTTAAAAATAAAACTTTAAGGAAAACTAGAAAGGAAATTGGTTAGAAGCCTATGAATGCTATTGAAGATATTTCTCTACTCCATTCTCAATAAAAGATAGAGGTGTTGGTTCCCAAACCAACGGATTGTAAAACCCTAAAAGTATGCCAAGTTTTATGATTAGATTCTACAATTAATTTGGTCAATGAATGAAATTCAATCCTTAAGAGGATCGATTTCTCCTGCACTTTTGGTTCTACTAAACCAAGGTGGTGCACCTTTGATAATTTAATAAAATTAAATCTTCTTTTGATCTATCTGTAATCTCTACTTCTTCTAATTCAGAGTGGCATGAAAGGTTTGAAATAGATTACTCTATCTTCTAACCCTACTCCTATCTCCTACTTCTATCTGTACAACTAGAAATAAAATATTTTAAATTACTTGATTGGTATTGAAGTGAAATTTGGTCAAATGCCTTATCTTGGGCCACATACTCAAAATGCTTTCTTGCTCATCCAATGTATAGAAACTCTAACTGCTTAGCATTGTTACCACCTATTATGCTTTGCAGAAATAGGAAAGTATATTGTTTATTCCTTGCATAAACATGCAGGTATGTCAATCATAGAATCATACTTACTAATCCAACCTTTTCCCTCTGAATCACCATAATCTTTAATAGGACTTAACTCTTCCTTGAAAAGACCTATTAAATAGAACACACAAAACCATTAATGTGCAATGAAGAATTAGATATATGTTTGATACTCTGATCCATATGATTGAGAAGAACAAAGTCGGAAGGTGACACCAGTGATATTTATATTTAAATCAATAAACAATTGAAAACATCTTTTGAACAAAGTTTATTATGTGCATCTCTTTTCGTAACCCTAGGAAAATATAAGACATTGATCTATATGAGATATATTACAATTGATTGATGATCCTCCCCTAATATTAATTTTCCTTTTATAATATTAGGGGGGCATTTCATACCATTACACCTTTTAAAAAATTCATTTAGTTACTTTGCCCCATAAAATATTAACTAAAAATTATTTAATCACTTTATTATTATCCCCCTAATTTTCATATTTCATCTGGAGGAATACACATGTAATTATCATCACATTGTGATTTAAAATTACTTTATGGAGTCACCATAAAAAAACACTTCTCGTAAAAATATTTATTTCTCTTGTGAAAACATTCTCAAAAAAACCTTTACTCCTTTGTGTTTTAGAAATAATCTTTTTATTGATACATATCTTGACCTTGAAAATAATTTTATAATTATGTCATTACTCCTATTTTTAAGGAATTCATCTTCCGTGAAAACACCTTAGTACTTACCTCCATTATTGGAAGAATTTTTTTGATATAACCAACATTATTGAAAGAATTTCTTTGATATAATCAACTTGTTTATATTTTTAAATTTACTCCTTTCATAAATTTTATGAGACTATTTATTACAACTTTGAAAAAACCTTTTATCAAAATAATGTTTTCACCTTCCCTTTTCAAAAATTTCATATTTCCATTTTCTTTTTACACCCTTTTCCAACACGGTAAACATATTAAAAAATTAAAAAAATAATTACCCTCTCCAAAAATCACTTTTTAATTCCACATTTTGAAAATTTTATTTCCTCAAATAACATTGTATTGTGATTATTCTAATAAATCTCCCTTAATAAAATTAATCACTATATCCCTTTTCAAAATTCCTCTAAATTTTCTCCCATGCCATGTGCATTTTCTCCTCTAAGTAAAATACGTTCCTCCGTGAAAACAACTAGCTTTATAATAAATTGATTTATTATTTTTCTTGTTGATCACATGAGATTAGGTGGCCTTTTCTACAAAATCATCTACTTCTCTACACATTATTTTATTCCTCTATTGAATGCTCTTTCTTGCATTCTTTATTATCTTCCCTGAATCCATAGCCCGTGTATTTGATATTGTATAAGATGGAATCTCTTTAAGGCATCTGAAAAATAATTCACATTATTACATCAATATACACAAAGTTTTCCATCACTGAAACCATTGGTTTCATTGATGTTTGAGATGTTGCTACCACGGGTTATGTTTTGTTAGTCCAATCTATCTACAGGCTAAGACTTATGTTTTCAATTGATTTTTTGCTATTACTTTGCCTAAAACAGTGCCTGTACAAAATATTAAACATGATTTCTAATGTTTGAAGTGCATGTTTTTTATTTTGAATTCTTTAATATTAATTATACTTTTTTTACATGATTCCTTTACATTTAGATTAATATTTATTTATTAGTACAAGTACTAATAATGTTACTATTCTTTAATATTTATTATACTTTTTATACATGATTCATTTACATTTAATGTAATAATAAACCAATTTTATCTAAAGATTTATTATCTTATTAAACAAATTATATATTAAACTCTTTTTATTATTAATTTTATTTATTTTTAATTATTATTTTTATTGATACACATTATTGTTTATTCTATTTTTATTTTTATCAAAATTTAAATTTAAAATTATTCTAATTATTTATGTTATCACAATCATAAATAAAAGCTATTATAAATAATTTAATTTATAATTATTTTTCTTCTATTTAAGTTTGAATTATTTATCTTGCACCCACTTGTCTTTATCACCTTTATTATCTATCACTTAGTTAAGTATTTAAAAATAATTTAATAAACTAATGATATACTTAGATTATATTATTTATTATTAATATTATATATTTCAAATTATTGTTATTTTTAACATTTACATTTTTATATTTTGACTTTTTTTTTCTAGATTTTTTAATCTAATATGGATCTAAAAATTACTATGACAAACAAAAGTCATTAATAGTTCAATTTACAATTATTTTGTTCCATTAAAATTTGAATTATTGTAAAATATTCATATTTTTAACTCCTTATATATATAATCCCTCTTAAACACCTCTCATATATCACTTCATACATCTTTATATTTCTATATTTCCCTCTTTCTACCTCTATTTCTTAGTCTTTCTCTCTTGTTCTCTCTCTCAATGTTTCACTCTATATTTTATCTCTATCCCCCCCTCCATATCTCTATGTTTCTTATTCTCTCTGAAAGAATGTATGCATATTTTTGGGTATGATGTATCAGATCTAGCAATAAAAGTTTATTTCCCTCTAAAATATGACATGGATGGTGGAGCTCTTTTCGCATGGACTAATACACCCAAGTCTCTTCCTAGTAATGTTTTTCCATGTGTCAAAGCAAATTTTGACTATGCAAAGGTGTGTTCTTCCTCTCTGTATACAATGCCCATCTTTATCTCTTTCTCTAGATATTGAGTGCTAAGTGAATTCATAGGCTTCGACCATTTCAGGAATTTGTTCATCAAGAGATAAATATCAAGGATAACATGAAATTTGTTCATCTTGAGTTAATGATTCTAATTTTGACATCTTTGTTATCGCAGATTCGGTCATACTAGTCTAGACTATGCCTACCACAATTGTGCACATGCCAAAAGAAAGAAAACTTCATTGAATGGCTAGGCCTTAATTATTCTAAATAAATAAAAATCAGGCATGTAACCATGAATTTGATTTTTGAGAAATTATAATATGCAACGTTGGATCCTTAACTCATGAATTGAGTATTAAATTTGTCTCATGTATCCAACTGATTCTTGAAATAGAAAATATGTAGTGCAGCCATTGAGATAAACATTATTTCAATAGATACTTTCAACCTCAAAGACAATAGAGTAATATGATTAAGTAAATCAAATTATAATAAGTTAATTGCATTGTAAACAATAAGTATCAAAGATTTGTATTGAAAGATTTAGTAATTAGTGGAAAGTAATATTTGAACCTCAATTTCAAACTAGCCACATAATTTAGCAACATTTTGTCTGATTACACAAGCTATTTAAGTGTAGGTGTTAAGTTGTAAATATGTCTCTTGTCAAGTAACTATATCTTACAACTGGTCAGTTTGTCTTTTAATTTTTTTCTTAATCATGATTTTATTTCCTATTAGGCTGGACTCCTGCTGTAACACAGCTCTTATTTTTATTATGTTAAAATTTCAGTGTAGGCTAGGAAAATATTGTCAATCACCTACAAGTTGAAATTGTTTCAAAGATTCTAAGGCCTTTCCAACAATTAATTAATAAAATTTTATGTTTTTATTTTGCTATTTCTTTGAAGGATATTTTTTAATCAATTTTATTTTTTTATTCATTTTGGATGTACTTTGACTTGTTTGAGCTAGATCAAATGATTAATGTGCAAGTCATACTTTTTGTCTAAAAGTTTACAAATTATTTAATTTTCAATTAATTTTGTCTTTGTCCATTCACACAAAAACTTTTATAAATGTACATAAGCAAAATATAACTATTTTTTTTTTAAGTTACAATCAATCTGATTACACAACTCTGTAAAACAAGAATGTACATGTGACATTATTTTCTATGCATAAAAAGAGAGCATGATGCATGAAACAAAGGCAATCAACAAGGAAAGTAGTGCGGTAAAAGTCCAACACTACACCCTAAACAAATTGAGGATAACTAACATAATTTTGATATCATGCATAATGTCACAAAAGTTACAAGGAGGTTGTTTCACATATAATATTTTCTTATAAGATAGTTCAATCAATTCAATTCAAAAATATGAAAGATCTATGCTATTTAACACTTTAAATTTGAAAATATCAATAGGCATTATGTGTTTCTCTAATTTGAAAAACAATACAAATGATCTCAACTAAAAACCATTCCATAAAGTGACAACTCCTAAAATGAGAGTGATAAAATTGCTAAATGATGCTCAATTATGCCTAATCGAATGCTAAAATGCTCATCTATGTGCTCAATTCTACTCAAAACTTCTCCTAAATTGCTCCATTATAACACTACAAGTCAAATTTACTCCAATTATGCCTAAACTCTCAACAAATTTTCCTATAGTAATGATGTACTAGATAATGGATCATTTGCTATAATGATGTTTCCTATTTATAGGATTTTCCCAAAGGTAGGGGGTGGAGTGAGTTAACCATGATTAGAGGAGAGAGGTTGAGTTGTGTTTCAAATATTGGGACAAGATGACAAAATGAGTGGCTAGGATAGAAAAGGCTAAATGAATGGTTAAGATAGCAAAAGCCTTGGAGTGATCCATGTGCTTCCAATCCTCTCTCCTCATTGGTTGATTCAATTTTTGTCTCTGTGTGGTTGGTGAGGAAAATTAGGATTTATTTAATTCAAACAACTAATTTATTTAGTCATGTATGCAAATTAGATGGGTTGGATTTGGATTTAATTATTTGATTGAACCAATCAATTGATTAACTCAGTTACATAGTTGCTTATTTTTTAATTTAATTTATCCAATTGGCTCATATTTAATTGATTGACGAATTTGATGATTAATCCTTGATTTTGATTTACTTTGACCTTTTTTCACTAATTTCAGGTGTATACAAATGACCCTCTTCAAATCAAGGTGTGAAGCACCTTTGTTCAAAGAATGTCCAATGTTTGATTAATTGATGTTTGATTTGATGTTGATTTACTGTCAAGATGAAAATTTGATTGATGTAATGCTGATATGATCTTGATGACTCCTTGATGATTGATTTGACTAATTTTGATGACCCACTAATGATTTTGAAAATTCTACGTCTGATGTCTCTAATTTGAAAAATTGTCCCGATTGACTTGATTTTGTGTCCTGATAATATCATGCCCCCTCAAAATTTAAATCGAAATTGATTTGATTAATTTTGATGAATTTTGAATTTTTTTGGATTTTCAAAAAAATTACAAATTCTAATTTCAATTTATATTCTGATAATATATGATGTGAAAAATAATAGCAATAATGCTCCAGTGCTGAAAATTTTGATGAAAACACATTCCTTAGTAAAAATATTTGTGAAAATACCCCTCCATTAAGTCCCCTAGGGTATAAATGGGATCAAACTCCATTTTTATCCATTCCTTTTCACTTTCAATTTTACCATTTATCCTCTTTAAGACCTAGGTCCCTTTTGAAGATTTCATCAAGGTGATCTCGATTTGAGAGCACAAATTCAAGTGAGGGTGAAGATTCCAGTGACCAATTGACTATGGACCTCCGGTGAGTGCCAAAATCCTTCCTGGTTTGTCAATTTTCTGATTTGTAGCTAGATTTTTCAATTTATGCTTGATTTTCTTTTTATTTTTTAGTTTTTTAGTAGTTTTAGTGCATATTAAATAGTTGTAGCACATCCATGTAGCAAAGTAGCATGTCGTCACTTGTGAATTAGCGTGTACAAGCTTGTGCCCTAGTTAGGTTTTAGTGTGTAGGATTAATCAAATTAGTGTCTGCTATGCATGATTGCAAAAGCTAAACTTTTGTAGCACCTAAGTCATTTTTTTATGGTGTGTATGGTGTGTTATAACATGTAAAAATTGTTGTAGCACATAGAAAAAAAATTAGCGCATATAATTTTGTAACACGTGTGATATGGTAAAGTAGCGTGTAGCCCATTTTCACATTTTTGCATCTTTTTGAAACCTGATTTGCATCATATTTGATTTGTTGATTGATTTGATAGATAGCTTGGTGATGTTGTTTGATGATGTTATGAAAATTATGTGCTTTTGATGTCAATGTCAATTATTTTGTTGATGTGGTAAGTTTGTCAATCCTGATATGTTGATAGGTTGAGTTTCCTTCCTCAAGATCTAGAGTTAGGAAATTTGATGTGCTCGAGATGAGAAATTAGCTGATAGGATACTGGTTTGATTGATGCTAGATGATCACTTAGATAAAGTTGACTGACTAATTATCCACTTGATTTTAAAACAAGTTTGATCCTAGAAACTATATGTTATAGGTTTATATCCTTGGTCATTTGACATGATTGGTTAGTTCTCCACACATGACTGACGAGTGATCAGGAGATTTGGCTTGTGGTTCCATTTAGATATGCCCCGGATCTAAGTGAACATGGGTTTACTCACTAGTATGGTTGAACGATGGCACTCAGACAATAATACTTTTCACTTGCTGATGGGTGAGATGACAAGAACCTTGGAGGATTTATATCATATCTTGTACATTCCACGATGGGTGAGATTGTCTACTACGATCAAGTATATGATGTTGTTTCCTATAGGTGAGTTTTTGGAGACCCTACTATATGTGATGATAACATCCCTTGGAGATGACTATGTTAGAGTTATAAGACACTAAGAGGGGGGATTAATCAGTGCAACCACATATCACTCCTAAGTGGATTGACACAACTTCTAATCCCTTGTTTGGTTTTTTTTCTTGGCATTCCCAACTTTTGCTCTGTGAATGTTTGGAGAGATGAGTCTAGTGCGAAAGATCCTTCCTCTGGTCTTCCTCTGGTTTCTAGGTTTTTCAGTTGGTGGCTCGAGGGGAAGAATATGGGTGGAGATAGGAAAAGAATTAAGCTTGACAGGATAGAGGAGGAATTCTCCTCTGATCCCATGGTGATGTGTTTTTGCAAGGAGGGCAGCATCCTACCTTTTATGGATTGCCTCCAAGATCATGATGAAATGATCACCAAACAGGTTGCTAAAACCTGGAACGAAAGGTAGGTCACCATTAACGGCATCACCTTCCAAATCAATGAGGAGGTTATCGACCAAGCTACGGGAATGCCGACAATGGGAAGGAAATGGAAAAAAAACTACTAAGACTCAAGCAAAGTCAAAGTTTGCATAATTCTTCAAGGATGAGGCCACCCCTTCTCCTCTTAATGGTGGCTACAACATCTCTGAGCTCCTAGAGTTCTGGCCTAAGATGTGCAAGCTAGTCATGAAATACTTCACCTTGGAGGGTCGATTTGGTACATTTTTTTAACTATCATCTCCCCTTTCTTAACCATTTCCAGCATAAGTTGTTAATATCCTTCCCTTTTTACCATCTGCATTCACTGGAAGCTAACGTGAAGTCTTTGAATGAGGCCATTTCCCTCAGTAAAACACTCATCTATCTCCATCAGGGCCTTATCCTCTACCTTTAATATTTCCATCGTGCCCTCTACCCCCCTTCACCTCTGTAGGTTTCCCACACCACTCACCAACCCTTATCGCCTTCAGTGTCTCTCAAAAAGGGTTTTCCCACCCCTACTTCAAGCCTCAAGTCTTCTAAAACTCAACCCACCCCTAGCTCTCAGAAGCACACTTGGGACCCTGATAATAGCTCTCCTCCCCCTCCTAAGAAGCATAAAAAGATAATTATTAATCTAGACTGCCCATAGACCTCTGAGCACCAACCCACCTCAACATGTTGTTAGGAATAGTCCCAAGAGATAACTAAGAGGGGGGGTGAATCAATTATCTATAAGTTTCAATTCTTTATCCAATTAAGTATACTTAAACATTAAGCGTAAATACAATGAAATAACACTTGAACACAACACCAATATTTTGGTTACGGGGAAACCCAAATAGGTAAAAACCTCGGTGGGAATTGACACCCACTAATAATTTGCACTAGTGTTTTATGATCCTTGTTAGAAGATCCTTAACCCTGTTAGGAGTTTCTTTACAATATATTTAGTATAGTGACCTGGTTAAGGGCCGGACCCTGTTAGGAGTCTTTTACAATTAACCTTGTTAGGGGTGAGGATGCACTATCTGAGAGCACACTGCTCAAAGGGGTGAAGGTTGCAACCTTCTGAATAACAGATACACACTATATATGGATCTTGGTGAATTATTTTTTGACCTGCTATCTGGATCAGTTCCAATGTATAGTACAAACACTTTACTTGGTCACATAGATCTTTTTTTGATGGCTCAACACTTTGCACACTCTGCTCTGCTCTTCACAATCAACTCTGAACCATGCCTTAGCAATCACAAATGACTGCCTATAAATATCTTTCCACTAAATGATATAATCAAGTCAGCCTATTAGAACCACCTTGAAATCATATTAGAGAAACCATAACATACTCCAATAATAATTCTGCTAGCTCTACTAAACACGCAACACATTCTGGGACCTATCCAATATTAATAAATGTAGACACATGCTACACACTGTTGGCTCTACCAAATTAACTGAAACTTTCTCCTCAAGTTGAATTACATCATGCGCTCTTATCCAAACATTACTAACTCTTCTCCAAGAACTAATCCAAGGGCGCATACCAAAATGATAGGTGTAACTCTTGAACCAATATAATCTTTGTCGACTCTTCTGAATAAACATAGGAAACTGCTACTGCTGAATAGCGACAACATAACTTTACTTCTACTGATCATCAGACTCTATGTCCATGAATGTAACATCACTAACATGTCTTCATCACATATCCAAATGTGCAAGGCTCCGTGATAACTATATGGACAATCATCCATCGAATACTGCCTGTAACTCTATCAAAAACACTTTTGACACAAGCTGTTATATAATTGTTTGTACTAACAGTTAACCTCTACATCTGTGATATCATGGTGATAACATGTCCATGCAACATATACTCAAATCTTACTATATAAGTCTTCAACACATGCTACTTACCATATGTTGTCATCAATGACAAACATATAGTCAGCACTGGCCTACTGACAAATCTCCAACAATCTCCCCATTTGGCATTGATGGCAACATATGGAATGAAAAACACCACCAACCCAAATGAGATAATCTTTTATAACATTCTCCATTTCCTCATCAAAACTCCCCCAAGGATGAATCCTTCATCTACTACAATACTCTTCACTATTCTCCATTTCCTCAACTGAACCATTTCCATAACTGAATACTACTCCCCCTTAGTATATTAATCCTTCTTTTACTTCTATTTTTCATGACTATATATTACTCCCTCTTTGACATCAATGGAAAAGGGTGCCAAACATTTTAAGCATTGGTACTACTCCTGAGGTAGAGTAGTCAACCATCCATCAATCCTTGAGGACTGATGCTCTGTCTTCTTTCTTCTAGGCATAATTAGGGAAGGGAATTACTCCCAACTTCTCCCTGAGATACTCAAAAGTATCCTTTGGAAAGGGCTTTGTGAATATGTCTACTAGCTGATCTTTAGTATTCACATAGTCCAACTTAACTTCTTTTTCTACTACTTTCTCTCTTAGGAAGTGATACTTGATCTCAATGTGTTTTGTCTTTGCATGCATCATAGGGTTCTTTGACATATTGATAGTGCTAGTGTTATCACAATGTATAACAATAAGATAGTCAATCTGAATTCCAAAATCCTTTATCATTTGCTTGATCCACACAATTGTAGAACAATTCAGGGCTGCCGCAACATACTCCACTTTTGTTGTTGACTGAGAGATACAATTTTGCTTCTTGCTTGTCTAAGTGACAAGTCTATCACCAAGAAACATTGCTCCTCCTGATGTACTCTTTCTATCATCAACGCATCCTGCCCAATTTGCATCAGTATATACATGAAGCTCAACATTTTCTGAATTGGGATACCATAGACCATAGTCTATAGTGCCTTGGAAGTATCTAAATATTCTTTTTACTGCCATGAGGTGAATTTGTTTAGGTTTTGTTGCAAATCTTCCAACTATGCCAACTGCATTGGAAATATCAGGTCTGGTTTGAGTAAGATAAATGAGTTTGCCAATCATAGACTTGTACAATGTTATATCTACTGCTAGTGAGTCATCTTCTTTTGTAAGCTTGCATCTGGTTATCATATGTGTCCCTATTGTCTCGCATTCATCCATCTTGAATTTCTTTAATATCTCTTTCACATACTTGGACTAATTAATGAAAATACCTTTCTTTGCCTTCTGCACATTTAATCCCAAAATGTATTTGATAGGTCCAATCATGCTCATCTCAAATTCACTTTGCATCTCCTTAGAAAATTCAGCACTAAGTTTGTCATTACCTCCAAAGATAATGTCATCAAAAAATATAGCTACAAGTAGTAAACCTTCAGATGTTTCTCTTATGAATAGATTACAGTCTGTTGCTCCTTTCTTGAATCCAATCTTTGTTAGATATCCATCCAGTCTCTCATACCATGCTCTAGGGGCTTGCTTAAGTCCATAGAGGGCCTTCTTCAATCTACATACCATATCAGGTCTATCTGATAAAGTGAATCCTTCTGCCTGCTCAATGTATACTTCTTTCAATTCTCCATTCAAGAATGCTGACTTGACATCCATTTGATAGACTTTGAAGTTTTTGACTGTTGCATAAGCAAGAAACAACTTAATTGCTTCTAATCTGCTCATAGGTGCAAATGTGTCTGAATAATCAATGCCTTCTCTTTTCGCATATCCCTTACATACTAACCTTGATTTATTTCTTACTACTATACCATCTTCATTCATCTTGTTTCTAAATATCCATTTTGTTCCAATCACATTCTTCTCACTAGGTCTTGGGACCAGTTCCCAACTATCATTCTTGATAATCTGATCTAGTTCTTCTTTCATAGCATCATGCCAATCTAAATCATTACATGCATCTTCAACACTTAAAGGTTCAATCTGAGATAGTAAACATACCACCTCATTGCTAGCTGAATTATTTTCTTGTGACCTTGTTAAGACTTTACCACTCTGATCTCCAATGATGTCATTCTTGGAATGGTTTCTAGATGTAAACTTTGGAACTTTATGTGATACTATCTCATCTTCCTTCTGATTTTCTTCTTCACTTGTTTCAGGGTCATTGAACAATACATTGATACTGTCAAACATCTCTTCAACAACTATCTCACTAGTGGAAGGTCTAGGTTCTTCTTCAATCATAGGTGAGTAATCATGATATCTTTCTTGAACCATAAAATTTTCATCAATCTTAACATGAGCACTTTCAATGATCTTCTTCAATCTTAAGTTAAACATCTATAAGCTTTACTTTTAGTAGAGTAACCAAGAAAAATACCTTCATCACTTCTTGTATCAAACTTGCCCACTGCTTCATCTCTCTTGATGTAGCACTTGCTTCCAAATATTTTGAAGTATTTTATTGTGGGAACATTACCAAACCATAGCTCATAAGGTGTCTTGTTAGCGCCAGGCCTTAATTGTATTCTATTGATTGTATAGACTATTGTATTGACCGCATCTCTCCAATAGGTGTGTGCAACTTTTCCTTCAATCATGATGGTGTGTGCTATGTCAAGGATAATCTTGTTTCTTCTCTCTGTAATCCCATTTTTCTGAGGTGTTCTAGGTGCACTTAACTATCTCTTTATGCCATGTTCTTCACAATACTCATAGAATCTGTCAAAGGTGAATTCTCCTCCTCTATCCAACCTTAGACTTTTTATCTTAAGTCCAGATTCATTTCAACCTTAGCTTTGAATATTTTGAACTTCTCAAATGCTTCTGACTTATCTTTCAAGAACACAACCCACATCATTCTAGAATAATCATCTACAAACAAAATGAAATACCTTTCACCATAGTATGATCTTGTTTGAGTTGGTCCACATAGGTCTGTATGAATCAAATCCAACTTGTTCTCTACTAAATTATTCTTGCTCCTGAATGAATTCCTCACGTGCTTTCCCATTACACATTCCTTGCATATAGTATCAACTAGCTTTTCTATGCAAGGTAGATCTCTAACCACCTTAACATTACTGATCTTAACTATGTTATCAAAGTTGATATGACATAGTCTTTTGTGCCATAGCCAACTGTCATCTGCTTTAGCAACAAAAAAACTTTCTTCTAGATTAAGCTAAAAACATTACCTTTAGTCTTTGATCCTGATGCAATTATTTCTCCTTCCTTGTCGTTAATGATACACTTGTTTCCATTGAACTCCAATCTGTAGCCTTTGTCAAGCAACTGCCCAACACTCAGTAGGTTATGTTTCAAACCATCAACATAAAGAACATCATCAGTGCTATTCTTTCCATCTAGGGTGATGGCTCCTCTACCAATGATAGGTTTAGGAGTGTTATCTCTAAATCTGACTATGCCTCCTTTGTATCTATCTAAATGAACAAATCTATCTTTGTCACATGTCATGTGGTGTGAGCAACCATTGTCAATGATCCAATCTGTCCTAATGTTTGCTTGCAAAATTAATGCTAATTCTTGTGAATTATTTTCATCTTCAAGGTCAATGAATCCAATCTCTTCTTCTCCTGATTCTTCATCTGATACTCCATCTCCAGCATAGTAGCATTCCTTTGTATACTTAGGCTTGTAGTTATTGTTGAACTTTTTAACTCTTGTAGGACACTTAGATGCAAAGTGACCAATCTTATTAAATGAAAAGCATTTGAATGGTAATTGACCTTCATATTTTCCTTTTCCATTCTTTTCTCTTTTAGAAATCATAGCAATGAAATCATCTAGTGTTTTCTCTTCATCATCATTATCAAAATTACCAGAGGTGTTTGCATATTTCTTACCATGGACTAATGCTTTGAAGGTTGTTTCACTTTTAGGTTTTGTCTTCAATCTTGAAATCTCAAAAGTTGAAATTTTGTCGATCAAGGTCTCTCTTTTGAAATTTGATGTAAGCTGCATGGTCTCATCAAGTATGTTGATCTTGTTTTCATACTCTGATGTGAGAGTGGTCATCAATTTATCCATAATGTCTTCTTCCAAGATCTCTCCACCATTTTTCCTGATTCCTGCAACTGCTTCATTAATTCTTTGGTTGTAAGCTCTGATGTTCTCTTCAAGTAGCATCTCTAATGCATTGTATCTTTTCTTCAAATTTTTCCTACGCGCATCCTTTGCTTGTTTATCTCCTTCAAACATGTCTTCTAGGTGCTTCCATATCTTGTAGGCTATGTCTATTTTCTTTATTTTTGAAAACTCACTATCAGATAGGGCGCTAATAAGGGCTTCTTTTTCTATTGCATTCTGATGGAAAAAATCCTTCTACTTGCTTGTAGCATCATCCTTTGCAAGATGTTCTAGAGAGGGGATCTCAACTTCCTTGATAGCCACTTCAAAAATTTCAAAAGTAATGCACTGCAAATGTGTCATCATCTTGTTCTTCCAATCAAGATAATTTTCTCCATCAAACTTACAACTATCTTTTCTAAATAATGCCATCTGATCTACCTCAAGCTGTTAAACTTTCTCTTCGAGGCACTTGGCTCTGATACCAATTGTTAGGAATAGTCCCAAGAGATAACTGAGAGGGGGGGGTGAATCAATTATCTACAAGTTTTAATTATTTATCCAATTAAGTATACTTAAACATAAAGCATAACTATAATGAAATAACACTTGAACACAACACCAATATTTTGGTTACAGGGAAACCCAAATAGGTAAAAACCCTGGTGGGAATTGACACCCACTAATAATCTGCACTAGTGTTTTATGATCCTTGTTAGAAGATCATTAACCTTGTTAGGAGTTTCTTTACAATATATTTAGTACAGTGACTTGGTCAAGGGTCAAACCCTATTAGGAGTCTTTTACAATTAACCCTGTTAGGGGTGAGGACGCACTGTCCAAGAGCACACTGCTCAAAGGGGTTTAGGCTACAACCTTCTGAATAATAGATACATACTATATCTGGATCTTGGTGAACTACGCTTTGACCTATTGTTTGGATCAGTTCCAATGTATATCACAAATACTTTACTTGGTCACATAGACCTTCTGTTGATGGCTCAACACTTCGCACACTCTGCTCTTCTCTTCATAATCAACTCTGAACCATGCCTTAGCAATCACAAATGATTGCCTATATACATCTTTCCACTAAATGATATAATCAAGTTATCCTATTAGAACCACCTTGAAATCATATTAGAGAAACCATAACATAATCCAATAATAATTTTGTCAGCTCTACTAAGCACGCAACACATTCTGGGACCTGTCCAATATTAATAAGTGTAGATGCACGCTACACACTGTCGGCTCTACCCAATTAACTGAAACTTTTTCCTCAAGCTGAATTAAATCATGCACTCTTATCTAAACATTACTAACTCTTCTCCAAGCACTAATCCAAGGGCGCATACCAAAATGATAGGCGCAACTCCTGAACCAATATAATCTCTGTCGGCTCTTCTTAATAAACATAGGAAACTGCTACTGTTGAATAGCGACTACATAACTTTACTTCTATTGATCATCATACTCTACGTCCATGAATGTAACATGACTAACATGTCTTCATCACATATCCAAACACACAAGGCTCCTTGATAACTATACGAACAATCATCCACCGAACACTACCTATAACTCTGTTAGGAACACTGCTGACACAAGCTGTTATATAATTATCTATATTAACAGTTAACCTCTGCATCCATGATATCATTCTAATAACATGTCCATGCAACATATACTCAAAGCTTACTATATAAGTCTTCAACACATGCTACTTACCATATGTTGTTATCAATGACAAACATACAATCAGCACTAGCCTACTGGCAAATCTCTAACACCTATCGCTCCTCCCGCCTTGCTAACGAGTAGGGGAAAAGAGCTATCAGAGAGCTCATGAGTCAAGAGGATGCTTCTAACCAAGAGGATGCTTTCATGGGCTCCCCCAGTAAAGAGGAGACTAAATAGGTGGAAATCCAAACCAATGCGACTAAGGAGGTGATGAAGGAAAAAGACCCCAATATCCAAACCAATGTGGCTGAAGAAGTGTTGAAGGAAAAAGACCCCAGTGTGGATAAAGAGCATACAAAAAGTAGCCTAATGGGAAAAATTAAGTGCCAATTTGCCTCTATGGAGAATACAATGTCTAAACTAACCCTAGACCTGGAGGCTACAAACAAGCGGCTGACGAATGTCAGTAAGTTTGTGCTTAAGGTGATGCATGCATATGCCACTACTCTTTGCCTCCTCAATGAGAAAGCCTCGGAGGACAAGGATGTTGTTAAAGATAACCGAGAACTCTTCAATTTTTTGCATGAGGAGTGGGCGAACCTTCTGCTGTTGAAGTGCTTATGGGATGGAAAATAGCTATGTGGTTGTCCGTGAATGGGAGGGTGGAGAATGTTGTTGTCTCCTCACCTCCCTTTTATTTAGTTTTTGTTTTTTTACGTATGCTCAAAACTCTGAATATGGTTTTTAGCCCTACGTGGCACCTAGTTTAGTTTAAGTTGAACATTTTCAAAATTGTTTCGTGGAAGTGTGACTCTGCAATTATGGTGGTTTACTTTCTGCTGCTTTTTTGTTTTTGATCATGGTAGATGTTCTTACTTCAATGCTACTCTCTATGGTGAATTAATTTTCTATTATTTCACATAGTCAGCCTATGTGTTCCATGGGTCAGCACCCTTTTGCTGCTGCTAATTTCAAAAACATAAAATTAAAGCAAATCAAATATCCACAAGAATGCCAATATTTTTCTTGTGGAAACCTTCGACCGAGAGGTAAAAACCATGGTGGGAATTACTACTCACAAATTCTCACTACTGTAGCACTAAAATTTGTCATGTTAAAGGCATTACATCACCCTGTTAAGGGCATACCCAGTTAAGAGTATCTATAGCCCTGTTAAAAGTTATTACAAAAGGCATGTTAGGAGCTACCCAGTTAAAGGATTTAGAAACTCCATCTAAGAGTCACCTAGTTAGAGGATATAATCTTTAGACCTGTTAGGATCCTTCTCATCCAGTTAGGAGTGACCATGTTAAGGGATTTAACTTGAAAACCTGTTAGGATTCAACAAGTGACGGTGATCTGAAAAATAGCACTCACTACTTGATAGATCCACTTTACTACTGCTTAATACAACTGCTTAGAATATTCTAACACCTCTTCCCTAACTCATTCAATCACCTTCATGCATCACAACACATCGTATTATGATTTAGATCTCCTTTTATAGACCTTTTTCTATATTGATGGAAACCCCAAACATGTTACCAAAGTTGGCTTCCAAATCAACAAAAATAGTTGAGAAAGCATGTCAATTCATCATTTTAAATTCCTTGATGTCGGCCCTAAACAATGTTGGAAGTTGCAATTAAAGAAATTGTTGTATTATCATTGATGTCAAACATTAACTGGCAAGACTATTGCTATCTAAGAAAGTAATATATCTATTGATTGATGAGAAGGATTAGGGCAAGGGTGATAACAATAGAACCTAGAGAAAGGTTGAGTTATTTGATACTTCAATGAGTACTTGATTATGTGGCACAATGATAAGACAATGTATTGTTTATCTAAGTAAGAAGCAAGACTGAGCAAGTAGGCTTAACCAAGAAAAAGTGAAGAAATCTAGTTTAAGCTGAGTGATGTTAGTGTCAACCGAGATCTAGTTTAAGAAATATATGTTCCATGGGTCAGCACCCTTTTGCTGCTGCTAATTTCAAAAACATAAAATTAAAGCAAATCAAATATCCACAAGAATGCCAATATTTTTCTTGTGGAAACCTTTGGTTAGAGGTAAAAACAATGGTGGGAATTAGTACCCACAAATTCTCACTACTATAGCAATAAGATTTTTCATGTTAAATGCATTACATCACCCTGTTAAGGGCATGCCCAGTTAAGAGTATCTATAGCCCTATTAAAAGTTATTACAAAAGGCCTGTTAGGAGCTACCCAGTTAAAGGATTTAGAAACTCCATCTAAGAGTCACCTGGTTAGAGGATATAATCTTTAGACCTATTAGGATCCTTCTCACCCAGTTAGGAGCAACCATGTTAAGGGATTTAACTTGTAAACCTATTAGGATTCAACAAGTGATGGTGATCAAAAAAATAGCACTCACTGCTTGACAGATCCACTTTACTATGGCTTAATACAACTACTTAGAATATTCTAACACCTCTTCCCTAACTCATTCAATCACCTTCATGCATCACAATACATTGTATTATGATTTAGATCTCCTTTTATAGACCTTTTTCTATATTGATGGAAACCCCAAACATGTTACCAAAGTTGGCTTCCAAATCAAAAAAAATAGTTGAGAAAACATGTCAATTCATCATTTTAAATTCCTTGTTGTCGGCCCTAAACAATGTTGGAAGCTACAATTAAAGAAATTGTTGTATTGTCATTGATGTCAAACCTTAACTGGTAAGATTGTTGCTATCTAAGAAAGTAATATATCTATTGATTGATGAGAAGGATTAAGGAAAGGGTGATAACAATAGAACCTAGAGAAAGGTTGAGTTATTTGATACTTCAATGAGTACTTGATTATGTGGCATGATGATAAGAAAATCATTATTTATCTAAGTAAGAAGAAAGACTGAACAAGTAGGCTTAACTGAGCAAAAGTGAAGAAATCTAGTTTAAGTCAAGTGATGTTAGTGTCGACTGAGAGCTAGTATATGCCAAGTGAATTCAGTGTTGACCAAACATTAGTTTATTGTCGAGGGAGACAACATTAGCTGAGAGAGATAGTTTGAAGAGATTACCAAGCTACACAGTGATGACCGAGGAGTTGAACACAGTATTGACCAAGCGTTAGTAATTTACATTTGAGGAAGAATTCAGATTCCTAGCTGACATAGTTGAATTCTTGCATTATGTAAATTGTGTTGACTTTATTAATTGACTGTATGGAGCATTTAATGCACAGTAAACCATTTTATTGTGATTTCAATAAAGAGATTGAAGATGTTTTTAGAAGGATGTATGAAGGACTTAAATGTTGGAAGGATTCCATGAATCTGACCTAACCCTAAGATCTGTGGAGGAGATTAAGCAGCAAAAGATGGATCTACCTATTGAAGAGGTATAAAGAAAACCTAAGTATGAGGTTAACAAAGATGTTGGAGTTGTTGATGTTATTGACTGATAAGTCTACATAGAAAGGTTGAAGGTGAAGGAGTTGATCAGAGTTGTGATTGCTTGAAGGTATTTTCAAGCAAAACGGTGATGGAGATGGAAATGATACTCAGTCAATAAGCCAGCATATATGTGAGAATTGGATCTATTATTTGCAAAGTGAGTTGTATGTTTTTCAAATCGAATACTATTGTTACTTTCTAACCATTGTATCAGCCAAAATCCTTTAATTAAGGTTGACCTAACAGTCATTGTTTAAATCCTTTAATCAAGGTTTCATTCTAATGGAATGTACTTAAGTCCTCTAACAAGGCTCACTCCTAACATGGTGGTTGAAATCCTTTAACATGGTTACACCAAGAAGTGTGTTTGTAAACCTTTGACAGGGTTGGCTTTTCATAGAGCTCACTTCAAAAGAGTGAAAATATCAGTAACATGTTACAAAGTGGTTTTTCTCAAATTGGGTTTCCACTATAAATCTTGGTGTCAATACTTGTGTGAATGGTTTGGTTTGAACATTTCTATGTTTTGCAAGTTAAATACTATTGGATAGTGGACTGCAATGTTATATGTTTCTGGCATACATTCTGTAATGACCGAGTAGTGTTGGCTATTAGATCTAAGTTGTTGAAGTGTTTAAAAGTTTGATTGATACATCTGGACCTGAGAACAATTGATTCACCCCCCCCCCCCCCGCCCCCTCTGTTATTCTAAATCATATTAAAAATTGGTATCAGAGCTGTTGGTGCTTACACAGAACAAGTTTAAAGGTACTTGAAGTAAATGATCAAGATGTATAAAAAGGAGGTACCGAAGTTGAATAAAGAGAACTTCCCTGCATGGGAGAGTCTGATGAAACTGCATCTAGCTGGTATTGGTGACTCAGAAAAATATTATGTTGAACATGACTATGTTACACCTATTGCACCTTTGACTACCAAGGAGATGAGAGCTAAACAAGAACATAATCAAGCAATGTTGGAGATTGCATCTACCTTAAGCTATCTTGAATTTGAAGACATTAAAGATTGCACAAATGCAAAGAAAATGTGGGACACTCTTGCAAATATCTATGGTGGTGACATAAATGTAGTAAGGGAAAAAGCTAAAAGCCTGAGAGGTAAGTTTGAAGAAATGAAAATACAAGAAGGTGAAAATATTGCTCAATATTGTGGTAGAATCAAGGAGGTAGTAAATGCTATTAGAGGAGATAATGAAACTATTGAGGATGAAACTATTATTGGAAAGGTATTGAGAACTTTGCTTCCTATATATGCCATTAGAATTTCAAAAATTCAAGAATCTAGATGCAACCCTGGTAATGTTCTAACTCTGGAAAGTCTTGTTGGTAAGCTTACTACTTTTGAGCTTTCTAACTATGATAACTATATTGTTGTTAATGTTGAATCTTCATTCAAGTCACAAATGGTTTTGCATAAGTCTAAGAGGAAAAAAGAAAGATGTATAAGTGATAGTGAAAGTGGTAGTGACACTTATGATGAGGAACTAGAGGATCTTGAAGCTCTTATGGCCAGCATATTGAAAAGAGGAAAAGGCAAATATAAAGGTAAACTTCCTATCATATGTTTTTCATGTAATAAAGTTGGTCATATAGTTGCAAGATGTCATGATAGGGATGACAAGGATGAGGAAAGAGAAAGCAAGTACAAGGATAAGAGAGAAAATAGAGGTTATCAAAGGTACAAGGACTACAAGGATAAAGGTAAGAAATCCTATTACATTGCTAAAGAAGAAACTAACACTGCTAATGATGATTTTAAAATTGAAGTAGTTTATGTTGCTATGAAAGATGAGTCTGATGAAGATGAGAAAACTGCACTTGTTTCTTATGTGAGCAAAGGTGATAAATGGATTATTGATAGTGGTTTCTCACACCACATGACTGGTGACAAAAGTAAATTTGATACCCTAGATCATTACAAAGGTAGAAGTGTTAAGTTTGGTAATGATGCATTGTATCCTGTAAAGGGTAAAGGATTAATTAAGCTGACTGATAAGATCACTTGTGAAAATGCTTATTGGGTTGAGGTTCTTAACTATAATTTTCTAAATGTTGCACAACTTAATAGCACTAGTTACCGAGTGGATTTTCATCATAGAAAGGCTAAAATATTTGATGCCACTGGTGAACTGAATGGAAGTGGAGAATAGACTAGAGGTAATTTGTTCTATCTAGACCTATCTGAAGAGACATGCTTGATTTCACAAATTGATGATGTATGGTTATGGCATAAGAGGCTATGCCATGTTAAATTTGACAATCTAGTAAACATTAGTAAAAAGAAGAAAGTTAGAGGTTTACCTAGATTGAAGAAACCTGATAATGTGATGTGCAAACAATGTCAGTTGGGTAAAATGACAAAGTATAGTTTCAAGAGCAAGACTTTTACTTCTGAAAATGTTTTAGATCTAGTTCATACTGACCCTTGTGGACCTATGGGTGTACAAAGCTATTGTGGTGATAAATACCTTATTCTATTTTTTGACGATTACACTAGGATGATGACTGTAATGTTTTTAAAAGAAAAATCTGATGCATTTCAGTTATTTAAGTGGTATTTGGCTAAGGTTGAAAAGGAGATAGGTAGAAACCTGAAATGTCTAAGATCTGACTGAGGCGGAGAGTTTATATCAAATGAGTTCAATCTATTCTACAATGATAGAGGAATCAAGAGACAGATGTCTACACCTAGAACACCTCCATAGAATGGTATAGTTGAGAGAAGGAATAGATCTATCATGGATTGTGCAAGGACACTAATGATTGAGAAGACTATTGCACAAAAGTACTGGAAAGAAGCTTTAAGTACAACTGTTTATACATTAAATTGAGTACAAATAAAAAAAGGTACAAATGTTACACCTTATGAATTATGGCATGATTATGCACCTAATGTAAAATACTTTAGAATCTTTGGTAGCAAATGCTATATATTAAAAGATAATAGGAATGGAAAGTTTGATGCTAAAAGTGATGAGGGCATATTCCTAGGTTATTCCACAAAGAGTAAAGCTTACAAGTGTTTGAACTCTAACACTAAAAAAATTGTGGAAAGTGTAAATGTGAAAGTTGACGAATATGTAGAGAAAAATCAACTGGAAAGAAAAAGAGAACCTGAAGATTATAGATCTTTTGTCTATATAGAAGAAGGAGAGGCAAGTAACACACTTGCACCTGATGCAGAGTTTCAGGTAAGCAACGTCGAGCATCAAGAAGATAATGTCGAGCATCAGGAGGATACTGTCGAGCATCAGGAGGATGTTGCCAAGCATCAGGAGGATGTTGTCAAACATCAGGAAGAGGTTGTTGAGAAATCAGAGGCTGAATCTAATGATCTTGATGATGAACCTGAAGAGCAAGGAGAAAAGAAATCTAAACCTACTTTGGCACGGTATGTAAGAAGACATCACAAGCTTGAGCAAATCATTGGAGTTAAAGAAATTGGAGTTCTGACTAGAAGCAAGTTGAAAGATCCTACATGTTTATTGTATGAGTTTGAGCCTAAGACAACAAGGGATGCATTATAAAATGAAGACTAGATTGAAGTTATGAATGAGGAGATAGACCAAATAGAAAAGAATGATACCTGGACTCTGGTGCCAAGACCAGAAAACAAAAATGTCATTGGAACAAAATGGGTATTCAGAAACAAGCTGAATGAACATGAACAAATCACAAGGAACAAAGCAAGGCTGGTATGCAAGGTTTATGTACAAGAAGAAGGAATAGACTATGGGGAGATATTTGCACCTGTAGCAAGATTAGAAGGAGTGAGAACTCTACTTGCATATGCTACTTACAAAGATTTCAAGGTATACCAAATGGATGTCAAGTCTACATTTTTTAATGGTATTTTAGAAGAAGAAGTGTACATTGAGAAACCTGAAGGATTTGTTGATCCAAACAAGAGAAATATGGTTTGCAAGCTGAATAAGGTGTTGTATGGATTGAAGCAAGCCCCAGAGCATAGTATGAGAGGCTGCACAATTACTTGATACAGAATAGTTTTTCAAGGACAAATGACAACAGAAATATGTACATGAAAGATGAAGAAGGTAAAGGGATCTTGTTAGCTAAGATGTTTGTAGATGATATCATATTTGGAGGACAAGATGCCCTGTGTAAGAAATTTTCAAATGAGATACAAACTAAGTTTGAAATGTCTATGTTTGGTGAGATAAAATTCTTTGTTGGTTTGCAAGTCTGTCAAATGGAAAAAGGTATTTTTATCACACAATCTAAATATATAAAAGAGATACTAAAAACCTTTGGTATGGAGGATTCAAGGCCAGTAAGTACTCCCATGGCTACTAGATAGAAACTGTCTAAAAATGATGATACTATTGAAGTGAACCAAACTCTGTATAGATCCATGATTGGAAAGCTGCAATATGTTATTCACAGCAGACCAGATATAGCTCTAGCAGTTGGGATTGTGGCAAGATTCTCTACCAATCCTAAGGAAAGTCATATGATGGTTGTGAAGAGAATAATGAGATATTTGAAAGGGATAGAAGACTATGGACTATACTACAAGAAGCATGAGAGATTTGAACTGAGAGTCTATACTGATGTAGACTGGGTAGGAAATGTGGATGACAGAAAAAGTACTATTGGTGGAGCTTTCTTTCTTGGATAGAGGTTAGTTTCCTGGACAAGTAAGAAACAAAATTGCATTTCCCAATCTATAGTTGAAGCTGAGTATGTAGCAGCTATAGTGAACTATTCAAATCTGGTATGGATTAAGAAATTGTTGAAAGGAATGAAAGAGGAGATTACTGAACTAGTTGTCATATGTTGTGACAACACAAGTGCTATCAACATATCAAAGAATCCAGTGATGCACACAAAGACCAAACATATTTTTATCAAGTATCATTACTTGAGGGAATTGGTACAAGATAAAGAAGTGAGAATAGAATATGTGAATACAAAGGAACAACTAGCAGACATATTCACAAAAGCTTTACCTAAGGATGCTCATGAATATCTTAGAGGTAAATTAGGGGTGCTTCCCCTAACTGAGGCTTCCTAGTCAAGCTAGGGGCACTGCATCAAATGTGATGCACAGAGTATCTGACAAATTGATGCAGAAAAGGTCACACTTTAGGAGTAGCCTAGAGTTGTAAAAAGTACAACAAAGCTATAATCAGTCATAAGAAAGATGAAAAAGGGAGTAATATTGTTACTGAACTGACAAGATGACATCTACATCTGAAAGATGCAAGTTTTAGATACTTCTTTGGCATTATTGTCAAAGAGGGAGAGATTCAGATGAAAACATATAAAAGAGAAAATCATTCAGAGAATCAAAGGAAGAGAGACACAGAAAAGATTCAGAGGGAGTAACTGTGTGGATGGTGAAGAAAGCTAGGCTAAGTGATTCAGAATCAGCATGAAGCTAAGGATATTACAAATGTTTTTGATGCAAAGACAAGTTTTGGATTGGTTGGTGAATCATGTGTTATTCATATGGTGTTGCCATCAATGCCAAATAGGGAGATTGTTGGAAGCTGCAATTGAAGCAATTGTTGTATTGTCATTGATGTCAAACCTTAACTGGTAAGACTGTTGCTATCTAAGAAAGTACTATATCTATTGATTGATGAGAAGGATTAGGGAAAGGGTGATAACAATAGAACCTAGAGAAAGGTTGAGTTATTTGATACTTCAATGAGTACTTGATTATGTGGCGCACAATGATAAGACAATGTATTGTTTATCTAAGAAGCAAGACTGAACAAGTAGGCTTAACTGAGCAAAAGTGAAGAAATCTAGTTTAAGTCGAGTGATGTTAGTGTCAACCAAGAGCTAGTATATGCTGAGTGAATTCAGTGTTGACCGAACATCAATTTATTTCCGAGGGAGACAACATTAGCCGAGGGAGACAGTTTGAAGAGATGGCCAAGCTACACAATGATGACCAAGAAATTGAACACAGTATTGACTGAGTGTCAGTAATTTACATTTGAGGAAGAATTCAGATTCCTAGCCGACATAATTGAATTCTTGGATTATGTAAATTGTGTTGACTTTATTAATTGACTATATGGAGCATTTAATGCACAGTAAACCATTTTATTATGATTTCAATAAAGATATTGAAGATGTTTCTAGAAGGATGTATGAAGGACTTAAATGTTGGAAGGATTCGATGAATCTGACCTAACCCTAAGATCTACTGAGGAGATTAAGCGGAAAAAGATGGATCTACCTATTGAAGAGGTATAAAGAAAACCTAAGTATGAGGTTAACAAAGATGTTGGATTTGTTGATGTTATTGACTAATAAGTCTAAGCAAAAAGGTTGAAGGTGAAGGAGTTGATCAGAGTTGTGATTGCTTGAAGGGATTTCCAAGTAGATCGGTGATGGAGATGGAAATGGTACTTAGTCAATAAGCCAGCATATATGTGAGAATTGGATCTATTATTTGCAAAGTGAGTTGTATGTTTTTCAGATCAAATACTACTGCTACTTTCTAACCATTGTATCAGTCAAAATCCTTTAATCAAGGTTGACCTAACAGTCATTGTTTAAATCCTTTAATCAATGTTGCATTATAATGGAATGTACTTAAGTCCTCTAACAAGGCTCACTTCTAACAAGGTGGTTGAAATCCTTTAACAAGGTCACACCTAGAAGTGTGTTTATAAACCTTTGACATGGTTGGCTTTTCATAGAGCTCACTTCAGAAGAGTGAAAATATTAGTAACATGTTACAAAGTGGTTTTTCCCAAATTGGGTTTCCACTATAAATCATGGTGTCAATACTTGTGTGAATGTTTTGGTTTGAACATTTCTATGTTTTGCAAGTTAAATATTGTTGGATAGTGGATTGCAATGTTATATGTTTCTGGCATACATTTTTTAATGACTGAGTAGTGTTGGTTATTAGATCTGAGTTGTTGAAGTGTTTAAAAGTTTCATTGATACATATGGACCTAAGAACAAATGATTCACCCCCCCCCCCCTCTTTGTTGTTCTAAATCATATTAACAAACAATTCAATCAGAAATTAAAACATACTTTGACTTTTGCTCCACCAGTGTACCGATTCCATTAGACTTACTCTTTTGGTACTTTTTTCTATCTAATATCACATGTTCCCTTCCTCAAATCTCTTCATATACTTTGAATTATCTTATGCAATTTAAGACATAGACTTATATGATATTGTTAATGCTTCCATTTGAACCGCATAACTTGAAACCTTTAAAATCTTTATCGCTAATTATGTGTTCACAAATGAGTATCCTACAACTGGGACTTGAACACTTAGTATCTTTACTTAGTCGATCTAATGCACTATCAGTGTGACTAATCTATCATTCCCAATATTCTTTGTTTCCAGCAATGACAACACCACTTCAATACTATGTGCTCATGGACTCAAGCAACTTCAGCACTATGCCAACAATCTCCCCCTTTGGCATTGATGGAAATATTGTGAAAATTTTGACTAAGTGCCAACACTTGAAAAAAAGTATCTCCTGAACTATACATGACTCCCCCTTACATAACTCCTCATAATCACACAATCTTTCACTGGCCACTAACTCCCCCTTTGACAACAATGAAAAAGGTATGCACAAAGTGCCAAAAACCAAAAATTTATTATCAGTATAGTAAATGCCAACTTATATTCTACTAAATACATTAGCAAGATTGGTCTTTAAGACCTAAAGATCATTTTCCCAAGTCTTTTGTATATTCTCCATGATTCTTATCTGTCCTTTTAACAAATAAGCTAGTTCTTCTAGTGTGTCTATAGTGCTCATACATGGTAAGGCTAAAACAACTTCAGCCTCCTTTATTCCTTTTTGTAATATATCCATTTTAGGAATCAAATGACTATGTATCTCTAATAATGTTTCTACCCTTTTCTCTTGCTCATTATTGTAAGTTTTGAGCTTATGATTAATAATTCTTACTAAGGCTCCAAAACTTGTCATAGAATGGTTCACCGGATCAAACGTGGAAACTAAATTCTTTAGCTCTTGTTGAGCTTCAACTCTTTTCTACTCAATATCTTGAATAAACTTTGAAAAATAAAAAAATTGTGGCAAGTAAATTACCACCTTCCTTTAGTGCTTCCTTCACCTAGTTCACACCTATTTCTAATGAACCTCTACCAAGAACAATTGACCATACCAATTTATCTGATTGTTTCTTCTCATAGTCCTTTTTCACTTTGTACATAGATGCACCTTCAAGACTTTGCATTTGTTCTCCTACACCTATCACTAGTTTATCTAATTGATCAATAGGTGTAGCATTTGAGTCATAATTGATCACATGCACCAAATTAGATAATATGTATATTTTTTATTGGATTACTTGTGCCTATTTCTTCTGAGCCTTCATATTATCACTTTTAACCTTAGACTTTATTGCAATAGCAATGTTCATTAGTCTATTAGGACTCAAGGAACACAAATCAATTGGCCCTTGAATATTTGGAATATCATCTTCATCCAAACTTGGCTTAATAGTAGACATGGACTGTGAATATGTTACCTTTCCTTTCTCCTTATTTGTGGTCCCTTCCTTTTGTTCTTATTTTCCTTTCTCTCCTTCCAACTCCTCATCTTAATTATGTGTGTGTTATTGTTTGTTGTCATCTCCTCTGGTTATATCTCCTACTGGTACTTGTTATTTCTCTCTGCTTGATGAATTCATTATGGTATCATCAGCCATAACATCTTTCATGATGTGTTATGTCCATGTATTCTCTAGAGCATCCAATTATTCTTTTATAGTAACCTTGGACTCTTCATGAAAATTCAAGATGGGAATATCATCTACAGTGACTTCAACACCATCAATCTTCCATCCTCTATTGGTATGAGTTATCTATGGCTCATCATGTTCATGTTCTTCTTCTTTTTCTTGTTCTTCAAGATCCAAAAACTTCTTGAAGATAGCATTTGTTTCTTCGTAAACTGATTGAGATTCTCCATCGAGTAACCTTATCAACATTTTCTTAGTCTTGAGTGTTGGTCTAATTTTCCCGAGAGTTCTTTGATTTCCTCCTTTGTAATATCCAGTTGTAATTGGACTAAAACATATTCTATCAATTATTTATCTTTCTTTAATGCAACAAGCCACCTAGCCTCAATCTTGTTATATAGAGATGTGGGGATTTGTCCTTGCAAATCAATAAGACCTTTGCTCAGTTTATTCATGTTGAATACAACTACATCCTCATGTTTCTTTGATGCAGGAGCATCTCGGGTCCTTGTCAATCCCGTGTCACCAAAAACATGTTTGAATTTTTCTGTGTTGCTTGGTTCCTTATTTGACCGAGGTTATCTCTTTGGTGCTCGGTGAATTTCCCTGGCGCTCGGTGATGCTTGTCTGGTGCTCGGTTATCTTTGCTTACCGAGTTGTTTATTTTGGATTTCTGTTGAGGCCGACTCTTGCATTTATATTTGGTCACAAATTTAATGATGGTATCTATCATTGGGAAGCGTGTGGACCTAGATCCAATCATTCCTTCCATTGATGGTGGATCTGAAGGTCGACTTGGTTCGGTAGCCTCTTGTATAAATGTAGTTGTTTGGTTAGAGTTTTAGAGAGGTCAATTTTTTTGGAAGATAAGTTCAATTAGAAGATAGAAGATAGAAAATTAGATATTGTGGGAAGATCCTCTCATGTTGGAGGACTTATGTACTTGATTGTAATATCTAGCCTAAACTGGGAAGGCCTTACAGCCCGACATGTATGAATCAATTGAAGATAATATATGAAAGTATCTTCATTCTCTCTCTCACTGTTGTGTTTGTTTCTTCCACATGTGATCTATGCAAGGTGGATCTAGTTAGGGCATGCCCTTGGCCCCTCTTAACATCTACCTTTTTATCATTCTTCTCTTCTTATTTATTGAATTTATCATAATGCTTCTGAACATCAACCAATATTCCCCACTTTCTAACTTTATGCATTATTCTATCTATTGAAATAAACTTACTGATATCCAGTTTGTCATATTTTGTGGTTGGGGAACCCACTACCTTGGACTTCTTACCAATGGCTCGATTGGGGAACCAACTACCTTGGACTTCTTACCAATGGCCTTTGTTAATGTAGGAATGATTACTGAGAGGGGGGGTGAATCAGTAATCACCAATTCAAACTTAAACTCACCCAATTCAAACTGATCAAACTAGTAAATAATTTAACCTTTTAAACATTCATCACAATAGGTAAAGTAAACTTTAAATAACATGCAAACACATAAAAATATCCACACAACTTTAAAACTTGATATATCATCTAGAAACCCAATTAGGTTGAAAACCATGGTGTGAGAATGATGCTCACAAATTATGTACTCTTTTGGATTATGCTCTATTAGGAGTGTGCCCGCTTAAGGGTTACAACAACACTTTTAAATGCTACCCAATTAAGGGATCTTCCTTTAAACCTGTTAGGATCTATGCCATGTTAGGATAAGCCTTGTTATAGGACTTTAAACACTCTTCATAATGTCACCTGGTTAGAGGATTTTACAATAGGACCTATTAGGAACCACCCGATTAAAGGTTTTTGTTGTTACAATTGTTAGAGAGTAACAGATAGAAAATTATCTTTAATTTGTACTACCTGTGCTAGATCAGATCCAATTAAGTTTTGAAACTCAATAACATACCATACTCTACACTTTTCCTTTATCACATTTGATTCCAATGCTTACTGATCAACTGAAACCTTCTGCAACTTTGCATTCCTCTAGCAATCATCAATTAATTTCTTCTTTCTTTTTCCTTTAAGTAGAGTTCCATTCCACCACCTTAACAAAACCTAAATTCAATAATCCAGATTAATTATGTCATCACAAATCACATCTGGCCATACATTATTTATTTTCTCCTGATCGTGTTGGCTCAAATTCAATATGTACCATGGAACTTCTTCCAACTCCATAAACCATTTTGACAAAATAGAAACTTCTTAAAGAATCTTCCTTAAACATATTATCTCAATTAATATGTTGTCAATACTTTCCACAAATCATGCATATACATTTTGAATCTTTGAAAATCATTATCGATTCCAATAACAAATCAACATTCGCTATCACTCTTGAAATCTTTACAAACTATTCTTTGTTCACCTGTTCTCCTAGTTCACCGGTGGACATTTTCCTCTTTGCTTTGCATCTCTTACTTCCTTGTTGTTTTCCCCTCTTTGATATTTTTTCACTCCCCCTTTGATTGTTCTCCTCTTCTTACTTTGACATCAACAATACACTTCTCCTTATTCTGATTCTCTCCTCCTTCAAATAATACTCTTCTCCCCATATTAATTCTCTCATGTACACTTCTCCCCCTTTGACAACAATGCCAAAGGTGAAACATTTATCCTTTTGCATTCTCATCTTCGTGTCCTTCTACTAATTTTGATTATGTCCTTGCTTAACCTTTCTCTTCCTCTGTTAAGACTTATCCCTTAGTGGAGTAGTCCATCTATACTTCAATTCATACATATGATTCTTTGTCTTGCACATATGAGCTCATGCAATCTACATCTTTCCTCTAATTAATAGAAGATAGGGGAATGACTCCTAATCTACCTCTGAGATATTCAAAGATCTTCTTTGGTAGTTTTTTTTAAATATGTCAGCAACTTTCTCCTTTGTAGAAATATACTCAGGTATAACCTCCTTCTCTTGTACGTATTCTCTAATAAAATGACACTTTATTGTTATATGTTTTGTCCTTGAATGTATCACTTGATTATTTGAGATATTAATAGCACTTATGTTATCACAATGTATTACAATTGGTTCAATTACCTTTTCATGAATACCTTCAAGAATTTTCTTAATCCAGATTATCTGTTGACAATTTATAGTAGCAACAATATAGTTATCCTTTGTAGTAGATTTTTATATACAATTTTACTTCTTTCTTGTCTATGACACTAATATTTCTCCTAGAAAGAAAGTTCCTCCACTGGCACTTTCCTATCATCAACATTACCAACCCAATCAACATCTATAAACACATTTAGACTGAAATCTCCTTGGTTTCCATACCACAAACCACATTCCTTTGTTCCCTTAAGATATTTGAATATCCTCTTCATTGTTGTCATATGAGACTCTTTAGGATTTGAAGAAAATCTAGCAACTATGCCAACTGCATGAGCTATATCTAGTCTTTTATGAGAAACATACTACAACTTACCTATCATTGATCTATACAATGTTTCATTTACCTATTTTGAATCATCTTCCTTAGACAAATTGTAGCATGTGATCATAAGTGTACCAACTAGTTTTGAGTCTTCCATTCCAAAGGTTTTTAGTATCTCCTTGATGTACTTTGACTAACTGATGTAGATACCTCTCTTCATCTATTGTACTTGAAGTCCTATAAAGAATTTTATCTCATCGATCATAGACATTTCAAATTCCTTTCTCATCTCATCTGCAAATGATCTACATAATGCTTAATTGCCACCAAAGATTATGTCATCAACAAATATTTCATAAATCAATATATGTTGGTGTAATTAAATATTACTAATTACACTTTACTTAAGTTTACTTAGGATAATGCATTTGCATATTAGTTGTCTTTGAGACACCTAGGAGTTTGCATTTCATTTTAGCACATGGTTAGGAGAATCTCCACTTTAGGTGGTCATAGTTGTCTTCTCATACCTCTTTGTGTGTGAGATCCACCTTTAGTGATCTTATCACATTATCATCCTCTCATTGTTGCACATACTTTCATGTACAATGGAGGATGATCCACCTTTGGTGGACATGTGATTCCACCATGTCTAGTTGTGATCTTATCACTTGCATATCTTCTAGATATCATTGCATTGCCTATATATTTAGGCACTCCTACATTGTATATTCAATCATTCGATCTATTGTTCATTATTTGATCATATCATATTTTGTCTCTCTTGTGCTATCTCTTGAGCTTCTAGATCTTAGTTTCTACTCTTTGCCTTAGGCAAATTCTTCCATGGTATCAGAGCCAAAGGAGTTTTCAGTGCATAGCCATTGGAGAGCGATTGATTGCTTCAACCTTTGGAGAGCCACGATTCAGATCCAGGATCAGCATTTTGTGGGAGCATTTTGAGCAAGATCAGACCTCACCATTGCATCTGGGTGGCTATTTCCATAAATTTTGACTATAAATTTGCCTATATTGGGCAAAAGTCAAATTTGAAGCAAATTTTTTTTGCAAATCGGACCCCTAAGGCCGATTTGCAAAATTGGAGCACTTTGGGCCAAATCTGACAGTTCCATTGCGACCAGAGCGGCCAAAAACCCCAAGATCGACTCTTCATTCATCCAAATCAGACACCGTTGGTCAGAGGAAAAAAATTTCCCTCCCTACTCTGTCGTACGGATGCGACTATGCATAAAGGTACAATTTTAATTTTTTAATTTTCATTTTTTAAAATTATTATTAGTTTTCATTTTAATTAAAAAATCAAAAAATTAAAAAATTATAATTATTAAAGGGGGGGGGTGTTTTTCGAAATTGTGTTTGGAAAAAATTTTAATTAAATTTTGTTTGGCCCGCAGGCTTGTGCACTGTCCGCACCATAGTGTGGTACGCACTATCAGTGCGATACACACACTGCAGTGCAGTTTGCATTGTACTGTGCAGTACACACATTGTTGTGCGGTACTCTCACTATCCAGTGCAGTACTTGCCTGCACTCGCCTGCGTGCAGCCCCGCAAGGGGTTTATTTTTTAATGTTTTTTAAATTTTTTTAATAGTTTTTTTAAAAGTTTTTTTAAAATAAAAACTTTTATTAATAATTTTTAATATGTTTTTTAAATAAGTTTTTTATTTTTAATAAAACATTTTTAAAATGTTTTTTTTAATTAATTTTTTAATAAAGTTTTTTTAAATCTCAAAAAAAATTTAAAAAAATTTTGTGTTTTTTTTTCTTTATTGTTTAATAAAGTTTTTTATGGGTTTTTAATAAATATTTTTCTTAAACTCAATGGGTTTTTGAAAAATAAAATATAAATAAATGAGCAAAATTGGGAACACTATTTTTTTCTTTGCCACTTGTATACTTGTTTTGCAGCGTCATCCAATCGGCAGCAGGGGGAGGTCAATTTCGTCCCAAAGACTTCCTAGCACAAGGCCAACAGGAGGACATTTTTTCTGCAGCATTTGACAGGGCATCCTTGGTGGCTTCATCTTTTACATGTTTCCAGCTTTGTATTTGATGTTGTATGCTCTTGCATGAGTAATGTTGTACACGCACTATCATAAAGTGCCACATTTTTATTTGTACCTTGTCATTGATGACACATTTGTAATCCCTATGTTAGTAGATTAGGAATATCATGGGACTTGGTTCTTGAAAGTTATGCTCCAAACAATCAATGGATGCATGACACAAGTTCAAGTATACCAACCTGTCAGATGAGTATCCAGTTGGTGCTTGCAAGTGTCTCCATGCCTCATCTCTATCATATCTTAATGGGCATTCCGTCAGTCATTCTACATCGACATTGGTACCTGATTTTGTCACACTTTGACACTCTTGGTGCAGCATTGGCTCTATTTTCTTCCTATGGAGGAGTATTGGTCAACATCTTGGACCATCTTTGCAGGAGATTCAACATTGAGGGGGGGCTACTTTGTCTCTCTTCCCTATTTCCTTCCTTTGGGGGGATTCTTTATTGTATATGCATGATGTATGTCATAATAGGGGGGTCTTGATTACTCCATCCTTCCATGCATCTTGTATTCATCTCTCTTTTTGGGGGAGGGTTTTTCCCATGAGGTTTTCCCTCTTTCTCCACTTTATGAGAGATTGCATTGTTCTTGCATTTTGTACATGGTTACCTAACATGGCCTAGTAGCCGGGACCCATCTTGCATTGTGAGCTTAAGTGCATTCCCCTAAGTTGCACTTAAGGGGGGGTGTTGGTGTAATTAAATATTACTAATTACACTTTACTTAAGTTTACTTAGGATAATGCATTTGCATATTAGTTGTCTTTGAGACACCTAGGAGTTTGCATTTCATTTTAGCACATGGTTAGGAGAATCTCCACTTTAGGTGGTCATAGTTGTCTTCTCATACCTCTTTGTGTGTGAGATCCACCTTTAGTGATCTTATCACATTATCATCCTCTCATTGTTGCACATACTTTCATGTACAATGGAGGATGATCCACCTTTGGTGGACATGTGATTCCACCATGTCTAGTTGTGATCTTATCACTTGCATATCTTCTAGATATCATTGCATTGCCTATATATTTAGGCACTCCTACATTGTATATTCAATCATTCGATCTATTGTTCATTATTTGATCATATCATATTTTGTCTCTCTTGTGCTATCTCTTGAGCTTCTAGATCTTGGTTTCTACTCTTTTCCTTAGGCAAATTCTTACAATATCCTATCCTCATTTTTAGTTTTAAGATACACATTGCTATTGTCACTAGTCCTTGTGAATCCAATTTTCATCAAATAAGAGTAAAGTCTTTCATACCATGCTCTTGGAGCTTGTTTTAATCCACACAATTCTTTATGCAATTTGCAAACGATGTTCTTACCTTTTTCAGCAACAAATCCTCCAGGTTGTTCTATATAACCTCTTCTTCAAGTATTCCATTTAGAAAAGCAGATTTCACATCCATTTGATACACTTTGAATCCTTTGTATGCAACATAAGCTAGAAGTATTCCAACTCCTTCCAATCTAGCAACAGGGGTGAAAGTCTCACCACAATCAAGACCTTCTTCTTGAGTATATCCTTTGTAAACTAATCTCACTTGATTTCTGATTACCTCTCCTCTCTTATTTAGCTTGTTCCTAAAAATCCACTTAGTACCTATCACATTTTTGTTAGTTGGTCTGGGTACTAAAGTCCATGTTTTGTTCTTCTCAATCTGATCAATTTCTTCTTTCATTTCTTTCATCCAATCATATTTTGGTGCATCTTTAACTATCTTAGGCTCAACTTTAGATAACAAATAGGTTGTATCTTTAACCTTACTTCTTGTCATAACACAAACATTCTTATCTCTAATAATTTCAGATTCAGAGTGAGTACATCTAAGTCTTGCATGCCTTGGGGTTACTGGTTCAACATTTTGATTTATTTCATCTTTATTTTCATTTTCATGTGCATTTCCATTCATTGGTTGAGCATTACTTTCTCTTGCATTCATTTGTGGTACTATTTTAGGTTCCACTGATTCACAGTAGATGATCTTACTGTAATATTCATGTTTCTTTTTGTTGTCTTCTTCATTTTTCTCTGAAAATTCATCAAATTTTACATTTTCACTCTCAATAATTTTGTTAGTCCTTTTATTCAAACACTTATATGCCTTACTTCTTGTGGAGTAACCAAGAAATATATCCTCATCTCCTTTAGTGTCAAACTTTCAATTTATTGCATCCTTCTTAATATAACATTTGCTTCCAAATATTTTGAAATAACTAAAATTGGGAACATGTCCATACCATAATCCATAAGGTTTCTTGTTTGTATCTTTATTAAGTTGTACTCTATTCAAAGTATAGACATCAGTACTTACCACTTCTCTCTAAAATTGTTGTGCCACTCCTTGTTTTAGCAATGTTCTTGTACATTCTACGATGGATTTGTTTCTCCTTTCTGCAATCTTATTTTTTTGTGGTGTCCTTGGTTCTATCATTTGTCTCTTGATTCCATTCTCGTCACAATATGTATTAAACTCATGTGAAGTGAATTCCCCTCCTCTGTCAAATCTAAGACATTTGAGATTATTACATGTTTCTTTTTCAAATCCATACATTATTGATATCATTCTAGAATAGTCATCAATAAACATTATGAAATACTTATCACCATGATAACTTTTTATTCCAATAGGTCCACACAAATCAATGTGTACCAAATCAAGAATATTTTCTGATGACTAGGCTTTACTAGTAAAGCTTGAACTTGTCATCTTCCCTAATTGTCATTCTTTGCACATAGCATTCTCAGGTTTGACTAAAGTAGGTATACATATTACACATTTCTTCTTACTAGCCTTTTTCAGATTGTCAAACTTTACATGACAAAACCTTTTATGGCATAGCCAACATTCATCTAATTTAGCAATTAATCAATATCCAATAGAAGTGTTCAACCCAAAAATATTACCTCTATTTTGTTCACCAACAACAAGAAATTCACCAGACTTCCCTAAAATCTTGCATATGCCTTTATTGAACTCAAATCTAAAACCTTTGTTATTCAGATTAGATACACTTAACAAGTTGTACTTCAAATCGTCAGCCCAATAAACATCATCACAAGTAATAATTTTATTAAGTGCAATAGAACCTTTACCTTTTATAACACAACTTGATCCATTGCCAAATCTCACTACGCCTCCATCACATTCTTCCATAGAGATAAACTTGTTCTTATCACAATCGTATGGTGTGTGCATCCACTGTCAATAATTTAGTCATCATTGTTGTTCACACTTGAAATTAGTTTTATCTCTTCATTGACTCCTTCACTGGTAGATGTCTCTTCTTTCACTTTAATAAACACTACTTATTCATCATCATTGTTATCATCAGAATCTTTTTCATCATTTTTAGCTATGTAGCATACCTTATTGCTTTTATCCATTTAGTTCTTAAACCTCGTGTACCTTTCTTTCTTCACATTATTATTCTTGTCTTTCTTTTCATCACTAGGACATCTATAAGCTAGATGACCAATCTGATTGCATGTCCAGCAAATAAGTGGACTATTTCCTTTGTACTTTCCTTTTCCTTTCGGAAGCCTCTTAGCTATTAAACCTTCAAGTTCTTCCAATTCTTTTTCTTCAGCCAGTAAACACTCAAAATCATCAGAACTATGAGCAATAGCTTTTCCTTTTCTAGATGAACTTATTAAGCCATCACTTAAGATATTTTGAATTATATTTGATCAATTATAGCCCCTAATTACACTAATTTATATATTTGAAACAACTACTATTGATTGATTAACAATTGAACAAGATTGCTTGATTGAAACCTAAACTAGATGAAGTTAATTTTATCAACCCAATTGAAGTGTGAGGTTCTTTTTAAGTAACCCAAATTAAAATGTGATGTTCATTAAAGCCCTTTAAAGCATGATTTGATGCATTTGAAGGTTCATTTTAAGCTTTTAGAATGCAAGAAAAGCAACCGGGACAAATGAAAACATGCAATACCACCCAAAACCCTAAAGTGCAGATTCAAGACTCCAACTACGTAGTTCCCATGACCAATTGCGTAGTTCTAGCTACCAACTACACAATTCTAGCTATCATCTATCCAAGTTCTCTGACCAATTGTGTGGCTTCTCTGACCAAGTGCGTAGCTTGACCTGTTAAGAGCTAGAAAGCCTCTTGGGACTTGCAAATGCACAAAAACATAAAAACCAAATAGATAAACATGTTCGCGTCAGGCTCACAAATTGTAAGACTAGAAAAAGGCATGGAAAGCATATCAAAGAAACCATAAAAACCTCAAAGACATGCAAACCTATCTAATCCTATCATGAAAACCGCTTGAAATACAAAGGAATTAAAACACAATAAAACCCCCTTCAAGTGAAGTTCCCATGTTCTCCTTTCCTCTCCATAAAATGAGATTATGTAGCTCCATGAAAATGATTTAGTGCACTAATAAATTGAAATAAAAATTATGAGAATACTAGGAGAAAAATGATAACAAAAGTGGTTAGCCAAATTAGTGCAATTGAGGCTCAATTTACAGGGTTGGGAGCCAAAATGATAGAAAGGGCAAGTTAGTGTGCAACTTGGAAATATGTCATAATTATGACAAATTTATGCACAAATTAGTAAAATGAGAGGCCAAATTAGAAAAGTGTCATATTATGACACATTATGACAAGGGGAAGAGATGCATTTTAGAATGCACAAATTAAGGGGGAAAATTGGCATAGAAAGAAGGAGGAAAATTAATAAGGAAAATGATGAAGGGAAAGTGTAAGAGGTGAAGCACAATTAGGGGAAAAATATTAGAGGAAAGGTGGAAGAAAGTGGAAGCTAATTAGTAGGAAATGAAGCACAAATTAAGGGAATGTGTAAGAGTCACATTTTCAAATTTTGAAAATTCATTATTACCTCAAAAAGGATAAATTAGGAATTAATAAAAACTTTGAAATTCATGGAAAAGGGAACAATTAATTAATATGAAATTAATTAATTGTGGGAGACATAGGATAGGGGAATTAATCTAATAAATAGATTAATACAAAAGGGATAAACTATGGGTTTTCTATCTGAAGGGGACAAAATAGTAAAAAATGATTAACCGAATGATGACATAGGATCGAAAAGGGTTTGGTTTTGAAAGATTTGATAAAGGTTTGAATTGATCTTGATGATTTAAAACCAATAAGGGAATGACGCAACATCGATGAACTTTGATAATGTGCACAATCGAGGGTGACAAGATAAAATAAGATTGATGAACTTTGACAATGCTATTGAGATGACTGATGGTGATGAAATAACATCGATGAACTTGGACAATGTTATTAAACTGACTTGGATTAGGTTAATGACAATGAGACATCGATGAACTTTGACAATGTGCTCGAATTAATGATGATGATGAAAGAGACTTGATTAGGCATCAATGAACTTTGACAATGCCTTGGATTGATTTAGGATTGAATTGACAAGGGTTCGACAAGATTGGACTGATTTGAAATTGATTTGATTGGATATCAATGATCTTTGACAATGCCCTAGAATTGATTTGAGAATGATCAAATATGATAGAAATGATCTTGGACTGATTAGGATTGATTCAAAATGATTTAGGAAGGTTTGAACTGATTTAGGATTGATTAGGATTAGTTTAGGAATGTTTAGAATGAGTTTAGGAATGTTTAGGATCGGTTAGGATCAGTTTAGGAACGTTTAGGAATGATCCAATGATGATTCATACTTGATAGATTTGGCCAAAGAGATCGAGGTTATGATTGCAAGATGAAAGAAATGTTAATAACCAATTAAACAATTTCCAATTGATGAAGAAAGACAAAATGCTGACATATAGTGAAAACCACATGCAAAACAATTAGAATGCAAAATAATTTTTCAATTGTAATGCGAAAAATGGTAACACTTAGACTAGCAGGCTCAAGCCATTTTTAGGTGTCTACAGATATATTATAAGAGGTGTAGAAGAACTAATGAAGTATGTAGAGTCTTCTTACTAAGCCTCAAGGGAACTAAATTTGCGCATATGTGAGATGTAATTGTAGTAGTTCATTTTGTTTACTTATTTTTCTTAGGTAGTGAGCCTTATTGGGTAGTGAACCTTGTAGTGAGTGATTTTGTAATATATTGTAACTAGTTATACTATCTTGAGAGGTAACCCTCTCTATGTTTCTTCCCTAACGAGTTTCCACAATAAAATATGGTGTCTTGTTATGTATTTTTTTATGGATAATATTTCTACTTTATTTTATTTGTTGATTACATTTGTCCTTTTGATGCATATAAGAAAAGTTAATGTGAATCTGCAAAAGTATAAATATATGATGTTTTAGGAAATACAGATTCACCCCTCCCCCCATTATTTCAGTTGTTGAACATTATCTTCTCATAGAATTCAAGAAACCTAATTGGGGCTTAACCATTCTTTACAAGCTCTTTAATAGCACAAATACTTCTCTTTTTAATTTCTAGGTCTCTATTTGAAGATTGTCATAAAATAGGAGTTTGCAAACCCTTTCCTCCCATATTTCTATTTCAATTTTTAATTAAAATATTTTGTTAAATTAGTTTTATTTAACTTTTTATCATCCTTGGAGTTGTTTGTTTTCCTTCTCTTATGTGTAACTTGGTGTGATTCTAGAAGATTAAATTGATTTCATGTAACATCCTAGGTTGTAATAATTGTATGGACAATAGTACATCACATTGACATTTGGACATGTGTAGATACCTTGGCTAGTAAGCTCAAGTGTCACACTCTATGTTTTTCTTATAAATTTGATTTGTAAATTCTACACTTCAATTCCTAATTAATTAACATTTTCTTTCTTGGCCCTATTAATGTATTAGGCAAAGCTCAAAGGAAACACTTTTCTTCATTGCACAATAAAAAACATAAAAGAGATTCAACTTATAGTACTAAATTTTACTATTCTTCCACTAATTAATTTTGAAAAACATTCGATCAAAAAAGAGGGCAGCTATGTTATATTTTAGTGATAAAAATTGAATAATTTTATGTATTTAACTTGTGATTCTCATAATCTTGACTATTTTCTAAAACTCCTTGATAGTATAGAAAGTAGATTCAAAGTACATGCTTTTCATTTAAATGTCATCTTTAAATTTTGAATGTAAACAGCTACAAATTCTACATTTAAGATCAAATGGGAAAATTTTTAAGGGAAAAGGGGCTAATTTTTTACTAGTTTTTAGTCTCTCATTCTATTCACTCACCTAGACTTTGGTACAGAATGATATAAGAAAACAAGGATAAATTGCATAAGAGAGATTTCCAAAAAATCAATGTCAAATCTTCTTTATATAAAACCTTATAAGATAACTAAAATACTATTCTAGAAAATGAAGCTTTAAGGATTGTTTTACGAGAAAAAAAAATATAGAAATTTCAAAAATAAAATAAGAATATAAAAAAAAAAATGTTATAATATGTTACTACAATATTATAGTCTTCCAAGTGCTTTTCTTCTTTTTGACACTGACACAATTTGCAATTGTTTATTAGTATATTTGTAATGCATAAGGGTTGAATCCTATTAGCATCAATGGTGGAATGGTTAGCTCCCTACCATTCGACTACAATGTGTAAATGTCTAAAATACTTGCAAGAGATGACCATTGGCCTCCCTACATACTATGTTATTTCTAGAATTATGTTTCTATAATTCTCAATATTAATAAATTAATATAAAATTATAGGCACCTATGTGTGTGTGCCAATTTAAAAAATCAAAACTTACCCAAAAAAAACTTTCCACAAAAATATACTACTTACCATTATATTTTTAGTCCATAATTCACATATTCTCACTCCATCACGATTAGGGTTAACAGCAATTTGATTTATTCTTGTTGTATTTTTGTTTTATTATTTTCTTAAAGAGTTAAATGATGATTGTATATCAATCCTTCTTAGATTTTTATTATTTAACTTTTATGACATGTATTATTAAGATGGAGATCAATATTCGAATACCCAAAGTGACATCTAGTATTGGAATTCTCAGTAGTAACTCTTGAACTTCCATTATAGTATCTAAGTTGGTATGAGTTAAGTGGATTCTAAATTGAATAAGTGGTTCCTTAGTCTAATATATTGATTGGAAAAGAATGTCTCCTTGCAATCTCTCCTAAACTCAGACCACCTTAAAAATCTCAAAACTTAATGATTAACCTAGGGGAAAGGACCCAATACCTGCACACTATAACTTTGCACACCTACATATCCTAAATCGTATGTCAGATTTCGATGATTTTTTGGTATGTCTTTGTATGCGAGTTAACTGCTTAAAGCTAAGGTTTCAACTTCAAGGTATTCACCGATCTCTCTATAGAGATTGTCGAACACATAATGGTCAAAAAGTGGTCATTTCAAAGTGTCGTCTGATACCTGCTATGTTCTTGCACCAATAGTCGTTCACTCAAAAATATTAGTACCTGTGGCCAAATGTCCTAGTAGTCGTTACAAAATGTCCCAATAGTGCACAAATGGGTCAATTACCAACTAAAAAAGCTAAAAAATGATCAGCTATTAGCACATATTTGATTGGCTATTGATACATGTGTTGTCATTTTTGGAACTCTCTCAATAATAGTAATTGGGGAGCCATTAGATCCCCTAACAATTAATAGGTCATTTCCCCTATATAGACAACCTTTTAAAATAAAGATGAACAAATATATTGAATCATTCTTTATAACCAACATGGACAAATGTGACCATTACACTTATATAACTCTCACCATACCTATTGCACTTTGAAATGGAATTACTCTAGGTACCTACTAAACCTTTAATAAGATGGAATTACTCCATAGTCTAGTAGTGATCTTTTCCCTATATATCCTAAGCAAGCCTGTCCAGATCACTGGATATGTTCAGTGACAGCTGCACATTGTCTGCCCTCGCTATCTGTTGACCTATTTTATGAATAAATGCGATATAATGTCAAAATCTCCATATCTTTAAACATAATTGCTTAAAATCACCATATCTGGACACCTATTGGCTTAAAATCGGTGCTTTCAATTAGAGGTCCCTTTGTGCCCATAAACGCCTTCTGCCTCACCATTTCACTTCAGTTTTGCCTTACATATCTCACATTTTCCACCTCTATCAAGTTAATGTCCCACCAAACTCCTGATTAATTTGCAGGTAGTTATGAAGGCTCATATGATTGAACAGGGAAAGGTACACAGTGGTCTTAACTCCTCATAACTTCCCTGTTCTATTGAATTTGACAGTAACATGGGGTTACTGCATGAATTTATGCATTCTATAAACTGTCATCGAAATGCAAGAGATGATTCTATGACAACCTTTGAACATGGAGCAAGCAAGATATATTTATCTGTTCATTTCACTGGTTCAGTGTTTCCTTCTCTGTGGTGGATCAGGACAAGGTGATTATAATGTTGGTGTACGTCAAGTTCCTGCACTTTTCACATTTGGAGACTCCATTGTGGATCCGGGCAACAATAACTTCATACCCACCTTGGTTAAAGCTAACTTTCCACCCCATGGCAGAGATTTCATTGATCAGGAGCCTACAGGTCGATTCTGTAATGGGAAACTATCCACAGATTTTATAGGTATGTTTAAAACCCCTGAAAAACAGTTTCTTACAGATGTAAAAAAGTGCTTTCCAACTTTGTAAGGCAAAAAAAATAATACAGAGGTGCTATGAATCTTTTTCATTTCTGCTATCAATATCTTCTTAATGTTGAAAAGCAGTTCCATAGTTATGTTTGGTTCTCTAATGTATGAAATATGTTTGGTGCATTCAGCTGCAGGGCTTGGGCTTAAGGAGAGACTGCCTCCATTTTTAGATCCCCACCTTGATCTCCAAGATCTGCTCACAGGTGTCAGTTTTGCTTCTGCAGGGACTGGATATGACAACCTCACCGCAGAAGCTCTTGTAAGTTTACTCAAATTTTAAGCTTCCAGAGATGAATCTTCTGCTATGTCTCAGAATGCCCCTGCACCAGGCTTATGGCTATATTTGAGCATGTTCACATAGTTGTGATTGAATTTGTTAATTTAATGTTAATTATCTTTAATAGTAAGATGTTGATAGTTGTGATTTTAAAGTTGTATGTATTGATTATAAATAATTATGATTAAATGAAATGTATTTTTTAGATTTACAAACTAATAAATCATAGGATGCTACATCAATGTATAAATAAAACATGATTTCGTATACATTTTCGTGTTCAATAAATTTTAAGTCTTATAAATAAACAAAAAGTATGTGATGTAGCATCATGTTTGATGATGTGACCCTGAGACCTTAGTTATAAGTAGGAGACATGTAGTGTAAGCTGCTATAAAAAACTGAGAGTGATCTGAAATTGCCATGAAGAATTTTTCAGAGACACCAATTAGAATGCTGGGAAGAGCAATAGAATCTAGTTATAGCTAACTTCACCCATCCCAAGCTCCTAAATAGTACATGGGATTTTGACTATTTGTTTTGATTATAGCTATTGTTCTAGCTTTTGGGTATTAAATACAAACCTTGGAAAGGGGTCCTTTTGCAGGCAAGAGTCAAAACTAGAAAAGTGGTCATCTCATAGTATTATGGGAAACATATTCTCTATTACCCCTTTATCTTTTTCCAAAAATCTAAATACCTATGCACTATTAGCCTACTAGACTATTTCTTAATAGACTTTTAACTAACCAAATCTAATAAACAGATGGTAATTAAAAGATCAATAAACTCTTCCCCTACCAGATGATCTCTTCTACCCTATGTAATTGATTCTAAATAAAAAATTAATGAAGTCTAATACATCATATTTTGTTTGTTTTTGCAGTCCGTGATACCATTATGGAAACAAATGGAGTATTTTAAAGAGTACAAGTCTATGTTGGCAAATATGGTGGGGGAAGAAAACTCATCCTCTTTAATTGGGGAAGCCATATTCCTAATCTCAGCAGGAACTAATGATTTTATGGGGAATTACAACCAATTTCCTCATAGAAGGCAGCAGTTCAACATTGCAGAGTATGAAGCCTTCCTTCTGGAAATCTGCAGCAGTTTTATTGAGGTAGAAATCAATGCAAAAAAAAATTCATAGAAATGGCATTCTGTTCAATAACCCAATAAGAATAGATTTAGTGAAGAACTGTGGAAATGCAAAACTTAGTTACTTATGAAGCCATAAGATGGAAATTGGAAATATTTCTTCAATAATTCTGTATTTGTTTTTCAATAATTTAATGATTCCTCATGAAGATTATGGAATGTTTTAATGTAATGTTGCAGAAGATGTATAAAGCTGGAGGTAGGAAATTTGGTGTATATGGTATTCCCCCTCCTGGGTGCTTACCACTCTCCAAAACATTGTATGGGCAACCCAATGCAGAGGGATGCATTCAGGAGCTTAACAAACATGCTCTTTCTTACAATACAAAGTTAAAATCAATGCTCAGGGGCCTCAAACTCAGCCTTCCTCACATTAAAGTTACCTTCATAGACATCTATAACAGTTTCCATGACATTGTTGAAAATCCTGTTAAATATGGTATGAATTTTCATGTTTTTCTGATGGATTTTTTTTTTTTCTGTGGCTAGACCTAGAAACTAGGAAAGCATTGTAATATATTTATCATATATTATAGTTTTCACTATTGTGGTTTTCTTTTTCTATTGTTCGTCTATTTAATGTAGAATGCAAATTATTTGTTGCAGGCTTTGAAATTTCTAGTAGGGGTTGCTGTGGAACAGGATTGACAGAGGTTGGGCCTACGTGCAACAATAGAATCACAAACACTTGTTCAAATGCCTCTAAGTATGTATTTTGGGATGCTGTTCATTCCACAGAGAAAACATATGAGATTACTGCGAAGATGGTGTTAGAGGCCTATATTTCCAAGCTGCTCCAGTAAACATATATTTATGCCAACGTTAAGTGTATAAACAGATGTTTATGTGAATTGGCTTTTAAAAATTAATGCCCTGTGCTGTATTCCAGTGAAGCAATTATTCTGGTTATAAATGTGAGCTTCTTTCTGTTGGGTTGGACGGTGTATAATTACTGATAGAAATTGTACAATTTTGATTGTACTTTATATATTTATTATAGATATTTGATTTTATAGTTAGTTATTATTATTATTGTAATGGTAAAAAATTGTGTATAAGGTTATTAGATTGTTTTTAAATGTATTTATTAGAATATAAGATGGGTTTATTTTAATGATGTCATTCAATTCAATTATATTCATTCTTAGAATTGATTTGAATCTTAAATTTACTGTTTGTTGATCTAGTATAGTTCTAATTTGAATCTTAGATTTAGTGTTTGTTGATCTAGTATAGTTCCACAAACATGGAAATAATTTGGATTACCAACATTAAATCTGATTCCTAAAATTTATAACTAAAAAATTAAACTTATATCTTTCCCATCTTTTCCTTTGGCCATTATTAGTCAATAAAAGTGCAAAAAAAAATTATTGCACATTGGGTGGTGTATTTAAATGCCAACCCTAATTCATTTGAATCATTTAGCAAAATGAAACTCCATATTATTTATACATTTGTGCATAAGTATATATAAGTATAGTCATAACAATTGCATACATCCATACATGATGGGTAAGAAAAGTCAAAATATCATTTATTGTCAAATAAATGTAATTCACTACAATTAGAAGCATTTATTGTCCTTGCAACGTGGTTGTTACATGCAATAATAAAATATAGGTGGCAAGTTGAAGTTATATCAATTTATATAACTATTGAATGAAAAAAGACATGCATATCACACATTGAAAATTTTAGTCTATACCTTAACAAATTTATTGAAAAATGCAATTCAAAACTATTTGAAGTATTTTGTGAAAGAATTGATTATATGTAGGTATGCGCATGCATGTATAATTAATATCTTACATGTTACCATAGGCACATCTAGTATGAAGCCCAAACTTCACCCTATGTTGGTATACCTAAGAAGCATATCTAGAATTCCTTTTTTCAAGTGAATAAAATTAGTTTAAGATTAGCATTATAAAACATCATCTTTGGAGCATATACCAAGTTTGCTTCTTGTTCACAACCTTGATTCATCATCATTGAATCATATCGTCTTTGGGTTTAAGGAGAACATGATTCTTACAATTCAATAGATTCTCCAAAGGTTTGGTTACACACCACCTATTATTTATTATATTCAAAGCTTATACATAAGGGCGAACTATTAAACATATAAAACTCTACTAGATCAAAGATTGTAGGTTATTGGATCTATTACACTTAGACAAACCAATCATCAATATTTTGTGGGTAAGTGCACAAAGATGGGGGACCAAAAAGATGTCACTTATGTTTTTGGTCCCCCAAGAACAATAGAGTGCACGCCCTATGGCTTGGCATGGGCATGTTAATGTTGGCATGTGATGATTTGGAGTACTGGAAATCCTCTAAGGGTTGTCATTTATGGCAACACCTATGATAAGTATGATTGCATGTTGTGGAGATTGTCATTGGATTGACATGAAAATGACTAAGTCCAAAATCAGGAAAACAGGGTACAGTGCCACCGTTTTGGATAGCGATGAAGACATACAAGGTATTATGGCTTGTGAAGTTAATTGGAGGTCTTTTGGTATATGTAAATGCTTCAGTTAAGATCGCATAATTTTTGGATAGCTGGTGTATGAGATACAGTGTTTGGAAGGTATGCGAAGTCAGTAAAATAGTATATCATGGTACATGAACAGTTGCGATAATTAGGGAAAGTATGATGGATATGATAACGTGCTAAGTCATGTAAACAAGGTATAGTGTCGACTCTTTGGTAATATAAGAGTGTCAACTCCATATATATCATTTGGACAAGTTTTAGTATGACATTTTTGTGGAGCCGACTGGAAGGCAAATTGTGTATAAATATAGATTGCTCTTGTGGAAGAAGTGTGTGTAACAAGATTAAGTTTGCGAAATAGATAGCAGAAGTCAAATGCGAGATCAGTAGAAGGCAAAGCTACAATTGGAACTATCTAAGCAAGATAAGGTTTGTATTGTTCCCTTCCTATGAACTATTTTGGGACAGTGTTGATTGTAAGAGTTGTGTGCTCACCACCTTTAACCAGGTGTTTTGTATGCCCCTAACAGGATTTTTTTAATCCTCTAGCAAGGAAATGTACTATGTAACAATCAGCTCCTAACAGGGCTAAATCTCTTAATAGGGACATTATACTTTAGTGCATATTTGTGGGTACCATCCCCATCGAGGTTTTCCCTTTAATCAAGGTTCGTCGAGAAAAAATCATGGTGTCATGAGTAATGTGTTATGCTTATATGTTGTTTTCATTTCTGCATTACTTTGGATTATTTATAATTGTTTAAAGTTGCAAATAAAGTTTTGTAATATTGATTCACCCCCCCTCTCAGTATTACTCAATCCTAACAATTGGTATTAGAGCTATTGGCCCTTTGAGAGAAAGCTTAACAACTTAAGGGAGATCAGAATGGATTCAGAAGACTTTCAAGTAAACTTTGAAGCTGCACTTGAAGATCTGGATAAGATGAAAGCTAAAAATGGCGAACTAAAATTCAAATTAAGAAGAGCAGAAGGTTTCATGAGGAAACTTAAAGAACAGTGTGTAACTCTAAAAGATTAGAGACAAGACCTTATGGAGAAAATCAAAGAAAGTTCTGACAATGCCACATCAGACAAAGTAAAGATGTTGGAGCAGGAAAAAGAACAAATCAATCTCTTGATGATCAATGAAATTTAGAATGAGAAAAATGAAAGAAATAAAGTTGAAGAGTCACTAAAACAAGCCAACCTTCAGATAGATAATATGAAAATTGAACTTGAGCATTACAAAGATAAATATCAAGAATTGGATAACTACAATCAAATCATCAAAGGTGAAATCACTCAAACCAGACTACTTATTGAGGAGTTACACATAAGAAATGACATGAATAATGAACAAAGAACTAAAGGTAACATAAGTGGACCAAATGAAGTTGGAAGTTCAAAAACTCAAGAAGACCCAAATGAAGCCAGGAATGGGGAAAAATCTATTCCAAATGAAAAACCTACATATGAAGATTATAGAGAACAACTCAGACCCTTCAGAGGTAGATGTTTTGGATGCAACAAAGTTGGTCACATGAAAAGAGACTGCATAAGTAATGGTAATTCTAAACCCTTTACTAGCTATTGTTTTAATTGCTATGAGTATGGACACAAAAAGGCAGATTGCAGAAAACCTGATCAATCCAAGTATAAGAAAGACTATATCAGACTGCAGCTAAGATTACATGTCAGAAATGCAATAATTTTGGACACACTGCAAGGTACTATAAGCTACAGACCAGTCAAAACAGAAGAGGACCACCCATCTGTTACAAATGCAATAATCCAGGTCACATTGCAAAGTTTTGTAGATACAATGGAGATAACAACAGGAGAGGACCAAGAAGATTCAATGAACCAGAAACACCACCACCTGTAGTCATAAGGAAAAATATTAGTGACAGTGGTAAAAGCTTAAATGACTACATAAGTGAAAACAAGAAATCAGAGAATGAAAAGATATGGCAAGTAAAAGTTCTAAATAAGGCTATGGTTCAGGGAGAGACAGCTTGTGATCCTATGTCCTCGCATGATGAATTCTTTGAGGCATCAGCCTAGAAGGCCTCATGGACTAATGGGGAGCAGTGGATGAAGACAACAGAAAAAATCCAGCCCCTGTATGAGCGGAATAAGCTCATGCGAGCTTATGTATAATATGTACAAATGTTCGTAAATCTGTGGATGAGATCGCAGCACTTGGAGATTCATCTTCTATGTTCGTGAGTTTTGCATTGATCAAACTGCATGCGAAGTTGAGCTACCAGAGTTTAATGCTCACACTCAACTTGTGATGGATAAAAGACTTGAAAAACTTCATTTCTCCACCACTTTTTGATCAGCGACTAAGGAGAGAAGAAGTGTGAAGATGAAGCAGTAATCCAGCAAAGAGATTTTGTGCTCGCGTAAAGACAAGCATCGAATTTGTGTGCATTACAGGTATTTAAACCTAATCTCTTTATTCATGGATGCACCAGTAATCTACGATGTAGTTGACAGACCTAGGTATAAGTTCAAAAGGCATCCATATAAATCCTGTGAGGATGATCCGGAAGGGGCATTTTCCCAAACCCCCGTAGGTGTATTACACGTAGAGGATATTAGGGCATACATATAGTACAAGTATGAAATTATTGGGGAGGTAAACATCTTCTATGAGCTGAATGGAATGATAGATGTGAATGGGTCTTTGATAGACAAATTCAAACATTTGAAAGACCTGCCAATACTCAAGTTAACCCGTCTCACTGAATTCACGAAAGTCGAATGGTTCAAGATCATTCTGAGTAGAGTTCATGACCAATCCCTATGGATAGGAGATCAACCAGTAAAGATATGTGCTCAGCTGATTCATGATATCATAGGACTTGACAATGAAGGAGCCCTACCTTTTAGTGAGAAAAGTCTAAGAAAGGGTGTTAAAACCCTCACGCACTCCAAATGGGACAAGAGGGCCATGACTGTAAATGATATATACCTTCAAGATGTCAGATTGGTAGCAATGCTTATTAGCTACAAATTGTTCCATAGTTCCAGACTCAATTCTATATCAGCTGGAGTTATTATGATGGCTTACAGAATGGTTAAAGAAAACAAGTAGTACAACCTTTGCGAAGTTCTAGCATAGCAATTTTTGGAAAATGTTAAGGTCATTAAGAAGGACAAATCCAAAGCATTCAGGTTTGGGTCACTACTAATTCACATGTACCTTCACATTATTCACAATTTCCCTAGTATGCGCCCCAGAGCATGGAAAGACAATGAACCCACTGGTTTACAAATCTCGGAATACTACAAAAGGCAAAAAAAGGATTGGATCGATGGAGAACTATTTGGCATGATTAAGATCTTGCAGAGGCAGATGAAAGAAAGATATAGAATTCTAGAAAGCCTAGTAGAAAAGTACGAGGACACCATCTATTTCATGGTTGAAACTGATTGTGTCTATTTTGAGGCAGTTGAGCCTAGAACCAAATGGTGTTACCCTATGGGATATGAGGTGAGTGCTAAAGTACTATCCATGCAAGTAGAACATGTATTAGTAGCAGAAAAGGATCCCACTGAAGAAAGATGGGGTACATATAGAGAAATATATGAAAAAGTTAGAGAAGAACAAGAGAAAGTAACAAGAAAGAGGAAAGTCGGCAAGATAGTGGAAGAAATTACTACGAAGGTAGGAATTACAAAGAAGCAGTACTTGGACTTAAAGAACAAGATGGAGGCATCTTCCAGTGTTGCCACTGATCCACCCATTTCATTGGAAATAGAGAAGACAAGTACCATTGATAACTTCATTGACTTATCAATTCCCCTAAAGGAAGAAACACATGAAACTATGACTACAGTGGTTCTTAGAAGATCTTCTAGGAATGTCAGCCCAAAAGAAAAAGAAACAAAAGTAAAGAGGAAGAAGAAGGAAGAAAAGGGTATAGAAAAAGAGGAAGAAGAAACGGTTCAAAAAAATCCACAAACCTTGTGGAAACTTGATATGAAATTAGTACAGAAGAGGGTTATCAAAGATAGAAATTTGACATCTATAAAAAGATACTATGAAAGATATAGCCCTAAGGACCGAGCGATCATTGAAGATACTATCATTGAGCATTTGTTAGTTTTCAAAAATAATTTGTTGGAAGTTGAATCTAGTGTTCCCAAATAACTATACAGCAAGCTAGAGATCAAAAAATAGTTAGCACATTCAGAGGATGAGAACATAAGAAACAGAACAATTGATGATATGTTGCCTATTGTGTCTATCTAGGAAAGGGAAAGAATCATAAAAGCACTAAAACCTCTTTTGAGAACAAAGACTAGACTAGTCAAAATCATGGCTAGAAGATACAATGAAGTAATTGAAGATACCCAAAAGGCATTAGATGAAGTGTTAATGCAAAACATGCCTAAAAGGGAGTCATCGCCTAAAATTGATAAACCTATGTCCTTAGGTTTGGGAGAGAGTTCACAAACAGTGGATAAGAGTGGTCAAGATAACTTGCAACCAGATTTATTTGTCACTGGTGTGCCTGTTAGCCATGACACCTCGCAAGATATACATGATCCATTCATGGACAAGATGGATAGTGCAGTGGAAGTTGAAGACCAGGGATAGATAGAAGAGAGAAAATCAGAGGAAAAATAAGCAAAACAAGTACAGGAGAAGGAGTTACATCATGAAGAACATCAAGAAAAACAACCAAAGGCAGAGGAGACCACGGGAATCAGTCTCGATTCATCTCTATTGTTGGCAAGTTTTGTCAAACCAATAAGTTTTGATGTGGACAGCATGGATGAAGATGAACTAATGAGACTCTCATTCATGGCATTTGCTAAAGCTAAGGAGAGATCAACCCAGAAAGGAGACAAAAGAGCCAAGATAATGGGTAGGGCAGTAGAAATAGTAAACATGTTACTACCCTCTCCACTTATCCTAAAAGGAAAGGATGAAACTGAAAATCTCAGTACATTACTGGATAGCTTTGATGGTCACTTTGACTCATTGCTACAAATAGCAGAGGAAAAGGTTGAAAGAAACTTTTTGGAGAAGAAGTTAAGCGAAGTTCATAAGTCCATTTCATGGGACTTAGACATTCTTAAGGCTACCACTCTTAAAGCCAAGAGCTGTGTGGCACAAGGTAGAAAACTCTATAGCCATTGCATAAATCCTTGCAGATATCTGAAAAATGTAGAGGAGGGTATAGCAAAAGACAGGGTCAATCTTGACAAAATAATGGATAGTTGTGAGTCATCTTCACAAACTGTGGAAGAAAATTACAAAGAGATATCCAAATTACTAGACAAAATAAGGATACTGGAAATGGAGAAAGGGAGAGTTGCTGACAAATTTGGTGTGTTAAGACACCTATTAACTCCCAAGCTCTCAATATTGGAGACTCATCTCTCTGAGATGATAAAGGTTGAAAGTTCAATGACAGTATCTACTCTCACTGAGCTTAAAGCAGCAGAGACAACATCATATGCACTGAACGGGTTAATCCATGTCAGTGAGCTATTGATAAGTTCTTGGGCTGAGGAGTTTAAGACCTTGGAAACATCCTTCCATGATGTCTTAAATCTGGTAAGAAAAAACTAGACCACCTATGCTTCAGTTTTGAAATTTTGAGATTAACCTTTGCTATTGATGTCAAAGGGAGAGGAAGAAAAAGAGAAGGAAAAGAAGAGAAGTACCCTGTGACACTTAGTCATTTTCTAAGTGTTGCCATCAATGCCAAAGGGAGAGATTGTTGGCATGTGATGATTTGGAGTACTGGAAATCCTCTAAGAGTTGTCATTTATGGCAACACCTATGATAAGTATGATCGCATGTTGTGGAGATTGCCACTAGATTGACAGTCATGAAAATGACTAAGTCCAGAATTAGGAAAGCAGGGTACAATGCCATAGTTTTGGATAGCGATGAAGACATACAAGGTATTATGGCTTGCGAAGTTAACTAGAGGTCTTTTGGTATATGTAAATGCTTCAGTTAAGATTGCATAAGTTTTGGATAGCTAGTGTATGAGATACAGTGTTCGGAAGGTATGCAAAGTTAGTAAAACAATATATCAGGGTACATGAACAGTTGCGATAATTAAGGAAAGTATGATGGATATGATAACGTGCTAAGTCATGTAAATAAGGTATAGTGCCGACTCTTTGGTAATATAAGAGCACTAACTCCATATATATCATTTGGAAAAGTTTTAGTATGACATTTTTGTGGAGCCAACTGGAAGGCAAATTGTGTATAAATATATATTTCTCTTGTGGAAGAAGTGTGTGTAACAAGATTATTAAGTTTGTGAAATAGATAGCAGAAGTCAGATGCGAGATCAGTAGAAGGCAGATCTACAACTAGAACTATCTAAGCAAGATAAGTGCTTGTATTGTTCCCTTCTTGTGAACTATTTTGGGACAGTGTTGATTGTAAGAGCAGTGTTCTCACCACCTTTAACCAGGTGTTTTGTATGCCCCTAACAGGGTTTTTGTAATCCTCTAGCAAGGCAATGTACTATGTAACAATCAGCTCCTAACAAGGACATTATACTTTAGTGCATATTTGTGGGTACCATCCTCACCAGACTTTTCCCTTTAATCAGGGTTTCCTCGAGAACAAATCATGGTGTCATGAGTAATGTGTTATGCTTATATGTTGTTTTCATTTCTGCATTACTTTGGATTATTTATAATTGTTTAAAGTTGCAAATAAAGTTTTGTAATACTGATTCACCCCCCCTCTCAGTATTACTCAATCCTAACAGTTAAGCCATAGGGCATGCGCCCTATAGGAAGTATGCCATATGAGAAAAGTAAATTTAAAACAAAACAAGTCAAAACGGCCACATTTTCCTTGCCCTTTTTACCATTTTTAGTATTTTACACAGGGCCTATACACCCTATTTGGTGTATGCCCTATGTAAACATTGAAAGTAGAATATTACACCAAATGCAACATTGCACAATATTTTCACATATATATGGTGTACGCCCTATAGGGCATGTATCCTATTAATTGGGTTGCATTCCACCAAGCCTAAGGCTTGGATTTTCCTTGGGCATCCAACCCAAAGCCTTGGAGCATTCAAACAGGTTTGAGACATGTTTTCCATCAAACATATAAAAAATCGCATTCTTTCATGTGTGCTCCCCGTCAAGTTTGCACATGGCTCAACAATGACAAAATCAGACGACGTGATGTTCTAGATCTCTCTATTATTTATCTAACCATATAATTTATTTTGAATTCTAATTATGTTAAGCTTTTCATCTCTAATTTCTTTTGTAAGTATGTCCAATTTTTGTCAAAAACTATGTGTAGTATTTTGGGCTTAGATTTTGGCTCGTTCATCGAATTTTGAAACATGTTACTTTTTTACAAACTAGACTCCATTCTACACACTTTAAAAAAATTTAATTTGTTATTAGTTTTCAATGATTTTTAGGGGAAGCACACACAAATTCACATTTTCAAGATGTGTCCACTTCAGAAATTTGTAAAAAATCATACATTAATCAAAAAATTAGTAGACAAATACAAGATAAACTACGTGGTGTTAGCTAACTTCTCACTAAGTGATTAAAAAAATTCAAAAAAAAAGTTAATATTTTAGGGGGAGCACACCAAATGCTATGTTATGTTTTTCACAAAAAATGGGACTAGTTTTTGCGCTCCCCCTTTTTCAAGGCCTTAATCTCCACCATTTTCAAAATAAATTAGTAGTTCATTAACTAGATTTGGAGTACTACAACTCTTGTTCTTGTTGCATCTTGAAATTTTGAGTCTAACTATCTTCAATTTCTCGTCGAAGTTCAAAGTTTCCTGATTTCAGAAAAAATAAGTGGCATCTTATACCCATTTTTAGTCCCCCATCTTTGTGCACTTACCCTTGTATCAGTGTTAAACATGACAAGGAATATAAGGATTGGATCATTTATCTACGTAAGATCTTTTTTATGAGTGATCAACTCCTTACCTTTTCTTTATTGAAATCTTAATTTTGGTCCAACCTTTTTCTCTTCTTTACTTCTACATCTAATGAGTGATTTCTAATCAAATATTCCATTTTATTATACTTGAGAATAAATGCTCCTAGTCTAACCCCAATTCTAGTCATATGGATGAAATGTCGTGAATCATAATTTCTTTTTTTATCCACATTCATCCTATAAGGCTACAATTTTGAGTAAATCAACTCTAAACTCTTTTCGATATGTGATGACAAAATCAAAGAAAACAATGCTAGAAGGAAAGGAGGACCTTTTCTTAACATTCCTTAAAGGATTATTATTTGAATAATTCAACTTTTACATAACTTCCATCAAAGCAATCTTTTCAAATATTATCCTAAGAGAATGGTGAGATGTAACATGTGCACCATATGCTCTAATAACATTGGAGTTTGAGTGGAAAAATTGATCACCCTAATTTTGATTGACTCCAAGATCAATTTTCTTCTTATTAGACCTCAAAAATCTCTTGATTTTCTTACCTAACCCTAGTGAACTGGACATCCTATATTGCTTAACCCTTCTCTAACAAAATAATTCTTTGGAAATTGTATAGTTAATTTTTTCGCAATGCATATCCTACAAGCATACACACTCTTGAACTAAAAAATAAATGCCCTTGTGCATCGAGAAATCTTATTTGTAATGAAGGAGCTTACATCTTCCTCCCAGTATATAGTAAAATATGGGAGAGAAAGTAGTATGATTTGAAGTAAACAATATTGTTATCCCAATTATTTTTTATTAAATTTTTATGCATTCCATTTGAAATGAAAGATGTGTAGCTGTAACTCCTATTCACATTAGTATGCCAGATATCAATTGCTAACAACATCATAGGCTCTAGAGTTTAAGTTTTGAAACCCATGTCCAATTTAACTCAAGACACAGGGAAAAATATGTTTTAATAAAATCGCCATCAAAGATATCATAATTGAGCCAATAGTGGCATGTTGTGATGGTTAAGTTGTTGTGTTGTTGTTCTTTCCATAAAGGTTCAAATCTCATTGGGGATGAGATCCCCCATTTGTGGGCTCACCAGTTCATAGCTCTAGGTCGAAGCATTTACCCCTCTAAAAAAAAGATATCATAATTGAAAGGTTTCAATTTATACATATCACATCTTACTAGTTGCTTGTTTTCTCCCCTCTTCTTGTGATGGGGTAACCATTTCACTTTGTAACTCTCCTATTCATGGCCCTTGTTCTCTTCTAAGTTACCGAAAATCAATAGAAATGTGAGCATTTATGTTTAACTAAAATACCTCACAAAATGAAATTTATATCCATGCTAGCTAAAACTACACACTTGTCATTATATAGAGCCTTCTTATTAAGGTTATATTATTTAGCCATTTACCTAATTAAAAATGCATTGATAAAAATATTAGGCAAAAAAAATCTTAGGTCTAATCTTCATATGTTATTCCAATGTTTAAAAGTCACACTCTTATTAAAACCATGAACGAATTCCAACCTTAGGCTGGAATTATAGCAAGGTTGGAATTATAGCATCTTTACTAGAATTTTCCTTATCAACCAACCTCTCTTATATAATTCTAACACCTTGGAAAGTTTATACCTCTTTGGTGAAACATGTAATTAGCTCATACTATCCTCATCCAAACATCTCTTCAACTTCTTAGATGTGCCATCCATTTGTGTTAAGATTTGATCTTCTTTTAACTAAACTAAGGTTGTAGGATTTCTTTGAGGTTTTATTCTACCTATGAAATTCAAAGGGCTTAGGGCTTTTCTACATTTTTTCTTCAACAAAACGACCTTATAAGACTAGAAGAAATTAAAAATAGATAGAAATCACAATCAAAAATTAATAATTTTAACTAATCAAATATCATTTTGGAAACCTTGAATCAATTCTTAAGGTACTTAAATAGCTTGAATTTTACAATCTCTTTGTGTAAGGCTCTTCTTGATGTTTTGGAAAACTCAAATGGATTGAATTACGTTAAAATTCTACATGCAATTGGTAGATATCAATGAAAATCACCATAGACACTTATATGCGCCAACAATTTGTTCACATGGAGTCAATTTATAATCTTGAATGTCAGTCGTAGATCTTCAGATCAAGGCGAATCAATGATCATCATAGCCCTTTCCTTATTTGAATGAAAAATCCTTTTGTATTTAATCTCATGACGAGACCCTTGGCTAGTTAGCCTGACAATCCCATATAAACAAATAGCAACATTATGCTTTATCAATGTTTGAGATTTATGGGTCCCTGTGAAGAGAATTTTGAAAGTTTTGATAAGATAGAGCAATATGATCAAATAAAATCTTCTCATCTATAAGCCAACTCTGTTCCATTTGAAGAAATATTGCACCTTTACAACTTGGAGTCAAGGCCCAACGCATTATCTTGAAATATTACGGTATGAATATTATTTATCAAATTAAGGATACATTTCATGATCTCGCAACTTCTCTACTTGCAACCTTCCTTTAGAGATAAAGCAAATATGAGACAAGCAAATCTGGACATGTGGATGCTAGCTTGGATGATGGTGGAATCAACTTCTAATGAAGGATCTTGGAAGAACCAAGTCTATTCGGACAAGATTATACATAAGCTAGAGATGAACAATGCAAAAAGGAAATGACACTTGGTGCCAACTAATAATAGATTGGGACTACCATACTCGTTTACTCTTGAGTACCTTAAGGGTCCATTTGTTTGGTGGAATTGGGATGGAATTGTCATTGTCAAATCCTAGAATTGACATATTTTATGTTTGTTTTGAAAACACAATAATGGAAAAGGAGTTTGTTAATTCACATTTACCTCTAAAATCAACATTTTAATCTTCTATCTAAAAAGGTGGAATTAAAAAATAATTCCAATTCTACTTAAATGAGAATTTTTAGGTAAATCAATTTTTTTAATTTTTCACATTTGCAATTATCTCTCTAGCTTGTTAGAAGCTCTGCTCCAGGATATTCCATAGAATTTGCGTTCACTTTCCGTAGGTATATTTTCTCGTCTAGTTCGTTTTCTTTTTGTTTAGTTAGGGTTTGTTCCGCCATGGCTGCGAGAGAAGATCTTCAGAGCGGAGTGCAGCCGGCAAAAGAGGTGAATTTTTAGGGGTTCGGAGAAGACCATGGGGTCGATTCACGGTGGAAATCCGAGACCCTTGGAAAAAAACTCGCATTTGGCTTGACACTTTCGATACGGCCGAGGAAGCTGCGAGGGCTTATGATAATGCGGCTAGGGCTCTGCGTGCAGCGAATGTGAAGACGAATTTCAGTGCTCCTGCAAAGGATTGTAGTGGAAATAATGTTAAATCAGAGTAATACTAGCCCGAGTAGTACTATTGATTCATGGTTGAATCCTCAGATTGTTGTTGTTTCGCGACCCAGCGCGCCTTCGGATTGTTCTTCCTCGAGAAGCTCTATAGCGGGAAATATTTGGACGCTGTCGTTGTGGCTCATGACAGTAAGCCAATTTACATTGGGAGAGTTGTTCCTGTGGTGGAAAATAGAGTCTTTGATTTGAGTATTTCTAGTCCTGATTTCAGCCAAGATGTGAAGCCTTTGAGGCTTGGACTGCCAACAAATAGTTAGCAAATTGCTATTATATTAATAATGTAAATAGACTAGCAATCGCATCTTAATGTGCAATGGGTACGCCGTAGAGGTATGGAAGGTCCACAAAGAATTTGTTCTTTTGTCTATCTCTTTCTCTCATCTTCTTTATGTACCTCTTTATCTCTCTATCAATATATCTCACCATCTATATCTCTTTCTATCTCTTCCTCTCTATGTATCTCTTTCTATCTCTCTAGATCTCTTTCTAACTTTACCTCTCAATCTATCTCTATCCTCAGTCTATTTTTCTCCCATTCTCTCACTCTATATTTATATGTATCTCTATCTTCTTCTCCCCCCTCCATATCTAGACACATCTCCATCCATCACTCCCTTCCTATATCTTTAAATCTCTACATTTCCATATCTATCCTCACATCTCTATCTCTATTTCTATTTTGTCATCTCTCTCTCTCTCTCAATCACTTGCTACCTCTATATTTATATTTAAATCCGACCTTCTATCATTCTCTCTTCTTTATATATATGCATCTTCCATCCCCACTCTCTTCTTCTATCTCTCCCTCTCCTCTCCATATCCCTCTTCTTCTCAATCTCCATTTCAGTACCTCTCTCTATCTCCTTAGTCTTTATTGTGCTCTCTCTCTCTCTCTCTCTCTCTCTCACATTATCTCTCCTCGCTCCCTCTCCCTCTTTCTTCCCATCTAGTTCTATATCTCTCTCTCCATCTCTATCCCATTATCTCTCATCTCTCCTCCTATATATCTATCTTTCTATCTGGAAACAAGAATTTCATAAATCCATTATCTAAGATAAGAAATGGATATGGCATATGAACTACTCATATTACTTTATTAGCATAAGTTGACACATAAGGGAAGTTTCAAGGAAAGTTAATAAATCCTTTATCTATATACAATGGTTGGGGATAAATTATTATTCATTCTTAACTACTAAATTAATACATAAATTCAAAAAATAGTCATTTAACTTTTCTAATTATTATCTTCTTTTTCTTTTATATTCGAATGAAATATCATACTATTTTTTGTTAAAAACAATAATAAAACTTTACACTATCAAATTTAAAAATAAAATAAAAATCAATATACACTAAATTTTTCATGATTTAAATAATCCCAATACACCACAATAAGTCCACCATTAAACTTGATAGAATTAATATTTATTCAAAACTATTTTAAAGTTACTTTCTCATACATTGATGAAAGGAGTAATATAATCTTATAGTTTAATCTATTTAAAATTTATCTGATCTATTTCTATATACAACCATGGCTGCGAACAAGAGTCCCCAAATCGTGATCAGTGAGAATGGCAGCGGTACTGTATATGATATTTGTATTTATATTTAAATTTTTATACTTAGTGTCATTCTATGAACGACAAATGGGAATATTATTATTTTTTTAGTTTGAAAAATGATTTATGTTTATTTTACAAAAAAATTATTATTTTTAAATATTCTATTAATAAAATAATGAATATAATATATTAATAGTATTTAAATTTTTTATTAATATTTATATGTTTAGATTTGTAAAAAGGTAATTATTTTAATAAATTTTTATATTATAAGATAAAATTTTAATAAATATATTGTATAAAATTTTAATAATGATTTTATTTAACATCTTAAAATATACACATGTAATGTTATTAACTGTTTATATAATATATAATTAAACAATTTGAAGATGTATAAAATATAAAAAAATATTGACATTACTATTTAACCTTTTTTTTTTTTTTTAATCGGTAAAAGGCCGAAGCCCTAGACATTTTTTATTAATATAAATAGTTATATTACAATGTGACCCTGCTCACTACAGGCGCTGGTAGGAAAGAGCGGGGCTGAGAAAACCTCCAGCCTTGCCCGAGACCATAGGTCCTGACCTTATACAAAAATTTACATGGGCATACCCACGACTCGACAATTGTCGAGATTTGTTAAAATACATATTTTCCGTAGGCATACCCACGGCTTGATACCTATCGAGATTTGTACATATTTTACGTAGGCATACCCACGTCCCGAAAAAACTCTAGATTGCTTTTATTAAAATCATGAATTATATATAGAATGGCGATTAGACAAGGATTACATCATTTGTACAATTGAAGCAAAGTTTCTGATCCTCCTACTATGTCCAGTATATGTGTTAAACATCCGAATGATAGTCCTTCCTGAAAAAAAATAAGACAAAATTCCTCCGAGACCAAGGTTAACCTGCATCAAGATAAAAATTATACATCTCGGCTACATAACCTATCTAAGAATATTTGATATTGACTATGAAGCCTGTAGTTAAACACTTTTATTATTGACAATATAATACTAGAAACAAATACTCTTGTGATTAAAAATCCTTACCGCTAAAGATTAACAATTCCTGCCATGAGAGTCTTAACATTTTAGGCATATTTACAGCAAAACTAAATATACTCCTCAGTACTATACTAGTGCTCTGACTAATTTCAAGTCATACCTGGCTAACTATCGGAAAGAAGATAATAGCATAGTTCATTATGGGCCTCTAATATTTACATCATTCAGAAAAAGCTGTAATGATTTCCAATCTCCTCAAAATGTAAGGCAAAAAATAATTAGTTTGAACATATGGTTATATATATATATATGTAGATTATATATATATAACCATGTGTTCATACCCTTACCGGATCTGTGAGATCTTCCGAGGCTTATCCAATATATAAATATATATTTGCAAAGCTCTATATATTAATATATGTATACTGTCATCAATATACCTATATTTATGACTCTTATATATAAAAGTAACAGGAAAGAGAAGAACGTCCAGTACCTTAAGCCAAACATACTCTGAAGCCCTGTTACTTATTATATATAAGCCATTTTGAAATACTCATAGGAGGAAGCTAGAATTTATATATAAATATATATATACAAACACCCGTATATATATATATTTATATATACCATAAAACCATATGTCCCTGTCTCTTGATACTACATTCTCAATTAAGGAAATGATTCAATTGCAAGTTGCCCATTAAAGCAAGTAATAACTTTATTTGTTGCTCAATACATCCCCAGTTCTTATCATACATGTATCCTGTGCTGAATGTTCCAACTTAATTTTAAATTTCCTAGCTGAATTATTTCCTCTTTTAGATTGTTTTCTGGAGGTGATCAAATGTATATAAATATAGATATATTGTTATCAACATATATGTATTTATATATATTAAACTATAAAAGGTAACAGGATTGAAGACTTCCTGATTCTGATCTTACAAATCGTTATATCTTAGCTTTAGGCATCAGTATATATATCTATATATACTATTACTAGTATATATATATCTATATACCTAATATATACTCTGACTTTAGGATCCTTTAACTTAATATAGGAATACCAATTATGACTAGGTTTCGTACTGTATTCTCAAATGCATGCAATTTTACTAACTGTGCCTTATCTTCTGCAACACGAAATGCTTCCCTAAGTAAAAACAATGCTTAGAAGACCTTGCTAGCTTAAAATAAGATAAGATGGTATATACATACGTTTATATATACATATATATAATGTGCATATATATAAGCGTATGTACATACCATTATCTTGTCTGAGGACATCATTAATATAGCACTTAGCAAGGTTTGTTAAGAAGAATATGAATATATGTATATACCTATACATATATTCATATACTCTTACCCATGTCTAGCTGTGTAGCAAAACAGTAAAAGTATCCATTGACCCCCTTCCCAGGGGCATCGCCTCAGGGATTTTATTAACTCCTTACAGTAACATAATTAACATGACTTAGTCCATATAATGATAACAAATTAGCTATGAATACCTTCATGTCAAAGGGAATCCCATCATGATTATCATTTCCAAGTATTTGCTCTAAGAGTGTATAATAATGTCAACCATGTATTATGGAGACACCCTTTAATCTACTGTTGTGAAAGTACTGGTGCCCAAAATTTCCCTATCATTCCCTTTTTGGCCGCATCTTGTTTGTTCCAAGAAATGCTCAAGTGTCAAAACCCTCTGTGTTTTCTGCCTTTTGGCCCGAAAACCCAGTGTGTTTTCGACCTTCTCTCTAAAGGCTCAGGATGTTTTTGACTTTCGGTCCAAAAATTCTCTGCGTTTTCGACCTCCAGTTTGAAAACCCTCTGTGTTTTTGACCTTCAAGTGCACAACTCCAACCAGGCGGGTCCCAGTTCCTCATAGCTGTGCAAGTGCAGTGGAGATCCGACGGCTGTCGCATAATCTCATGGAATCTTTCGAGCCCATGAGATCATGCGACAACAGTCGGATTAGAATCTCAGTGGGTCAGCATTTTTTGAGTGAGGTGGCATATTTCCTAAGCACGCTATCGCGACCAAGTGGGTCCCAGTTTCTAATGTCACCACAGGGCCAGTCAGCAGTCAAGCAAACAACAAGCCGCCAGCGGTCAGTGGTTAACATCTTACGGTTGGTCGCATGATCGCATGGGCTCTTCCGAGCCCATGTGACCATGCGACAAACTTTCAGCAGTAACAGTTAAGGCAGTTCACAATGATTTCGGTGGTGCGGTTTCATGCTTGTTGCATGATCGCATGTGGCTTCCCAAGCGCATGCGACCATGCGACAAGCCTCTAGCGGTCAGCAGGGACTATGATTTGGCGGTGGGTCCATGGACGGTGATGTATCCATTTGGACTGAGGTAAATACATAGGATTCAGCATTTGATTCCACCTTTCTGGATAAATGCAACCTCTAAAAGCCATTGCTTGGTCACTCTTAATGTAGTAGGTGTTGAGTCTAGTGTCCATGTTTCCTCTATGAAACTATAAACAATAAAAAATTTTATAAACAGCCGTTGTTCAATTATTTTGGACTTTTCCAAAAGACTCCTTCCCTTGTTCGAGATCCTTCCGGACTTCACTCAAATAAGTGGGGTGGTATTTCTCTTTGCATAATACCCTTTTCCTTTGTTACCTGGATCCTAGAGGCTACAAGCTAACATTTTGCATTCCCTGAATAACTTGATGGTGTTCACACCCGTGAACTGTCATCAGTATTTATGAATCCAAAACTTACTCTTGAAACAATATTTTCTTGCCTAGACGCTATTTATCCAGTTGGAAATTGCCTATTAGTGAGTCTTAATGAAATGATCTCTAATCAATGACAGTACAAAGGTATAGGAGCATATGCTATACAACATGAAGCTATATCTTCTTATATCGCACTGAAACATAAAACATCTCCTACATGGAGAGTCTCAAACTTTGATATTATGCTTACAGACATACATGCTTATCTATCATTATTATCATTTGGCAGAATCCCACTAATGATGATAATGATAACTTCCCCAAGCAAACATACAAGTAATGCACTAAGCTTCTAGCTTCGGCTATTATTTAATAAGTAATCACTAGTTGAAATGATAACAAGGAGAAAAAGGATTAATTTCTGATTCCCTACCGGTTCATGATGAGCTCACGAGTATAAGAGATGATGATCCAAATTTATGCCTTGCTGGTAGTTTTTCACCATGGAACGGAAAAACTGAGTGCATTTAATTATGATTATATTTGCAAGTGCTTTGCTATTTATTATGCTACCTATAAAAAAGGCTCTGCAAACACTCAATACCTGATGCACACCTCTGAATAAAAAGGCATACTATGTACAGAATATAAACCAAGTTTGTAGGTACCTACATCCCTTACTCTAATACCCCGGCCCATCCCTATCCTCCTTTCTTAGTTGAGTTTTACAGGTAATAATTTTTAGTTGCTTGGGGCTCTTCAAGCAAGGCCGCTAATACTAGTATCTACCTATAGCCAAATTTAATGTCTTTGGGCTAAATGACCTCCTATAATTTGTACTAATCCCCCTATAACTACTACAAACCTATTGTTTAGTAGAAATTCATATTAATTGGAATGTTACTACATCTGTGTTAAAACCAAAAAAGTTTGTTAGAATATAAGCCTATGTAGATTATTAGATATATCGATCCATGATTGTAACTCCGTTGGCTCCTAGATTGGCTAGCTTATCTGCCTCTGTATTACCCTCTCTATATGTGTGTCTTATTTCATACTTCAGGATCCCCTTGATAACTTGGTTAATCTCTTCTATTTTCGAGTTAAGGGACCAATTGGGAGTTTTCTTGTTTCGAATGGCATTGATGATAGTTTGCGAATCTCCTTCGATAACTACTTTGGATAAGTTGATCCTCCTACACAATTTTAAACATTCTAAGGCCGCTACGCATTCTGCCATGTTATTCGTAGAAGGATTTATGGGACTGGAGAACTTAGCGATGTCTTCTGACTTCTAATTGCGAATAATCCCCCCAATACCTGCTACCCTGGGTTACCTCTAGAAGCTCCGTCAAAGTTAAGTTTATACCATCCCTCTCTCAGAGGGATCCATTTGCAAGAAACTCGGTCAGCCTTCACTTTGGGTCCCCCTTTGCCATATAGGGGAGGAATATCTAATTTTGGCCATTTTGCTCTGATTTTGTTATCCCAATTCTTGAATGCCTCTTCATAGCTTAGCTTGTTTCTGAGATTACTATTGATATTTTCTACTATTGATGCTTCTATTTTATTTGTGATTGAACTCCATGGTAATTTTTGACCTGTGAAAATCCTCCTATTTCTTTCTTTCCATAATTCCCAGGCAACTATTGCCGGGGAGATGGTCCATATATCCTTATATAGATTATCTTTATAAAGTGATGGCCATGCTTTAAGGTTACTTAATAGATCAACGTGGAGAGCAGACTTCCAGCCTAAACATTGATGAAGCCAATTCTAGCAGTTTTGGGCATATGGGCAGTTGAGGAGGATGTGATTAACATCCTCGGATTGACTCTCACACATGGGGCATCTGGACGGCCCTTCAAAACCCAATTTCTTAAATCTGTCTGCTATCAGAATTTTATTTTGCAAGGCAGCCCATAGAAACATACCCGCTTTTGGGAGGCCAGATTTATTCCAGCAAAGGTTCAGAGGGATATCTATATCGTCCATCTTCTATTCTCAGATAATGGTATTGTAGCCCTCCTTTACAGAATAATTACCATTCTTTGATCCTGCCCAAATCAGTCTGTCTAATCTATTTTTAAGTACAACTTCTCTCTTTTCCATTATTGACGTAAATTTCTGCTTCTCTTGCCATACAGAGTCAATTTCTTCTAAATTGCTCCATTTATTACTCTCTTTCTTACATATATAATCCTTGAGAAAGATGCCTTTGACTCTTTTACATTCTTCCATAAACTCCATGGAAAAACTCAAATTGCTAAGGGGAGTGAGACCTACCCACGAATCCTCCCAAAAAAGAACTTGATCCCCTACACCTACATCCCACAATAAATAGTTATTAATAATTCCTCTGCATTCTTTGATGAAATTCCATATCTTGGATCCTTTGACATGTGTGGAGGACCTGAAGATGTTGATGGGATCTGCATCAAGAATGTATTTCTATAATAATATCGACACCCATTTACATCTAGGTTCCTTATACATTCTCCATATAAGTTTAGCTCCCAGGGCTTGGTTTTGCCATAGAAGGTTTTTAATGCCGAGGCCTCCCTTAGAAATAGGTTTACATAAGGTATCCCATTTTATTAGGGCAAGTTTTTTGTCTTCTGATGGGCCTTGCCAATAAAATTCTCTAAACATTTTATCTAGGTTCTTTTTAATATTTATTGGTAAAGGGAGAATTAACATCTGGTACGTGGGTATGGCTGAAAGGACCGACTTGATCATAGTTGTCCTACCTGCCTTTGTTAGCCATCTTCCTTTCCATGAGCTCTTCTTATTTTGGACTTTGGTAATCACTTGTTGCCAGAGTTTGGAAGATAGGAGACCTTTATCCAGGTCAATGCCCAAATACTTACATGGAAACTTGCCAATTTTATAACACATCAACTTACAAATCTCTCTTTCTACTCTCGGTGAGGTATTAATGAAGAAAATTTCTGATTTAGTGGGGTTAACCCGCTGCCCTGAGGCTTTCATGTAAATAGTTAGGATATCTTTAAATGCTTTAGCTTCTTGACAGTTGGCTTGACATGTAGAATCGTATCATCTGCAAACTGTTGGTGTGTGATATTTGGAATGTTTTTAGCGACCTGTAGACCTGAAATCTTTCCTTCCAAATGTCTCTTTGTTATAGATCTTCACAAAGCTTCTGCCATGATTACATATAGAAAGGGGGACATTGGGTCCCCTTGCCTAATGCCTCTCGAGATACTAAAGAAGCCTTCCGGAGTGCCATTAATTAGAACCGATATCTTAGGGGTTGAAATACAATTAAAAATAAGATTGACCCATTGCTTAGAGAAACCGAAAGCTTCCATGCATTTGCAAAGGAATCTCCATTCCACTTTGTCATATGCTTTTTGAATGTCTATTTTCATAAACATGGTACCTTTGTCATTTGAGCAGTATGGACTAATTCTTGTGCTATAATTATTCCATCCAGGATCGATCTATTTGCTATAAAACCTATCTGTTCTTCAGAAATTATATTGGGCAATAGTGTTTTAAGTCTATTTGCTAAGCATTTAGAGAGGATCTTGTATATTGTGTTACAGAGGGATATTGGCCTAAAATCTCCAGGATCCACACTTTCATTTTTCTTTGGGAAAAATGCAAAAAAGGTGTTATTGATTTCACTTAGCAGGGACCCCGCGTTCCTGGTAGCTTCCACTACTTGCCATACCTCTTCCCCAATAAAATGCCAACACTTCTGGAAAAAACTTTCTTGAAAACCATCCGGACCTGGCGCTTTATTCGGGTGAAGTTGGAATACTGCCACTCTGACTTCTTTGAGGGATAACTTATTATTTAACATTTTATTATCAAGCTCCGTAATCAGTTTAGGAATGGCTTTAAGCATTTCATTTTGTGCTCAAAGGTCAGATGCTTCTGCACCATTGAGAAGGGTATGATAGAAGTTCGTAATCACACTCAATATCTGCTTAGGGTCCTCATTTATAAGCCCATCACTGGACTTAATTTTAGCTATTCTGTTGATGCTTCTATTATACTTAGTGGTGTTATGAAAAAATTTTGTATTGTTGTCTCCTTCTTTTGACCAAGACTCCCTAGATTTTTGTCTCCAAAAAATTTCTTCTTTAAGAAGAATATCATTGTACTTAGCCATTAATTCCTTTTCTTTATGATAGCTTAGTTCGTCCATACCTTGTTCTATAACTAAATTGTTGAGGTCAGCTATTTCTTGCTCCAACTGATCCTTTTCTTCGAAGATATTATTAAAATTGTTCTTATTCCATTCTAATGCTTTATGTTTAATAATTTTTAATTTTGTTGTTAAACAATACATTTTAGATCCTTTTATTGAAATTTGTTTCCACCATTCCTCCAAGAGATTTATAAACTCTGGGTTTTGGAACCACATAAACTCGAATTTGAAAGGACTTCTAGCTGGTTTGGAATCCTCTATAATAGTGAGCCTAACCGGAAAATGATCCGATCCTGCCTCTGGCAGAATCTCCGCACTATACAATAAATTATAGATTCCATCATTCATCTTAACGAAGAATCTATCTAATTTTTCTGCTATATGGCTAAAACCTGCTCTTCTATTGTTCCAAGTGTAAATGCCATTGTTTGTGTTTATGCTAATTAGATTATTGTCCAATGCCCATTTACTGAAATCCTTATGAGCTTGTGATATATATTGAGAACCCTCATATTTCTCTTTTGTATCTAAAATAGCATTAAAATCCCCTCCAATAAAGAAGAGGGATTCTGAATTTATGGATAAAAAGAGGTGGATTTCCTACCAGAATCTCCTCTTATCCTCATTAGGTATGGGGCCATATACGTTAATTAAGTTGAATTTTAAATTAGACTTTATACTTTTAATTTCTAGAGCCAACCAGTTACTATTATGGGATAAAGGTGTGGCTGCTAACTTCCTAGGATCCCATAATATTGCTAACCCTCTGGAAGTACCTATTGAGGTCGCGTACTCTACTTTCCATATGCCTAATTTTTTGCTGAACTTGGAGCTTTCAACTTTATTAAGTTTAGTTTCCTGTAATAAAATAATTTCGGAGTGAAAATTTTTAAGGTATCTTTTAATTAATCTCTGCTTATTATGGGCATTTAGTCCCCTAATATTCCATGTAGTGACTTTCATTGTTCATGGGGAAGGCACTTCCCCTTCCCTGTGTTCAGAATATCGGCTAATTTCTTTTGATTACCTGAATTTCCATCTATGGTTATGAGTTCAACAGCTAATTTTCTCCCTCTTTTCTTTTTGATTCTATTAATATTTGGTGTACTAAGGCATCCTCTATTCATTGATATTCCCAAATGTCTATTTTCATTAGTTATGCCAAAGAGGCCTTCTATGGAATCTTTAACCATTGACATGTTTCCCGCTATACTGATGATCTTGTCCTGCTGCCCTGCACTCACTTGTTCTGGTTCCATTTGTATATTGATCTCATTGTTATCTATAATCTCTTTAACATAGATCTCAATTACCTCATCTAGATTCTTTGGTATTATCACATTAAGGGATTCTATTTCTATCGGGATTATTGTTTCTGGTTCCTTCCCCTTGTGTAGTGATTCGGTATCATTTATATTGCAACAGGGAACCTCTTTATTGGTTCCCTCATTTCTTGAGCCTTCATTTTGAATAGAAATAGGGTCCTTTTTTGGACTCTGTCTGTCTTCACCTTTATCCTTTGCGTTTGTGTCATAGTCTCCTAGGAGCCTATCACCACTTTGATTAGGGGTTTTTAATAGTTGTATTGTTTCATTATTCTCCTTCTCTGCCTGAACTAAAGTTGCATTGCTGATATATCTAATTAATGTTTCTCTCTGGTAATTTAGTTCCTCTAGATCAAAAATTTCATCCATGAACATTTTCATAAGATCCTCTACAAGAGATTCTCCTAGGCACTTTATAATTTGGTCTACTTCCTCATTACATTTTTCTTCAGGATCCCTATCTACTGTTGTGGATGAGCCCTCTAGGTTCACCGATTGATCTGCTAATAAATCTGTATCATCTTTGACAGTCTTGCTTTCTATCTCTATCTGTTCTATTTCCAAAAATAGAATACCCTCCACATTTGGGTTGGGCATACTATTATTAGCTAAGTCCCCCATTTCCAAATTAAGAACTGGATTTCTATTGTCCTCCTTCTGCATTGCTTTATGAAGAGAGGGGGAAACTATTGCCTTTTCCTCTCCTTCTAAGGGGCAAATTCATGTATCCTTAATCTCCTGTGGAAGGTTGTTTATCAATTTGCCCTGATCTTCCCCTAAAGTTCTAGGTTCAAATTGAGATATAGGTCTATCTGCATTATATTCTTTAGGTCCCTTTATATTGAAACCTCCCTTGCCCTTACAGAAGTGGATTTCATAATCATTGCTAAACTGATTTAATGGATTAGTGCTTGTTTGTTCTATATTGGTGGCTTTGTTAATTTCCATATAATCTTCTAAGATAATTGGGTTAACAATAATAGAGTTAGAATTGAAACTTAATTGTATAGGAGAGATATATTTTTGGTGGTAATCCAATTCTATAATGATTATCTGATCTACATGCATGTTTGTTGTTTCAGCCATTCTAATAAATCTACCAATCTTATTTCCTATATTGCAGAAAATATCCTGACTAGACAATTCCAATGGTACATTCTTAATGGTTACAGCTTTTTCAACTTTAAAATTCTTCAGATACATGGGATTGAATAGAGGGATCCAATCAAACAAAGCAAAAGGAGTACTTCTAAATTCAAGACACTTTTTTCTTTTAATGCTATTTTTAATATCTATATTCTTGCAATCAATATACATGAAATTTTCCATGAGTCGAGAAATACTTACCTCTCTGGGAAGTAGTGATGTTAGCTTTGTGACTAAGACATTGATAGGAACCCTTGTACCTTTCCATATTCAGATTAAGCCTGTGTCTGCAAGGTATTTCTGCTTTTCGACAACAGCATCACTATCTAGGATGAGATTATCATAGTGCATACCAACCTTTGAGATGTCTTTATTCAGATCCTTACCACGCCTATGGGGAGGCGTATATGTGAGATTCTGGTGATTATTATTTTGCAGAACAGAGTATTGCCCGTGTTGCTTACAATCAGACAGAGCGGGCCTTGCCAATCTTTTGCAATGCAGAGGGCTATAGATTTTGGTAGTTGCAATGTTCCTCCAATCCCCCGTAGAGAAGGAAGGATTTCCTTTGCTTAGGTTGTGCTATCACATCTTTCTTGCTCTGATGTGGTGGCGCCCTATGCATTTGAACCCTAATTTCCTTACCTATCATAACTCCCTTCCTTTTATGCGGGGGCAAGTAAATGCTAGGTCAGTTTTCCTTCGTACTTAGTAAATCAAACACATTCCTTAATGGTAAACTATTATCAATGTGAGCCGTAGTAGAAACCCTAACCTTATTCTTCCTTTTAACCGAATGCCATGCCCAATTTTGATCTATGAAGCGCCCTGAGGTCGCCTGTGCTGTAACTTTTCCTTCCCCTGAACCTGACTGGAGTATATTGGCATTATGATCTGAATTAATTCCAGATTCATGAATACTAGCGTACCCACTGCTAAGCTTGGCCCTTAACGCATACTTGCTTTTTGCAAACATATCAAGCTGCCTATCCAAAGATTGAACTGTAAAAATGTTAAATGTAGGTTCATTGTTCTGCCCTAATTTCTTAAAGCCAGTCGAAGCCTCTGCTAAGGAACTAAAGTTCTTTTTTTCAATCCCTC